>JAOTNS010002908.1:0-63333 GCA_028476615.1 Culter alburnus
AATTAAAGCACCCTAGCCCCGGGGGCGAATTTTGCCACTGCCCATCACCTTCACATTTTCTTCAGAATGTACATTCTAGTATTGTATTACTAATTCCCCTGAACAAACTTTGGGCGCGTAACTGTCCCGCCAACCGTTTGTTGTCCGTAGACCCCACGAATGCGGTTCAAATCGACCGTCTTATTGAGGGAGGTGTGGCTATGCCTTTTTCTAGCGATCAGGTGTACGATGTTCGCAACAGTGTCGAAAAAAACGCTGAAAAAACTACCATAGACTTAACATGTGTGCCAACTGTGAGATCTATCTTTTGGTTTAGAGGTCATAGGACTTGTTGGGCTGGCTCTTTGATTCGGCCCCAATAATAGTGACATCAGCACTCATAGCACGCTACAACAATACAGCACCCTACAACACCGTGCCGAATTTGCCACTGCAAGAACCATTCACATTTGCTTCAGGAAGTAATTTCTAGTATGTAATTACTATTCACCTGAACAAACTTTGGCGCGTAACGTTTCCGCACCGGTTTTTCGCGTAGACCCCCGTGATGTGGCAATCGACCGGCTTTATTGCGGAGATGTGTGCTATGACTTTTCTAGCGATCAGGTGTACGATGTCGCACAGCGTACGAAAAACCGGCTGAAAAAACTCCCATAGACTTACATGGGGCCAATCTGTGAGATCAATCTTTGGTCAGTAAGGTCATAGAGACTTGGGGCTGGGCCTTTGATTCGGCCAGCCAATAAGTAGTGACACAGCAACTTCATACCACAGCCCTAGCAACCATTACAGCACCCTAGCACCGGTGGCCGAATTTGCCACTGCAAGCACCATTCACATTTTCTTCAGAATGTACTTTAGTTAATGGTGCTGCCAAAGGCAAAGTCCATTATTAATTTCTGCATACTTATTATGATTCTTATTTCTGGACACTTTCGTCTGGCGCGGAACTCGTCCGCGTTTTTGTCATAGACCCACGAATGAGGTGTCAAATCGACCGGCCTATGAGGAGTGGTGTGCTATGACTTTATAAGCGATCGGGTGTACGATGTTCGTCGGCGGGCGAAAACGGGCGAAAAATCCATAGACTTAACATTGCGACGAACTTTGACGAGTCATAGCTCCTAACGAGAATTTCGTAGAAACATGTGAGTTACCACGTTGAAGAGGCTGACAGGCTCTCTCAGACCATACTCAAATGGGGGTAAGTTGTACCCCTGGGCGCAAGAGCTGCCCAAATTTGCCCCATAGACATACTATGGTGAAGCCGTGCCCATGAACCAGGAAGTACTGTGTTTTTCCTACTATGGGAAATTACATAGGGATTTGTATTGAACATAACTCTGGATCACAATGACATAGAGACAAGGGGTGGGCTCATTTCACTCAGGTGACCAATCAGTCTCCCAGGATCATTGTGAAGCTATCAAGCCACGCCCTAGCAACCATATAGAGCACCATAGCAACAAGTTCCATAGATTCCATTGAAAAGATCAAAGGATATCTTTGGATAGAAGTGTCTAGAAACATGAGGGTGGCTCATTTGACTCGGGGCAGCAAACGGCCAATCACAATCACCTTCAAGACTCTAGCCACGCCCTAGCAACCATTAGAGCACCCTAGCAACTCAAAGCAAGAGGGATATCTTCAAATCTGAATATCATAGAGGCATGGGGGTTGGTTTATATCATTCCTACTGGCAAGCAGCCTTTGGTGTTCATCATTGGCAGCCTGCCAAGCAACTCCCCCTAGCAACCACAGAGTACCTAGCAACCGTTTTTGCAACACCTATATCTCTGCATCAGACCATCGTAGAGACATGGCGGTTGGCTCTTTTGACTCATGCTAGCCCAACTGGACTTCCAACATGCTACAACATGCAGCAGTGAATAGCTACATGCTAATAGTGATGTGCTTAGGGTTAACATGACACAAAACTAGTAAAATGTGTTAGAATAATGTATTGCATGTTAATTGTGTTAGCTGATGCTAGTAGCATGTAATCAGGTTAGCAATCATGTTAGCATAATCATGATTAGCATCTTGTTAAAATCATGCTAGCAACAATCATGCTAGCATCATGCTAGCATTTGCTAATCATGTTAGCATGTTTGCTAGCATTATGCTACCATGATTTAGCATCTGTTTAAAAACATGTAGCAGCATGCTAAGTGTTAGCATCAGGCTACAACATGTTAATCATGTAGCATTAGCATATGCTAACATGATTAGATCTGTTAAAAATAATGCTATTGGTATCGCTAGCATCACTAGCATTATGCTAATCATGTTTAGCATGTTGCTAGCAATTAAAACATGCTAACATGATAGCAATCTGTTAAAACATGCTAGCAGCATGCTAGGGTGTTAGCATCATGCTAGCAACATCTATCATGTTAGCTTTGCTAAAAACATCCTAGCAGGACGTAATTATGTTGCATCATGCTATCAAGAGTGCCGAGTTTTGCCACTGCAAGCACCATTCACATTTTCTTCAGGAAATGTACATTCTAGTTAATGGTGCTTGCCAAGGCAAAGCTCCATTCTTATTTTGCTATACTTATTATTATAATTATTTTTCTTCCACAAGTTTGCGCGCTACTCCTCCCGCAGCGTTTGTCCTAGACCCACAAATGAGGTGTCAAATCGACCGGCTTATTGAGGAGAGGTGTGCTATGACTTTTATAAGCGATCGGGTGTACGATGTTCGTCCAGCGGGCGAAAAAGTAGCGAAAAAAATCCCATAGACTTTGCATTGCGACAAATTTGCGAGTCATAGCTCCTAACGAGAATTTCGTAGAACATGTGGGTTACCACGTTGAAGAGGCTGAGCCTGTCAGACCATACCTCAAAATGGGTTGTAAGTTGTACCCCTGGGGCGCAAGAGCTGCCCAAAGTTTGCCCCATAGACATACTATGGTGAAGCCGTGCCCATGAACCAGGAAGTACTGTGTTTTTCCTACTATGGGAAATTACATAGGGATTTTGTATTGAACATAACTCTGGATCACAATGTCATAGAGACAAGGGGGTGGGCTCATTTTACTCAGGCAACCAATCAGTCTCTCAGGATCATTGTGAAGCTATCAAGCCACGCCCTAGCAACCATATAGAGCACCATAGCAACAAGTTCCATAGACTTCCATTGAAAAGATCAAATGAATATCTTTGGATAGAGTGTCATAGAACAGAGGGTGGGCTCATTTGACTCGGGGCAGCAAACGGCCAATCACGAATCACCTTAAACACTTCATAGCCACGCCCTAGCAACATTTAAGCACCCTAGCAACCCAAAGCATAGGGATATCTTCAAATCTGAATATCATAGAGGCATGGGGGTTGGTTTATATCATTCACTGGCAAGCAGCCTTTGGTTATCATTGGCAGCTTCCAAGCCACTCCCTAGCAACCAAACAGAGTACCCTAGCAACCGTTTTGCAAGATCTATATCTCTGCATCAGAACATCATAAAGACATGGGGGTTGGTTTATATTTCAAGCAGCCTTTGGAGTATCATCATTGGCAGCTGCCAAGCCACTCCCTAGCAACCAAACAGAGTACCCTAGCAACCGTTTAGCAAGACCTATATCTCTGCATCAGAGCATCGTAGAGACATGGCGGTTGGCTCTTTTGACTCATGCTAGCAAACTGACTTCCAACTGTACACATGCTAGCAGTGAATAGCTACATGCTAATAGTGATTAGCTTAGGGTTTAAACATGACAACTAGTGAAAATGTGTTAGCTTGATGATAGCTACTAGCAAACATAGCAACACACATTGTTAACATTTGCTAACATATAGCATCTTGCAAAAAACAGTTCCATAGCACTTTTAACATCTGCTAGCAACATGCTAACATGTTGCTACATTATGCTAACAGCCCTTGCTAAACAAGCAACCTAGGGTGTTACCATCAGCTACAACAATGCAATCCTTAGCAACTAGCATTAGCTAACATGATTAGCACTTGCAACACATTAGCAATGCTAAGTGTTAGCATCAATGCTACACAGCTAACAAGAGTGCAGATTTTGCCACGCAAAGCACCATTCACATTTTCTTCAGGAAATGTACATTCAGTTAGTGGTGCTTGCCAAAGGCAAAGCTCCATTCTTATCTTCTGCATACTTATTATTCTTCTTCTTCTTCTTCTGGCCAAAATATCGGCACGCTACTCCTCCCGCAGTTTTTGTCCTAGACCCACGAATGAGGTGTCAAATCGACCGGCTCATTGAGGAGTGGTGTGCTATGACTTTTATAAGCGATCGGACCAACGATGTTCGCACAGGGGGCGAAAAAGCGGCCAAAAAAGTCCCATTGACTTTCAATGGCGGAATGTTCAGAAATTCAAATCTCAACTGTCACTTTCTCACACACACTCACACATGCAGGCCCTTAGAAGCCTTTCTCTCTCAGACACAGACACTCATTTTCTTCCACTTTTATTTCTGCGCGCTACTCCTCCCGCAGCGTTTGTCCTAGACCCATGAATGAGGTGTCAAATCGACCGGCTCATTGAGGAGAGGTGTGCTATGACTTTTATAAGCGATCGGACCAACGATGTTCGCACAGGGGGCGAAAAAGCGGCCAAAAAAGTCCCATTGACTTTCAATGGCGGAATCTTCAGAAATTTGAATTTCAACTGTCACTTTCTCACACACACTCACACACGCAGGCCCTTAGAACCCTTTCTCTCACTCACTCACTATTGATCACAGTGTCATAGAGACAAGGGGGCGGGCTCATTTCACTCAGGCAACCAATCAGGCTCTCAGGATCAATGTGAAGCTATCAAGCCACGCCCTAGCAACCATATAGAGCACCATAGCAACAAGCTCCATAGACTTCCATTGAAAAATATCAAATATCTTTGGATAGAAGTGTCGTAGAAAAATGAGGGTGGGCTCATTTGACTCAGGGCAGCAAACAGCCAATCACGAATCACCTTAAAGACATCATAGCCACGCCCTAGCAACCATTTAGAGCACCCTAGCAACCCAAAGCATAGAGGGATATCTTCAAATCTGAATATCATAGAAGCATGGGGGTTGGTTTATATCATTCCTACTGGCAAGCATCCTTTGGTGTATCATCACTGGCAGCTGCCAAGCCACTCCCTAGCAACCAAACAGAGTACCTTAGCAACCGTTTTGCAAGATATATATCTCTGCATCAGAACATCGTAAAGACATGGGTGTTGGTTTATATTGTCAAGCAGCCTTTGGAGTATCATCATTGGTAGCTGCCAAGCCACTCCCTAGCAACCAAACAGAGTACCCTAGCAACCGTTTAGCAACACCTATATCTCTGCGTCAGAACATCGTACAGACATGAGGGTTGGTTTATATTGTCAAGCAGCCTTTGTAGTTTCATCATTGGTAGCTGCCAAACCACTCCCTAGCAACCAAACAGAGTACCCTAGCAACCGTTTAGCAAGACTTATATCTCTGCATCAGAACATCATACAGACATGGGGGTTGGTTTATATTGTCAAGCAGCCTTTGGAGTTTCATCATTGGTAGCTGCCAAGCCACTCCCTAGCAACCAAACAGAGTACCCTAGCAACCGTTTAGCGAGATCTATATCTCTGCATCAGAGCATCGTAAAGACATGGCGGTTGGCTCTTTTGACTCATGCTAGCAAACTGGACTTCCAACATGCTACACATGCTAGCAGTGAATAGCTATATGCTAATAGTGATTAGCTAAGTGCTAAAGTGGGCTGAGAACACGCTAGGAACTCTATAGAAACTCCATAGTAACTATCTGTTACAACTACCAACCACCTAGTAACACCATAGCAACCACCCAGGTTACCATAGCAACCACCTAGCAACCATCCAGAACACCCTGGACCAACCAATTACAGCACCCTAGCAACCGAGTGGCGAATTTTGCCACTGCAAGCACCATTCACATTTTCTTCAGGAAATGTACATTCTAGTATTGTAATTACTATTCACCTGAACAAAACTTTGGCGCGTAACTCGTCCCGCACCGTTTGTCGTAGACCCACGAATGAGGTGTCAAATCGACCGGCTTATTGAGGAGAGGTGTGCTATGACTTTTCTAAGCGATCGGGTGTACGATGTTCGCACAGCGTACGAAAAAACGGCTGAAAAAACTCCCATAGACTTAACATGGGCCAAATCTGTGAGATCATATCTTTGGTTTAGAAGGTCATAGAGACTTTGGGGCTGGGCTCTTTTGACTTCGGCCAGCCAATAATAGTGACACAGCAACTTCATAGCCACGCCCTAGCAACCAATTACAGCACCCTAGCAACCGAGTGCCAATTTTGCCACTGCAAGCACCATTCACATTTTCTTCAGGAAATGTACATTCTAGTATTGTAATTACTATTCACCGGAACAAAACTTGGCGCTAACTCGTCCCGCACCGTTTGTCGTAGACCCCACAATGAGGTGTCAAATCGACCGGCTTATTGAGGAGAGTGTTCTAGGACTTTTCCTAAGCGAGCGTTGTACGATGTTCGCACAGCGTACGAAAAAACGGCTGAAAAAACTCCCATAGACTTAACATGGGGGCCAAATCTGTGAGATCATATCTTTGGTTTAGAAGGTCATAGAGACTTGGGGCTGGGCTCTTTTGACTCGGCCTATCAAGCTGCCAATAAGTAGTGACTTCATGGCCACACCTAGCCAACCAATTACAGCACCCTAGCAACCGGGTGCCGAATTTGCCACTGCAAGCACCATTCACATTTTCTTCAGGAAATGTACATTCTAGTATTGTAATTACTATTCACCTGAACAAAACTTTGGCGCGTAACTCGTCCCGCACCGTTTGTCGTAGACCCACGAATGAGGTGTCAAATCGACCGGCTTATTGAGGAGAGGTGTGCTATGACTTTTCTAAGCGATCGGGTGTACGATGTTCGCACAGCGTACGAAAAAACGGCTGAAAAAACTCCCATAGACTTAACATGGGGGCCAAATCTGTGAGATCATATCTTTGGTTTAGAAGGTCATAGAGACTTGGGGCTGGGCTCTTTTGACTCGGCCAGCCAATAAGTAGTGACACAGCAACTTCATAGCCACGCCCTAGCAACCAATTACAGCACCCTAGCAACCGGTGCCGAATTTTGCCACTGCAAGCACCATTCACATTTTCTTCAGGAAATGTACATTCTAGTATTGTAATTACTATTCACCTGAACAAAACTTTGGCGCGTAACTCGTCCCGCACCGTTTGTCGTAGACCCACGAATGAGGTGTCAAATCGACCGGCTTATTGAGGAGAGGTGTGCTATGACTTTTCTAAGCGATCGGGTGTACGATGTTCGCACAGCGTACGAAAAACGGCTGAAAAAACTCCCATAGACTTAACATGGGGGCCAAATCTGTGAGATCATATCTTTGGATCAGAAGGTCATAGAGACTTGGGGCTGGGCTCTTTTGATTCGGCCAGCCAATAAGTAGTGACACAGCAACTTCATAGCCACGCCCTAGCAACCAATTACAGCACCCTAGCAACCGGGGCCGAATTTTGCCACTGCAAGCACCATTCACATTTTCTTCAGGAAATGTACATTCTAGTTAATGGTGCTTGCCTCTGGCAAAGCTCCATTCTTAATCTTCTGCATACTTATTATCTTCTTCTTCTTTTCGTCTGCGCGCTAACTCCTCCCGCAGTTTTTGTCCTAGACCCATGAATGAGGTGTCAAATCGACCGGCTATTGAGGAGTGGGTGTGCTATGACTTTTATAAGCGATCGGTGTACGATGTTCGTCCGGCGGGCGAAAAATCGGGAAAAATCCCATAGACTTACATTGCGACAACTTTGACGAGTCATAGCTCCTAACGAGAATTTCGTAGAAACATGTGAGGTTACCACGTTTGAAGAGGCTGACAGGCTCTCTCAGACCATACCTCAAAATGGGGTGTAAGTTGTACCCTGGGGCGCAAGAGCTGCCCAAATTGCCCCATAGACATACTATGGTGAAGCCGTGCCCATGAACCAGGAAGTACTGTTTTTTCCTACTATGGGAAATTACATAGGGATTTTGTATTGAACATAACTCTGGATCACAATGACATAGAGACAAGGGGGTGGCTCATTTCACTCAGGCAACCAATCAGTCTCCAGGATCATTGTGAAGCTATCAAGCCACGCCCTAGCAACCATATAGAGCACCATAGCAACAAGTTCCATAGACTTCCATTGAAAAATCAAAGGAATATCTTTGGATAGAAGTGTCATAGAAACATGAGGGTGGGCTCATTTGACTCGGGGGCAGCAAACGGCCAATCACAATCACCTTCAAGACTCCTAGCCACGCCTAGCAACCATTAAGAGCCCTAGCAACAAGCAAAGAGGGATATCTTCAAATCTGAATATCATGCAAGCATGGGGGTTGGTTTAATCATTCATACTGGCAAGCAGCCTTTGGTGTATCACATTGGCAGCTGCCAAGCCACTCCCTAGCAACCAACAGAGTACCTATCAACCGTTTTTCAAGATGTATCTCTGCATCAGAACATCGTAAAGACATGGGTTGGTTTATATTGTCAAGCAGCCTTTGGAGTATCATCATTGGTACTGCCAAGCCACTCCTTAGCAACCAAACAGAGTACCCTAGCAAACCGTTTAGCAAGATCTATATCTCTGCATCAGAGCATCATAGAGACATCGGTTGGTTTATATTGTCAAGCAGCCTTTGGAGTTTCATCATTGGTAGCTGCCAGGCCACTCCCTAGCACAACCAGAGACCCTAGCAACCGTTTTTCAAGATCCATATCTCTGCATCAGAACATCATAAGACATGGGGGTTGGTTATGTTGTCAAGCAGCCTTTGGAGTATCATCATTGGCAACTGCCAAGCCACTCCCTAGCACCAAACAGAGTACCTAGCAACCATTTAGCGATGCCTATATCTCTGCATCAGAACATCGTAGAGACATGGGGGTTGGCTTTTTTGACTCATGCTAGCAAACTGTACTTGCAACATGCTACCATGCTAGCAGTTAATAGCTACATGCTAATAGTGATTAGCTAAGTGCTAAAGTGGGATGAGAACATGCTAGAACTCTATAGAAACTCCATCGTAACTATCTGTGCCAACTACAACCACCTAGTAACACCATAGCATCCACCCAGGTTACCAATAGCAAACCACCAGAACACCCTAGCAACCGCTAGCAAACACCATAGTGTCCACCATGCTGCCAGTTACCTAACAACTGCCTACACACCAGAACCACCCAGGTTACCTAAGCAATGCCTAGCAACCAACCGAACACCTAGCAACCGCCTAGCAACACCTTAGCCCACCCCAAGTCCCTTAGCAACTGCCAACGCTAGCAACACCCCGAGAACACCCCTAGTACCATGCCTAGCAACCAACATAGCAACCACCCCAAGAACACCATAGCCCCGCCTAGCGCGCCTAGCAACCCCCCAAGTACCTTAGCACTGCCAGCAACACCCTAGCAACCACCTGGTACCATAGCAACCCCTAGCAACCGCCTAGCATCCCACCCAGAACATCCTAGCAACCGCCTAGCAACACCTTAGCAACCACCCCAAGTACCTTAGCAACCGCCTAGCAACCACCCAGGTTACCATAGCAACCGCCTAGCAAACCACCCAGACACCCAGTCCCAGCCAGTTACCAAGCAACCCTAGCAACCACCACCAAAAACCCTAGCAACCGCCTATCACAACCTTAGCAACCACCCAGTTACCATAGCAATCGCCTAGCAACCACCCAGAACACCCTAGCAAAGTTTAGCAACACCTTAGCACCACCCCAAGTACCTTCAAGCAACTGCTAGCAACACCATAGCTCGCTATCAACCACCCGACCATACTAGCCAAACCTGAGCAACCACCACCAAGTACCTTAGCAACTGCCTAGCAACCACCCAGGTTACCATAGCAACCGCAACCGCCTAGCACCCCCACCTAGCAACCGCCACAAACCACCCGAACCCCCTAGCAACCGCTAGCCAGCAACACCTTGGCAACACCCCCCAGTACCTTAGCACTGCCTAGCCACCCTAGCAACCACCCTGGTACCATAGCACCACATAGCAACCACCCAGAACACCATAGCACCGCTAGCACGCCTATCACCCACCCCAAGTACCTTAGCAACTGCCTAGCAACACCCTAGGCAACCACCCTGGTTACCATAGCAAACCGCCTAGCAGAACCTAGCAACGCCTAGCAGCCAACCCCAAACCGTCCTAGCACCACCCAGTTACCATAGCAACCGCCTATCAACCACCCAGACAAGCAACACCCAGAACAACCGCCTAGCCACCACCAAACACCCTAGCAACCGCCTATCAACACCTAGCAACCACCCAGTTACCATAGCAATCGCTATCAACCACCCAGAACACCCTAGCAACCGCCCGTTATCAACACCTTAGGCACCACCCCAATTACCTTAGCAACTGCCCTAGCAACACCCCTACACCACCCATGTACCATAGCAACCGCCTAGCAACCAACCCAAACACCCGAGCCAACCGCCAGCACCGAGTGGCGCTTTTGCCACTGCAAGCACCATTCACATTTTCTTCAGGAAATGTACATTCTAGTATTGTAATTACTATCACCTGAACAAAACTTTGGCGGTACTCGTCCCGCACCGTTTGTGTAGACACACGAAATGAGGTTTGTCAAACGACCAGCTTATTGATGAGAGGTGTGCTATGACTTTTCTAAGCGATTGTTGTGTACGATGTTCGCACAGCGTCGAAAAAACGGCTGAAAAAAAACTCCCACTACTTAACATGGGGGCCAAATCTGTGAGATCATATCTTGGTTAGAAGGTCATAGAGACTTGGGGCTGGGCTCTTTTGACTCGGCTATCAAGCAGCCAATCAACACTTCATAGCTCACCCTAGCAACCAATTACAGCACTAGCAACCGGGTGCCGAGTTTGGCCACTGCAAGCACCATTCACATTTTCTTCAGGAAATGTACATTCTAGTTAAGTTGGCTTGAAAAGCCAACTTCTGTAATCCTATTTAAAACTTATTATTATTATTATTATTCTTCTTACTTGAATTTCAAGACTAACTCCTCCTAGAGCTTTAACTCCACAACTCCAAATCGGACTGACCTTCAAACTGTTCTGACTTAGTGTGCTATATCTTTCTAACTGATCCGACTTACGGTTTCCTAAAAATGACTATAACTCTGGAAAATCCCATTGACTTTCATTGACGGAATGTTCAAATGAGCCAAGACTTCAAAATTCCACTGTCAAAATTCAAATTCAACTATGGAAGCCCATTAGACTCAAACTCAATTAGACTCAACTGCCATTCTATGTACTATTTAATCCATTGAAACTCATTGAAACTCATAAACTCTATCTATCTATCTATCTATCTATCTATCTATCTATCTATCTATCTATCTATCTATCTAACTCATTCAATCCATCTATCTATCTATCCTATCTATCTATCTATCTATCTATCATCATCTATCTAACTCATTCCAAATCGCTATTCTATCTATCTATCTATCATCTATTATCTACTCATTCAAATCATCTATCTATCTATCTATCATCAATGGTAGCTGCCAAGCCACTCCCAGCAACCAAAGGAGTACCTTAGCAACCGTTTTGCAAATCTATTCTCTGCATCAGAACATCGTACAGACATGGGGGTTGGTTTATATTGTCAAGCAGCCTTTGGAGTATCATCATTGGTAGCTGCCAAGCAACTCCTAGCAACCAAACAGAGTACCCTAGCAACCGTTTTGCAAATTCTATATCTCTGCATCAGAACATCGTACAGACATGGGGGTGGTTTATATTGTCAAGCAGCCTTTGGAGTATCTCAATTGGTAGCTACAAAGCCACTCCCTAGCAACCAACGAGTACCCTAGCAAACCGTTTTGCAAATCTATATCTCTGCATCAGAACATCGTACAGACATGGGGGTTGGTTTCATTGTCAAGCAGCCTTTGGTATCATCACTGGTAGCTACCTAGCCACTCCCTAGCAACCCAAAAAGAGACCCTAGCAACCGTTTTGCAAATCTATATATCTCTGCATCAGAACATCGACAGACATGGGGATTGGTTTATATTGTCAAGCAGCTTTGAAGTATCATCCTGGTAGCTGCCAAGCCCCTCCCTAGCAACCAAACAGAGTACCCTAGCAACCGTTTGCAAAATCTATATCTCGCATAAGAACATCGTACGACATGGGGGTTGGTTTATATTGTCAAGCAGCCTTTGGAGTATCATCACTGGTAGCTGCCAGCCCTCCCTAGCAACCGAACAGAGTACCCTAGCAACCGTTTTGCAAGATCTATATCTCTGCATAAGAACATCGTAGAGACATGGCGTTGGCTCTTTTGACTCATGCTAGCAATTGGACTTCCAACATGCTACACATGCTAGCAGTGAATAGCTACATGCTAATAGTGATTAGCCTAATGTTAAATCTAACTACTAAACTAAAACTTAAACTTTTAAACTGAAAAACTCTCAAACTTCACACTTTTAAAACTACTTCAACTTCTGGACGGCTTTTTCAAGCCAACTTAAAGTTTGTCCAACTTTTTTATCTAGTATATATTCTTCTTAGACTAAATTTCTAAATGCATCTCCTCCTAGACTGTTCAAGCTACAACAACCAAACCGGACTAGACCTTCAGACTATTCTGACTTAGTGTGCATATCTTTTCAGAATGATCAGACTTACGGTTTTCCTAAAAAGTGATTAAAAACTTGGAAAATCCCATTGACCTTTCATTGACGGAATGTTCAAATGAGCCAAGACTATTCAAACTCCAACTGTCAAATTCAATTTGACAGTTGGAGAGGCTCATCAGACTCCTTAGCTGCCATTCTATGTACTATTTCTAACCATGAACTCATTGAAACTCATGAAACTCTATCTATCTATCTATCTATCTATCATCTATCTATCTATCTATCTATCTTAATCTAATCTATCTAATCTATCTATCTATCTATCTATCTATTAATCTATCTATCTATCTAACTCATTTCAAACTACATCCATCTATCTATCTATCTATCTATCTATCATTAATTCCATCTATTCTATCTATCTCTATCTATCTATCTAACTCATTCAAATCTATCTATCTATCTATCTAACTCTATCGTATCTCTATCTATCTATCTATCTACTATCTATCTACTCATTCAAACTCATCTATCTATTTATCTTCTATCTATCTATCTATCTATCTATCTATCATCTAACTCTATCTCTCTATCTATCTCATCTCATTCAACTCATCTATCTATCTATCTATCTATCTATCTATCTATCTACTGTCTATCTAAAAGGTTTATAACATTCATACTGGGAAGCAGCCTAGGAGTATCATCATTTGTAACTGCCAAGCCACCCCTAGCAACTAAACAGAGTACCCTAGCAACCGTTTTGCAAAATCTATATCTCTGCATCAGAACATCGTGCAGACATGGGGGTGGTTTATATTGTCAAGCAGCCTTTGGTGTATCATCACTGGTAGCTGCCAAGCCACTCCCTAGCAACCAAACAGAGTACCCTAGCAAACCGTTTTGCAAAATCTATATCTCTGCATCAGAACATCGTAGAGACATGGCGGTTGGCTCTTTTGACTCATGCTAGCAATCTGGACTTCCAATGCTATACATGCTAGCAGTGAATAGCTACATGCTAATAGTAAGTGCTAAAGTGAGCTAAGAACATGCTAATAACTCTATGAAAACTCCATAGTAACCATCTGTGACAACTACCAACCACCTAGCAACATCATAGCAACCACCCAGGTTACCATAGCAACCACCTAACAACCACCCAGAACACCCTAGCAACACCTTAGCAACCACCCAGGTTACCATAGCAACTGCCTGCAAACACCCCGAGTACCCTAGCAACCACATAGCAACACCTTAGCAACCACCCGGGTACTCTAGCAACACCACAGCAACAGCTTAGCAACCACTCAGATTACCATAGCACCGCATAGCAACACAACTGGTAGCAACCAGGGGTACCTTAGCAACCGCATAGCAACACCCTAGCAACCACCTACCCTAGCAACCGCATAGCAACAGCCTAGCAACCACCCGAGTACCTTAGCAACCACATAGCAACACCCTAGCAACCACCCAGAATACCTTAGCAACCGCATAGCAACAGCCTAGCAACCACCCCAACTACCCTAGCAACCACATAGCAACATCTTAGCAACCACCCAAGAAACCTTAGCAACCCATAGCAACAGCCTAGCAACAACCCCAACTACCCTAGCAACCACATAGCAACATCTTAGCAACCACCCCAAGTACCATAGCAACCGCATAGCACCCTAGCAACCGCCTTGACACCTAGCAACCGCATAGCAACACCCTAGCAACCACCCAGTACCTAGCAACCGCTAGCAACCTTAGCACCGCATAGCAACACCTTAGCAACCACCCCAGTACCTAGCAACGCATAGCAACCAGCAACCCCGAGTACCCTAGCAACCGCATAGCAAACCTTAGCACCACCCCGATTACCATAGCAACCTTAGCAACCCGAGTACCCTAGCACCGCATAGCAACACCTTAGCAACCACCCCAAGTACCATAGCAACCGCATAGCAACACCTTAGCAACCACCCCGAGTACCCTAGCAACCGCATAGCAACACCATAGCAACCAAACAGAGTGCCCTAGCAACCATTTTGCAAAATCTATATCTCTGCATCAGAACATCGTACAGACATGGGGGTTGGTTTATATTGTCAAGCAGCCTTTGGACTATGATCATTGGTAGCTGGCAAGTCACTCCCTAGCAACCAAACAGTACCCTAGTAACCATTTTGCTAAATCTGTATCTCTGCATCAGAACATCGACAGACATGGGGGTTGGTTTATATTGTCAAGCAGCCTTGGAGTATCATCACTGGTAGCTGCCACCCACTCCCTAGCAACCAATAGAGTACCCTAGCAACCATTTGCAAAATCTGTATCTCTGCATCAGAACATCGTCCAGACATGGGGGTTGGTTTATTTGGTCAAGCATCCTTTGGAGTATCATCATTGGTAGCTGGCAAGCCACTCCCTTGCAACCAAACAGAGTACCCTAGCAACCGTTTTGCAAAATCTATATCTCTGCATCAGAACATCGTACAGGACATGGGGGTTTGTTTATATTGTCAAGCAGCCTTTGGAGTATCATCACTGGTAGCTGCCAAGCCACTCCCTAGCAACCAATCAGAGTACCCTAGCAACCGTTTTGCAAAATCTATATCTCTGCTCAGTCAGTACATCGTAGAGACATGGCGGTTGGCTCTTTTGGACTCATCTAGCAATCGGACTTCCAACATGCTAGCAGTGAATAGCTACATGCTAATAGTGATTAGCTAAGTGCTAAAGTGGGCTAAGAACATGCTAATAACTCTATAAAAACCCATAGTATCCATCTGTGACAACTACCAATCTATCTATCTATCATCTATCTATAAAACTTAAACTTTCAAAATTCAAACTTTAAAACTTCTTCAACTTTCTGGCTATGCTTTTTCAAGCCAACTTAAGTTTGTCCTCAAACTTTTTTATCTAGTTTTATTATTATTTATGTCTTTATTTTTTTTATTATATTATACAAAATAATCTTATTTCAAACCAAAAAAAAAAGATTATTTTGCTTGTTGTAAGGAAAAAGTCACTAATTTTGACTTATTTTTTTCTGAAATCAAGACAATAATTTTTACTTGTCTAGAAAATGCTAGAATTTAAGATTTAAGAATTTTTAGATATTTGGAGTGGAAACAAAAAGACAAAAAATATATTATTCAGAGTGATATCTGCCCATACCAATAACGCTACTGATAGTTTTGGGGTTTTCTACTTTTTTTTTTTTTTTTTTTAATGTTACTTTCATTATAATTAATCATATGTGAGCCAGGACCACAAAACCAGTCATAAGGGTCATTTTTTTTAAATTGAGATTTGAATAAATAAGCTTTCCATTAATGTATGGTTTGTTAGGATAGGACAATATTCGGCTGATAACTATTTGGAATCTGAAGGTGCAAAAACATCAAAATATTGTGAAAATTGACTATAAAGTTGTCCAAATAAAGCCCTTTGGCAATGCATATCGACTCACAAAAATACAGTTTTGATATATTTACAGCAGGAAATTTACAAAATATCTTCATGGAACATGATCTTTACTTAATATCCTAATGATTTTTGGCATAAAAGAAAAAAATTATAATTTTGACCTATAAAATGTATTGTTGGCTATTGCTACAAATATACCCGTGCGACTTATGAGGGTCACGTATTTTTAATTGTTATAATTTAATAAGAAATGCAAATAAAAACTTTATTCTCTTCTTTTCATCAACTTGTTTCAGAGTAACTGGTATCAGTTATAAACATACACATTACTCAAATTAACATTAACACATTAACTAAATTCTGAAGATTAAATTAATATTTTTTAACTTTCCCGAATGATATTAATTCATATAATTACTATTAATACTGAACAGGTTTCTTAGTATTTTCTTTACACAAAGCCCAAATGCAGTGCATTTTCCTGCCCTCTTTTGACAGGATATATCAGCCCTGACTACCGGCAGTTTTTAAACTATAGGATGAAAGCTGATAGTGTGAAAATTAGCTTTTATACTATTTTATAGCTGATACTGATTATTGGCCAATATATTGGTGCATCTCTACTATTTATGTTTTTTTCATCTGTTGTGGCAAAAATTCAGCTGACTCTTGATGCATAAGAGACAAACTCATCCAATTGACTTTCAAAGTTTTATTTCCTGCAAGTAAGGTCAGACAGTCAACAGAAACACAAGTAGCTGCAGAGTGTAAGACAAAGAATGAAAGCTTCCCCTCCCTTTTGTATCTCTAACCTCCAAGGCTGAAGCCTCGGCCCTTTTACCATATTAGGAACATGTTTACCACTTCTGTTTTTCTGCTTGTCACCCAAAGAATGCACTTAAACACTTCTGAGAAAAACAAATCCTTTAACTAAGCATACAAGTAAAATCTATGGAAATTATATACAAACTCAATTTCCTCCACACATCCTTCTAACAATAAAGCATTTGTTGTATATATTTAGCAGGAAGGCTGAATTCTACAAGTTCTTTGTGATTTAAATACAAATACTTACTGTAGAAAAAATTAATTCATGCAAATGAATGAGAGACAAAGGTACAAAGTCACTTTCACTTTCCGTTTCAAACTTCATCTATTTGTGTATCTATCACATATTTAAATCAGCGAATGTAATATGCATATTTCAAATAAGGTTGAAAAGTAATTGCAGGAAATTTCCTCACACAATAATTTGGATAAAATTACAAATTAACAACTTGCTAGAAAATATGTTTCCAGTAACAGATGGATTAATATTTGCATAAGAGCTCAAGTTAAGTGCTTTATCATTAATGAGAGGCCTGCAAAGCATAAAGATGTTCATAAAGCAAAACATTTCATCATGTTTCAGCTCATTTTTAGAGAAGAATATTATACTATAGAATATTAAGTTTGTTTTAGCTGATTTAATTAAATGGGAATAATGTTAATAATAGGGCTGGGCGATATATCGCATGTGATTGTCACGCGCATTTCGTCAGTAAAGCCGGTTCCCTGATTACCGCTAAATCGCCATCACCTGCTTTCAAATGGAGACATTTAATAGACAGAGCTGTAGTTCACTGACGAGCTACGCAATATCACGTTCATATTGCAGATGAATCACCTTCGATAATGAACGTGATATTGCGTAGCTCGTCAGTGAACTACGGCTCTGTCTATTAAATGTCTCCATTTGAAAGCAGGTGATGGTGATTTAGCGGTAATCAGGGAACCGGCTTTACTGACGAAATGCACGTGACAATCACATGCGATATATCGTGCAGCCCTAGATATAATAATATAATATTAATAAATTGTCTTTGTATTGCGCCTTTCTTACACTCAAGACGCTACAATAAGAAAAAACAAACAACAACAAAAAAACAGCACAACTCCATAATGACAAACACAATCATAACACAAAAACAACAATGGCAACAAGTACTGTAAAATTATCACTTAAAAGCTTCAGTAAAAATATAGAGTATATATATAGTTTTGAGTAAATTCTTAAAACAATCAAAAGATGGAGCATTCCTAATAGGAAAAGGCAGAGAATTCCACAACCTGGGAGAAATACAAGAGAAAGATCTCCCACCCATAATTTTGAGTTTACGAGGCTGGCTGCGTAAGAGATCCAGCAGTAGCTGTTTGCAATCCTCTCAGATCACGTCTTTCTCCATCTAAGAAAACAACAAATACAGATGGTAAATAGAGAAATGAAGAGTGTTGTTCTCAGCTACAGAAAATCAACACAGAGTATCTTTCACCAATCAGTGAATGAGAGTCAGTTTATTTAAATGTTTATTTCTTACCAGGATGATTTTGTCAGTGCAGGTGAAATCAAACACAGATCTATAAAGACACACTACAGTAGTGCAGTATCTTACCTCACACTTAGACTTTCAAAAGAAGCTCTGGTTTCCTTTTCTCCTCATCTCCTTTGGAAAAATAACACACACACAATTAAACAATAATTATGCACAATAAAGATATTTTCTCTCAATACAATATCTGTAGGTGTTACTTACTCTTTCTGGATTTACTGCGGCGATAGTAAATCACACCAACAGCTGCAGCAAACACCACCAGAATAGCAACAACTATTCCTGCTACAGCACCTGCAGACAGATCTGAACCTGGAACAGCTGAAGACAGACAGTCATTAGTGTGAGCGAATCTGATGTTTTTAGACCATTGTCACTGGAAATATTATTGTAATTCCTATTAATATTTAATGTATACCTTTATTCTTTTATCTTTTTCTTTATTCTTTATTTATATTCTTTTATCTCTTTTATTCTTTTATCTTAAATATTTTCTTTTCATTGTATTTTATTTCTCTTTTTTAGTCATGATCCAATTTGATTACTATTGTTTAAATTTTCTATGTAAAAACTTTGAATTATCTTGTGTATGAAATGAAAATTATTATTATAAAAAAAAAAAAATTGTTTTATTAAATAAAGTCTGAAGTCACTGTTATGGAGGTCAGCATCTGCTTTAGTTGGGCTCTTGACCCTTGACTTTTTCATGTTAGTTATTCTCTGACTGCTTTAACTGTGTGTTTCTGATGCACGTTTAACATATGAACAATAACATACAGGGTAAGAGAATAAACAGATCTGATTGTCCCTCTTAAAACAATTCACAATGAAAAAATCATTTATTTACATCATTAAATCTGTAAAATACGTCAGGGAAAATGACACTGAATGACTCACCTGTGACAGTCACACTTAATGTTTTTATAATTTTGCCCAAGCTGTTTTTTCTGAGGATTTTTGTGCTGTCACACTTTCGGTTTCCGTTCAAACTTTCCTCTGTGCCTGAACCCTCGCTTCGGATGAGCTCTGCTTCATAACGACCAGCATGTTCAGGTCTGATGTTTGTGATGATCAGCGATCCATTCTCATGGCCCACCTTCAGTCTGTTTCTGAATATCCCGCTTTCACCATCATAAAAACAGCTCGTATCGGGATGTCCGTTGATGTGAGCGATGAGAATGTCATTAAAATACCAATGCATTACGTCTTTTTGTTCTTTGGCACAGTGTAGAGTGACCGACTCTCCCTCATTCACTGACACTTTATCTGGATCAGCACCAAACACACATGAAGACACAAATGAACAGTTAGTAGTATTTTACAGGTATTTCCTGAATTATTACAATTAAATACCTTCACTTAAAAAAAAATGTTAAAAAGCGGTCAATGACTAGCAGCAGCGGCTGCCAAACAAAAACCATTAAATTAAAGTAAAATATCCTCATTTAAATGAAGTGCAAAAAACTTTAACATAAATTTTAAGTGTTAAAAAACAGTTATTTTACAGGTATTTCCTGATTTGATTCAAATGACTGGCAGCAACAGAACATTAAACAATCTCTCAAGATCTCAGCATCTTCACTTATTACAATCCAGACTTTATTTATTTCATAGTAAAGTTCTTATTGAGAATTAACAGAGGTTTAGATGTTGATGTTTTATTAAAATAAAGTCTGAAGTCACTGTTATGGAGGTCAGCATCTGCTTTAGTTGGGCTCTTGACCCTTGACTTTTTCATGTTAGTTATTCTCTGACTGCTTTAACTGTGTGTTTCTGATGCAAGTTTAACATATGAACAATAACATACAGGGAAAGAGAATAAACATATCTGATTGTCCCTCTTAAAACAATTCACAATGAAAAAATCATTTATTTACATCATTAAATCTGTAAAATACGTCAGGGAAAATGACACTGAATGACTCACCTGTGACAGTCACACTTAATGTTTTTATAATTTTGCCCAAGCTGTTTTTTCTGAGGATTTTTGTGCTGTCACACTTTCGGTTTCCGTTCAAACTTTCCTCTGTGCCTGAACCCTCGCTTCGGATGAGCTCTGCTTCATAACGTCCAGCATGTTCAGGTCTGATGTTTGTGATGATCAGCGATCCATTCTCATTGTCCATCTTCAGTCTGCCTCTGAATATCCCGCTTTCACCATCATAAAAACAGCTCGTACTGGGATGTCCGTTGATGTGAGCGATGAGAATGTCATTAAAATACCAATGCATTACGTCTTTTTGGTTTTTGGCACAGTTTAGAGTGACCGGCTCTCCCTCATTCACTGACACTTTATCTGGATCAGCACCAAACACACCTGAAGACACAAATGAACAGATAGTAGTGTGTTTGCATGCGTACATCTTTCATCTATTGTGGGAACCAAATGTATAAAAATACAGAAACAACAGAAATGCTACCACAAGGATGTGCCTAAAGCCTGCTAAAACATTATTTTGGGGACAACCCTTATTTGTAAAAGAAAAAAAAAATAGTAAAAATGCAGAAAGTGTTCTGTTAGGGATGGGTTAGGGTTAGTAACTAGCTGTGTAATATTAACAGTATGTCTATTCTAAAACATCTATGCTGTATTCATGCAATATACTGCAGTACATTTTAAAATTATATTCAATGTGCATTTGATCAGGCAAATATATCGCGTTCTCTGAAGAAGAAATGAAAAAAGAAATGAGATATCTGTAAGTTTAATAAGATTTAAGCGATCACATGTGTTTTAAAGAAACTGCGCCATTCGTCCGCCATTTAAGAGTCCAGAACAGGAAGAACTAAATTACCACGATATATAAAGTACACGTATAGCGAAAACATTATATTCATATGTCATATTAAATTATTTAATACAATGCTGAATAAAATAATTTCGATGAGCTGAGTTGAAACTGCTTCATTTTTCATCTCTGAAAACGTAAAGGGTTGGAACTACAGAAACAAATAGTTGTCTTACCATCAACGAGAAAAGCAAGCAGAATGATCATCTTATAGCCCCCCATTCTTTTAAATGACCGATGAACAGAATAAGAGATATTGGAGATTTCAATATAGCTTCGTAAGTTGTTTGTTCTGTTGTTGTTGCCAAATGGAGTCTGAAACAGTTTCTTTCTTTTCCGGTCTCAGCGAGAAAAACCCCGCCCTCAATGCATCGAGTCCACCGCAGATTTTGACATTCAGTGTAAAGGTAAAGTTAGGAAAAATCGGATAGGCTAATTAAAACACGTCAGAAAGCTTATTTACCCAGATGAAATAATCGTTATTTCTTCCGTCAAATTAAAGCACGTTACATCTATATGTATACTGGTGGTAGAGATTCGGAAATTAAAGTGAAAGTAACTCAGGGTTGACCAATCAGCGTAAATCTGTATTTATCCAAAATGCAAAAATGAAAATTATGCCATGATTTACTAACCCTCAAGCCATCCTAGGTGTATATGACATTCTTCTTTTAGCGGAGTCGGAGTTAGGCTATATTATGTTTAAATGTCCAGGCTAATCCATGCTTTGTTCCATGTTCTTTTTTAACTTAATTTTGATTTAAATTGTAGAACGTTCATTTGTAATATTTCAAGAACATAAATGTCCTATGTCATAACATGTGAACAAGCACTGAAAGAAAGATAAATATTATATTTCTCTTTCTTTCAGTGTTTGTTAACAGCAGGTGTTTGAATGATTGAAAGAATGTTTCAGGAACATCAAACTAACCTTTAAATAACATCTACTAACATTAAGGAAACTGGACATTTTCATGTTCTTGGAATGTTACAAATCAATGTTCCTACAATGTTGAATTTTAGATCAACATTAAGTTGAAAGAACGTTTGAGGAACTTCATACCTTATAAAAACTTTCCTCTGATGTCAAGAAAACGTTCTTATAACAAAATTCTGTTAGCTGGGGATCACTATTTTTCACAGACACAAAATTAGATAAATCAACTTTAAACGTGTCCCACAAATATTACAAATGTTGATATTCAATGAAATGGACAAGATTAAAAATGGTTTTGTGCCATCTATGGTCAGGAGAAAAATATGTGTGGGGGGTGGAGCTGGGCTTTACCCTACAGTGTGAAATTTCCTTATTAATCAATTGTGCCTGAGTTTAACAGGCACTTAATCCATATTATAAGGTTATCAAAAGATTATAATGCACACACAAATAATATTAACCGGTTAGATTATAAAAAAAAAATCACTGGGGTAGAATACGTCCCTCAGCTGTATTTAATAAAAGATACTTGAATATGTTTCATACTACATTGAAAAAAATAACCTACACAAGGCCACACTAGCAGTTTTCCACTAGCAGAAAGAACAAATGTGATTCACTGAATGCATGTGACTCTCGAGCAGCTCAGTTATAGTGAACTCTGCTGTAGTCTCGTTATAACAAGACTGAACAGAAATGTGCTTTGGTCTGTTCATTGTCCTAGTTTCATTAGAAATGTTGATTATAAATGAAAAAAGATAACACACTCCCTCTCTCTCTCTCTCTCTTACGGACACCACTATAAAGATTAAAAGAACAAAATATACAGCAAACCTTTTATTTAAACTGCCTGTGTTAAAGAGCATGTTCCTCCTCTAAGAACAGAAAGTCTTAAAGCTAAGAGAATATATTGAGACAGTATACGTGGTCACAGCTACTGCGCGTGTGACCACATACACTGTGGTGTGTGAGTGTGGTCAGTTCCTGTTCGTGGCAGGATCACATACAGGATAGTTCTGTCGTGTCAAAGCAGTCTGTTTTCAGAAATGTCTAGTGTTATTTTCTTAGAGCGCTCAAAGAAAATGGTTCATGGTGTTGTTTTGATCCTCTTGTGTTTGTGGCATCTAGCTGGTAAGTTACACATTTAAGTTTTATATGTGCTCTTACTGAATTAGTTCATGCTTTCTTTTTTAGTATTATTATTTTTGCTATGTTGTTGTCGTTTTTGTGGAGCTCAACTTCTAAATTTTGCTTTTCGCTGTTGATCTATTTTTTTTAATTTCATTTAGTTTAGTGTCTGTGTTGCTCTTCATTTTAATTAAAAATAATATAAAGTTATTTAATGTTTAATCTGCGATTCTGTTCTTCAGGAGTGTTTGGTGTTGATGAACTGAAGTCAGTGTCAGTGATGGAGGGAGATTCAGTCACTCTAAACTCTGATCTTACTGAAATAGATGATGAAAATCTGATTCTGTGGAGGTTTGGAACTAATAACACTTTAATAGTTAAAATCAGTGTACTGGAGGGCAGAATCACTGTATATGATGATGTTCTTGATGGGAGATTCAGAGACAGACTGAAACTGGATCATCAAACTGGATCTCTGACCATCATGAACATCACAACTGAACATACTGGAGTTTATCAACTACAGACCAACAGTGTGAGAAAGAGTTTCACTCTCACTGTCTATGGTGAGTTTAATATCATTTTCTTTTATTTGTTACAGCCTTAAAGTAAATATCCTGATTTTTTTTAAATCTTGAAATTATAAAATCTGAGATAACTATTTGGGTCATTCTACAGAAACGTCCACTTTTGGTATGACAAAATGTCTTAAATGTATTTCTTTTTTTAACATTTAAACTTAGACAACATTATTATATTACACTTAGACTTTATGAATACACATAAATGACAGCTAACGATTTTTTATTTTTTTTGTACATTTATTTAAGACTGCATGTCCCCTTTTTTGTCACTGTGTTACCTTCTCTGGCATTTTTAAAATTTTTTATGAAATATTATTCTCATTTTTTTCAGCACATGCAGTCAGAGTTACAGAATAATAATGATAATGCAAAAAATAAGGAGATTATGTGTTTTTTTAATTTTAATCAGGTTAGTTAAAAGCGTGATTGAATGATGATAATTCAATTGTGCAACCACGTATTTGCTATAACAATGAAAATATAAAAGTAATGATGAAATCCTTTAAATCTTAATTCTTGAGTGTAGCAGAATTCAATGAATGTAAATTATCATCATGTCACATATGACACATTTTATTTAATGTGACAGACAAAAAACAGTAACACCAGTGACACAATGAATCACCAGTGACGTATACATAGGACCAAAGATCCTTAATTTTTCAACTATAATTAAGTAGATTGGACTAAATTTTTACATTTGGTGTACAATAAAAGACTATCATTGACACTTAGTGAAAACAGTCAGTAAAAGATCATAAAAAAACATTTGAAAACTGTCTGTAAAATCGCTGCACTGAATTTAGCCAAATACCCTTAATTTAGCCATATCTGACCAAAGGAGGATTAACAATGAGAAAAAAAACTTAGAATCATGTAATCTTAGTGCTATTTTATGCAAAAGAACTAAATGAATAGCTTTAAATAAAGTTTATCTATAAACGGGGAACACCAGTGACATTTTTCATGAAAAATGCATTTTACAAAATGGCTGCTGCAAGCTATCAATCCACATGTTGTCAATCATGATATTCACTAAATCAAGTAGTTTAATCCATTTGTATTCTAGTTTTTTGTGATTCCCTAACAATAAAGTACAGTAGGTCACACCAGTGACTTCAACTAAAAGCTTCGTATGAAATTATGATTTTCTAATTAAAATTTCTGATAACTGAAAAGAGATGGAGGACTTTTCATTTGCCTTTCTTCATTGATCTTCAGGAAACAGGAAGAAGGAAGTCAAGTGATGTCATCAGTGTGATTATTTCTTTCAAAATAAGAGATTTTTGTTAAAGGTAACACCAGTGACACAACACCAGGGGACAACTACATTCATTATATATTTTATAATATTTATTCAGCATTTGTTTTTTTATGTCATTTACATTATATATTTGATAGTTATGCATACATTATTGTAGCTGAAATGGTAGAAAAACCTGTTTCTGAGCTCAAAATAAAGCACTTTCTCTCTGTACATGACTGTGGGGACGAGAGCTTCTGTGGCGCTTGGAATTTTTATAATTAATTAAAAAACAAATATTGCCACATTGATGGCTCAAGAAGGCTTAATTGTTCAAATAACATATTGTTTCATATTAAAATATATATAAAAAAATGTTATCCTAAAGTGTTTTTCAAGTGTAATATTCTGTAAAGTCTAGGGACAGAAAAGTGGACGTTTCTGTAGAATGACCCATTAATTTATGATATATTTCCTGATTTTCCAAACTATTAATGGTTTTCTCTCCTTAATTATTCCAATGTTGGAATCTAAAATTGTAATTTAAAAAAATCTGACATTGAAAACACTTGCTGAATGACATCACAAACTGGTATTAACACACATCATGATTATTTCTGATATTTCTAATCTTTTTCAGCTCATCTTCCTGTTCCTCATCAGTAACTCTTCACAATGTTCTCATCATCATCATCATCAAATTGTTCATTGGTGTGTTCAGCTGTGAATGTGAGTCATGTGACTCTCTCCTGGTACAAAGGAAACAGTTTATTGTCCAGCATCAGTGTGTCTGATCTCAGCATCAGTCTCTCTCTACTCTGGAGGTGGAATATCAGGATAAAACACCTACAGCTGTGTGCTGAACAATCCCATCAGAAACCAGACTCAACATCTGGACATCACTCACCTCGTCACACATGTGCAGGTACGACAGAGCTGATATATGTGATTATATACAAAAAGACTGACCAGGGGCCAGAGTTCTCCTAAATAGCAGTAAAAGTTCTTAGCTAAGAGTTTTCTCTTAAACCTATTCACAAAGCTGCTGAGACAAACTTTTACTAAGGAATAGACTGAAGTCTTAAGCTAAGAGTAAGGCGGGCTGACCTCGTTGCTATGGACTAAACACACAGTGATTGGCTGATGGGGGAGGAGTCAGCGATTAATCATAGAAATTGTAGAATGAGGTATCATGTTTCCACATTAAAATAAAGGTTTTAAAATACAAATGTTGCATTATTCAAATAATTCGTTTTTTAATAAAAAATGTTGCCATATTGTTGCCATAAAGGTTTTTAAAGTGTAGGCTAAGTGTCATCTTGGATGTCTTCATCTCAAGGGAATGCAGAATTCAAGCGACAAATTCTATAATATATATATATATATATATATTTTTTTTTTTTTTTTACTCTATTCAATCATTTGTAAAAAAATCACTGCCACAGATAATCAGACAATATTTGTTAGGTTTTTTTTTGGCGTCTCATCGTAGATTCAAATCTATAAATCAAAATGTATTGCATTTATGAAGAAAATGTTCAGCACCTAAGGCTCTATCCTCTATTCCCTCAATGGTGTTCAGTGTCTTTGTGTGGATTAGGACTGTTTGTGATTTGGTCTTAGTGACTTAGGAGTCCTCTTGACTATTCCTAACATTTCACAGATTTAGGAGCTAGTTTTAGTGCTAAAATGCTTTGTGAAATACTCTTAGAGCAAAAATGTAGGACTCCTAAAATTAGGACTGACACGCCCATTATTTTTAAGAGTTTCTCCTAAATCGGCAAGTTAGGAGCTACTTTTAGCCTTAAGATGTTTTGTGAATATGGCCCCTGATCTCTGTCTTATTTTGTAGATCAGACTGATGCATTCACTTATTTCTTTATCATTACAGTGCAGGACAAACTGTCTCCATCTCATCCTCCAGTCTCAGTCTCTCTGGTAGTGCTGATCTCTTCTTCTGCTGCTGGATCTCTGTTGATTGTTATTGCAGTCTTGGGATCTTCTGCATCTGCAGGAAACACAGAAAAACTGATAAAGAAGGCAAGTGTTACAAACAAGTATAACAAATCTATATATAAATAAAAAAACACACAACCCACACACATATATATAAAATATAATAAATATATATAAAAATATGCAATATAAAATATAATAATATATTGTATATATATATTATATATTAATATATATATTTTCAGCTAATATCCCTAAATATCTTTTAATCATAATTTTTGTAGTTTATTCCTCTAGTTCCTTTTTATGGAAAACAAAAAGTTATAGGTGTGGTATAATGACTGAACAGCACTCTTTAATCATCTCACTTGCACAAAAAACAATTCTACAATTCTGAAAAACTGCATCAAAACACACTGGAAAAACAAACACAGAAATACAATCTAAATTATTTCAAAAAATAAATCAGCTTTTTCAGCTCTTTATGACTATAGGCCTGAGTGTACACTGTAAAAAAAAAAAGAAGAAAAAAAAAAAAAGAAGAAATGTTGGTTTAACTTAAAACCTTTAAAAAGTATTGCCTTAAAATGTTGAGTTTGTTGAAATTAAAAATTGTAGTTAATACAATGAAGGCGAATGGTTTAATAAACAAAGTCAAAATATTATGTTATCTGAACCACATTAA
This sequence comes from Culter alburnus, assembly GCA_028476615.1. Classification (NCBI taxonomy): domain Eukaryota; kingdom Metazoa; phylum Chordata; class Actinopteri; order Cypriniformes; family Xenocyprididae; genus Culter; species Culter alburnus. Next base: position 27,768 of record JAOTNS010002908.1, read on the forward strand.
TAATTGAAGTTGATTTGACAAAAGAAAAAAATAGATAAATCATGATTTTTTTTTAATATTAATTTTTTTTTTTTTTTTTACAGTGTAGAGATGTAGCCCTCTGCTGGTGTTCAAATTAACATCTCTATGTTTGTATTTAATTTGAGGGTGACATTAATAAAGAAAGTTTAACTAAATTAAATGTTTAATAATTAACTTACACTATGATTGACTATTGACTAATTTATCTATATATACAGTAGGGCTGCTGGATTATGGCAAAAATATTAATCATAAGTATGATGCGTTCAGCCCCGACAAAACATTGCAAAACATTTTTTAAAAGGAAACGGTGGTGCGTTGAACACGCTGTTCTGATGACGCAAGAGTTTCAACTATGGCAGATGAGAAGGCCATTCTTTGTGTTCTTTTTGAATAATTGTTCAACCCAGAAACTGTAGCAAAATGTTGTGCACCAGTTTAAGCTTGAACGCGCCCCTGATTACCGTGAAAACAGTGTCACATGCTGCTGCTTCAGCCATCATGTGGTCAAAAAATAAATAAATAAAGAAAATACGTGTTCAATAAGCTGACAGAAGTCGATCTATTTCTTTGTTGAAAGGGTGTAAATGTAACTGTAGTTTTAATGTTACCTTTGTAAATATATTTACTTTCCCATATGACCACGGAGGAGAATCGGAGGGTCACATTCAGTGGACAGACACCGACATACTGGATTTTTTATATTTATTTTAACAAATGACAACCAAAATCAAACCTATAGAAGCTCATGAACAGTTTTGAAGAGGCTGTGTGCAAGTTATGCTCATTCACACACTGTAAAACCTAATGCTCAAAATACTTAATTGTTTTGAGTAGGACAAACTTAAATTGAACAAATTAGTTCAGTTGAATTAACTGTAATGAGTATTTAGAACTTTATTTTTCTTTTGAGTTCACAACACTGACATATTTTAAGTAAACTTAACTGTTTTATTGTTTTGAGTATGAACTAATTTCTTTTCATTTAGACAGACTTCCATTTAACTGAAACTGGGCACTCAAAAGGGAGAGTAAATGCTAAAATTAAGTGTTATATATTTGTGTGTGTGTGTGTGCAAAATTAATGGATAAGGGAGTAGTGCTTAATGTTTTTCTGTTAATATGGGTTTTTGAAGAGTTACCATCCTGGTGACAAGCAGTGCTGTTGTTATCATATTAGCAAATTAGCAAGGTGGCATTTTCTGTATTTCCTTATTAGGGTTTACAATGAAGTAAATAACTCATTTGACTTTGAAGAACTCAAAATAAAAAAAGTTATATGAATTAGCTAACTCAGTACTTCAAGTTAGGAAGAAGTAACATGCATGAGTACTACAAGCTCAAATCTTGATAGTGCTGCTTACTTAAAATTGGGAACATCATAACTTGAAAAATTTGAGTTAGCCCAATTATGATTATTTAACACATTTAGCCCACCCCTCCCCCAAGAACATGATATAATTAATCAGATTTAGATAAGATTGATTTTTGAGGTTTTAATTCATCTGTCATTTTTGTTTAAACAGATAAAGAGATCACTTACGCTGATCCGCTGATCTACAAAAGAAGAGTACAGAAATCGGTGAGATCATATTCTTAATTTATGTTGTGCGTCTCAGTATAATTTTAGCAGTCAGAGTTATTGTTGTGCTTGAATGTGACAGATCATTTTACAAACACAAACAAAACTGCTCCATATGAGATATTCATGAGCCCATTTTTACTGAACAACTTCTCAGGTATTTGTAATGAAATACATTTTTAAAGCAACCGAGAAACCAACGGTATGGTGGTTAACTTTTGTTAAGCATGTCAGAGAGGTCCTGGGTTCTCATAGGTTCTAATCCACCCTCGTATAGTTTTTTCTTCCTCATTAAAACCAAAAGGTGTTTGTTAGTGATTCAAGAGCACGGACATTTTGTTTTGTGATTTCACTGGAATGAATAGAGTCTCCACGATGGTTGTTAAGCCATAGATTGAAGCGCTCAAGCCTCGTCTGTGTGAAGACTGTGCAGTGTGCACGAGCGCAGAGAGAGAACCGATAACTGCGCCAATGAGCAATCACAAAAAACAACACATTCCAGCAACAGATCACCTCTGATTTAACGCAAATGAACGAATTGCTAATCGAATAATCAAATAGAGATGTTTCTTTCTATTAGGTACATCTGTGCCATGAGATGTTTAAAAAATGGTAGGGACAATATTGAACCTGGAAAAAAGTGGATTCCACCCCTCCCTCCCGAAAATATGCAAGAAACACGGAAAGTGTGCAGGATCTCTAAACTTCATCAGCACTTCAACATTCATATACATGTTAAATTAAAGCCTTCAGAATGTGACAAAATGCACATATTTCTGTTGTTCTGCATGTTCTATATGCGTGACTGAGCAGATACAGAATGATTTTTTTTTTTTTAAATCAAAAGTTGAACCAACTGTCAGGAAATGAATGAAATTAGGCTGCATTTACATTGTGTTTACACAAAAACAAATCAGATCAGATTTTTCATTTCATTTGAAATTGGTATAAGGCTCTTGAAATTCGGTGGAACAGTCATGTTCCGGAAGTAAAACTCTATCGGGAAATTAATTTTAAATAATAACTTCCCATTTAAAGGGTTAGTTCACCCAAAAATGAAGACCTTCCCGTAAGACCTTCGTTAATCTTCGGAACACAAATTAAGATATTTTTGATGAAATCCGATGGCTCAGTGAGGCCTACAAAGGGAGCAATGACATTTCCTCTCTCAAGATCCATAAAGGTACTAAAAACATATTTAAATCAGTTCATGTGAGTACAGTGGTTCAATATTAATATTATTAAGTGACGAGAATATTTTTGATGTGCCAAAAAAACAAAATAATGACTTATTTAGTGATGGCTGATTTCAAAACACTGCTTCAGGAAGCATCGGAGCAAAAATGAATCAGTGTATCGAATCATGATTCGGATCATGTGTCAAACTGCCAAACGGCTGAAATCACGTGACTTTGGCGCTCCAAACAGCTGATTCGACACAGTGATTCATTTGTGCTCCGAATCTTCCTGAAGCAGTGTTTTGAAATCGGTCATCACTAAATAAGTCTTTTTTTTTTTGGCGCACCAAAAATATTCTCGTCACTTTATAATATTAATATGAATCACTGTACTCACATGAACTGATTTAAATATGTTTTAGTACATTAATGGATCTGAGAGAGGAAATGTCATTGCTCCCTGAAGGCCTCACTGAGCCATCAGATTTTAATTAAAATATCTTAATTTGTGTTCCGAAGATTAACGAAGGTCTTACGGGTGTGGAACGGCATGAGGGTGAGTAATAAATGACAGAATTTTCATTTTTGGGTGAACTAACCCTTCAACAGAATTTTGTTATAAGAACATTCTCTAGATATTCAGTGGTTTCTGGGAATAAAAAACATCCAGTTTTCTTGACGTTACAGGAACGTTTTTATAAGGTATAATGTTCCTCAAACATTCTTTCAACTTAATTTTGATTTAAATTCAACATTGCAGGAACGTGATTTATAACATTCCAAGAACATAAAAATGTCCAGTTTCCTTAATGTTAGTAGAATGTTATTTAAAGGTTAGTATGATGTTCCTGAAACATTCTTTCAATCATTCAAACACCTGCTGTGAACAAACACTGAAAGAAAGAGAAATAAGAACACAAACTACAACTTTCTTCAGTCACAGCCTTAGATGAACTGAAGATAAAAGACATTAAATCACTGAAGATCTGATTAAACAACTCCACAAACAGCATTACCAGCTTCACTTATTACTAACCAGACTGACTTTATTTCTGTCACACGTCTACAGAAGATCTTACTGAGAATTAACAGGTTTAGATGTTGATGTCTTATTCAAAATGTTTCATCATTGATATCAGTGTTTGCTTTAGTTGAGCTCTTGACTTTTGTTGAGTTGTTTCTTTATCAGCAATTGTAGGTGTTTTCAGAAAACTTTTCTGCATTGATTAAGCTGACCAACAGGTTTGTTTTAATGGTCAAATGACAGCATTAGTGGTTTAAAGTAAATTAAACTATTAAACACATATCTTAAACTTAATATCATTAAGTGTTCAGGTTTAAATGCATCATTATTATATTTGTGTTTTTTGTTTGTTTATTTGTTTTTTGTTTGTTTTATTACAGAATGTTAAAAAGGAGGATGAAGTGGTGTATGCAGGGGTCGTCACTAGAAGATGATCAGACTTCAGTCTTCAGTGAGTGCAAGATCCAGCTGTGCGATTACTTTCACCAGAAGCCTACAGTTGAGATTTGGGATTGGTAGGAATCACAACATATCAACAGCTGGACCTTATATTAACACTCTTCTCCAAGTGCAAAATAAGAGTATTCAAGTTTTACATGCTAGAGTATGCAAGTTTTCAGCTTGATGTATAATGAGTATAATGACAATAAAGGCTTCAATCAGTCAATCAATCAATAGATTAACATTTGTAAGCAAATAGATAAATATTATTAAATATCAGTACTGCAAATTGTTCAGTTAAATCATCCTTGAGCTGAACTTTTTTAGGCACAGTTTGAGGCTTCATCAGCTCAGTTTCAGTGTCAAAAATATGATCTGCTGTGGTCGGAATATTTTTCTTCTGTACAGAGATGTGCTTTGATCTGCTGGACCGCTTCTGCATGAGCATGTGTCAATGGACGTTGGTGGTTAATGTCAGTTTGTGCGTGTTTATTTTGGTGTCAAAATTAAGTTAGCGTGTGGTTTTACTGTGTTTTTTCCACTACTTTACATCCAATGTTTGCTGTTTGACTTCTGCCCAGAACACAGCTTTACCACAAAAAAAAACATTAATGTTGGAGTTTGTCAAAAAAAAAAAAAAAAAGATATCACATCAAACAGTGAAATTACTGCAAAATATGAAAATATCATATACTATGAATGTTGAGACTGTTTCATATCAAAAGTAACCTGCTCAGTCTTGTTTGCCGGCATGTTGTCAGTGTCCTCTTTGCTCTGCAATGTTTTTTCACCGCAGGAGAAAATTGAGGTGTTATGTGTGAACAGTAACCTTAAATACTAAATGACGCGATTCTGCAGATAAGAAGTGCTAAAGTTCAGTGTTATTTCCAGCTCTAGCATGAGAAGCTGAAGTCATTTCTAAGAACAACATTTCTTGATATCACACCTTCCACAGCCATTTTAAGAATAAATACAATGTGTGAATCACTGTTTTAAAGTTTATATTTTCATACAAATGTTCAGAGGCAAGTTTTAGTTTAACTAAAAGTTGCAATGCTGTTACTACTACACGTCTCCTATAATGTAAAATATATTTTCAGTAAATACAATACATGTGTGCTGCAGCCCAAAAGATATTTACTCATTTTTTTATGTGCATCATTACACATTTTTCCAAAGTAGTAGTTTATGTCCTTGATCTGTTCTGTGACATATTTGGCTCAAATATGCTCATTTTCAGAAAAAAAAATAAATTAAATAAAAAAGTGCCATTTTCAACAAGTTTAATGGCTTTTCCCCAGTTATTACTAGCCTGGGTGCCAGCCCGAACCCCGCCCACAACATTTTTTGGACGGGAAGTTCGGGTCTGGACTCGATCCATTGTGGAGTAATTATGCTCGGCTCCCAGAAGGCCGAGCCAATCAAATTGCCAGGGCGGGCTTTAATCGATGATGGACAGGCTATCTGCGGTTACGTAACCACCCACGTCATCAAAGAGCGCTTGGGGAGTTTGATTGACAAGCGATCTAACCAATCAGAACGCCGCATCCCCCATTTTGTCCAACAAAGCAGTCAGGAGTTAGAAGATTAACATCGGTGGAGTTAAACTTGAAAAATTGTGCATATTGACGTCTTTCCGCGTTTGAAACAACATTCATTCTCATGTTTATTTATGTTTATTTGATGATATAAATGGACTAGTAAGAAGAGATGATCGGTTCACGAGCCTCTTGAGCTGAGGCGCTACAGCAATCTGTCACGATCATGGTCACAACACATTAAAGAGCCACAAAACGGTTTTTATTGTTTGAATTTTTTTTAATAACTACACAGTTTGAAAGCTGGGACTTTGTTTAATATCATAAGTAACCTGCTCTGTCTCGTCTGTCGATGTGTTGTCAGTTTCTTCTTTGCTCCGCGATGTATTTTCCACTCTGTGTGGCGTGACAGCGCCACGGCTTGTCGGACAAAGCAACAGTAACTAAGGGGGGCGAGTCTTTGCGAAGGGTCAATTAGTTTACAACAATGATGGCTGTTGAAGAACTGAGATGTGAAGATTCCGCCATCGCGTCCGTTATAGAAGATATCGACAGCGCATTAATTTTAAAAGAGGAACAGAGGACCGCGATCAAGGCATTTGTCGATGGGAAAGATGTCTTTGCCGTCCTTCCTACGTGATTCGGCAAAAGTTTGATTTATCAGCTGGCCCCGATGGTCGCTAAGAAGAGTTCTGTTGACAACTATGCGTCGCTCAACATACGTCACTTACTCTGTAGCTCTGATTGGTTGTAGGTCTATCCAATTGACGTCTTTCCTGGATCGGTTGAAATACGCCCCCATAATCAAAGCCCAATGGAGCAGTATCAGACTCATATTCTGACTAGAATTGAGTATGACCACGTCAGGCTAAGTTGTTACAGCTTTTGTCTGTGTGCTCGTGTAGCGTGACACTTGACTCATAATACCATGTGACTAATCACTTTATATTACAGCTCCTTCAGAGTCTCTTTTAAGATGTTTTAAGTATGTGACTTTGACACTGCAATAATACTATGAATTAATGACTGTCAATGTAAATAAAAGGTGCTTTCGCTCATAAAATGGTGTAGTTACAACATCTAACAGCAGGGCTAACAGACCATGTTAACCAGACACTCCTTGACCCTTTGGGATTTCATTTAGGCCGCATTTACACAACAGGTCTTAAAGCCCAATACCAATTTTTTACATCTTTTAAAAGTAACCCATATCCGACATCTGCATTTACATTATACACTTGCTGAAACAACCCAAGGTAGAAGTACCTGAAAAAACTGATGAAATTATAACACAAGCTTTTGCTTTCTGCACCATCTTTGAAGGTCAGCAAAACATTGGTCTCTTAAAGGAATAGTATATGACTATCTTTTTTCTGGGCAAACACAATCTGAGATACATTTAAACATATCCTTAGTCCTCCAAGTTTTATAATGGTTGTGAATGGGGAGCTGCATTTTGAAGTCAAAATAATCCATCCATACAAAAAGTAATCCAAACGACTCTAGGGGGTTAACAAAGGCCCTTTGAAGTGAATCAATGCATTTGTGTAAGAAAATATCTTTAATATATATTTAAAACTTTATAAATTCAAATAACTAGCTTTTGGAGGACGACTTGCACCAAACTTGCAACAAATATAAGCTACTCTTCTCGTATATATCGAAATCCTCCGAATTTTTTATTTTTTTTATTTCGTTTTATACTTATAATCCATGAACGGTCTCCGCATTCATCACTAAGTTGTGCGCAAATTGGGTTGTCTACCGTAAGCTAGTTATTCGTAAGCTAGTTATTTGAATTTATACAGTTTTAATGATATTTTTCTTACAAAAACACATCGCTTCACTTTATTAACCCCCTGGAGTCATATGGATTCCTTTTCTTCATGGATGGATGCATTATTTTTGTCTTCAAAATGTGGCACCCCATTCAGTACAATTATAAACCTTGGAGGACTAAGGATAATTTTAAATATAATTGTGTTCGTCTGAAAAAAGATTGTCGCGGATTGACCGGGTAATATTTGATCTGTCCACTTACATGGCAGATGCAAATGCACTGTATCCGATTCATATAAGATTAGTTTTCACATATGAATGAGGTGATCTAAGAAAATCCGAATCCATGTGCTTTTTTTCCTGCTTACACGTTTGTGGGTCATATAGCCGATTTTTGCCACATAGGAGGAAAACAATCTTAATTGGGTCACTTGTAATGTAACCATGCAATGTAAAACATTTTAAAAAGCTAACAAGGCTAGCACTGAATAAATGGTTTCACTGAGAGCTATCTTTCAACTCTCTTTCAAGGAGAACTGGCAGGGTTGCCAACTCTCATGTATTTGTTGTGAGGCACATGCTTTCGTGCTCTGTCTCACATTCTTACACTGCCCAAGTAAACCTCACACCAAATTATCCCTATAAAGAGTAAGACCATTTTTGTTTATGTCCATGTTTTTCTCCTTTGTTTGGTTAGGGAGGGAGTAAGCTAAGAACTTTGTTGTTTATTTTGAATTTTAATTTGAAAGGTTAGAAAGTGTTCCAATCAAAGTCAGAACTTTATGTTTATTATTTTGGCCTTATCCCCTCCTGAAGCCTTTTGACGCTTCCATTTTGTGTACTTTGAAGCATTCGAAACGCCATACGCTGATGAAGCCTGCCGGTCAAAACAGTGTAAATGCAACAAAAACTCAAGCCAAACATGCATAAAACAGCTTTTAAAAAACCTTTTCAGGTGTTTTATTGAAAATATAATCTATCAAATACAAATAACTAATCATCTAATATCATTAAATATTAAGTGTCTGTGTAATATGTGTTCTTTTATCAATTTTCAGAGCTTGTTTTGTTTGTTCTATGGATGGTTCAGCTAAACAGGCCAACCATTGAACCACTGAAACCACCAGGTGAACCATTAATGTTTCGAAACAGTTATGACGTACTGAAGTCTCGTTTACTGAAATCACATGACTTTGGCAGTTTGAAACACAGTCCAAACCACTGATTCAAAACAAAAGATTCATAAAAGTTTTCATGAAGCAGTGTTTTGAAAGCACCCATCACTAACATATGCTATTCAGCCTCTGCAGTGCTGCATGAAGTCAAACACATTTATTGACAGGTTATGGGTTTTAATTAAACCAATGAAGACCTGCAACCTCTTGATTGGACCTGTCTGTACCAATCACATTTTCCCCGCACCGGTCAAGGTCACTGTATACAAGCTGCTGACCCCCATTTGCTCCACGATCACCAAAGATGTTTAGGCGTCATTGTTAAAACAAGTATTTGTGCACATAAAACAGATTTACATGTCTAAGATAACTTATTCATTTGAGCTGTTAATTTTAACCTTAATAATACAAGCTAAAAGGGCTCCCGGTGTGTTTACAGCATTAGTTGAGAGATTTTCTCCTTGAGAAAAATTGAGAATAACATAGCTTTTTTACCTGATATTTATCCATATAAATCTATACTGAATTATAAGCTTATGAATTGAAATTGTGAAATTTGTGTCAAGCACTATAAAAACAGTAGGGCACCAGTTATTGTACCATGATGTAAACATTCCCACTGAGCAAATTACGTCCAGAAGACGTCTTTTTGAGGTCTTGTCTCAGGTTGAAAAGACGTCCACTGAGGGGCCAGAATGAAAGTTTTTATGACGTCTTTTTTTTTGACGTCTTCTGGACATCCGATAGACGAACACGCAGAATCACCAAAGGAGAAAAATCACAATTTTTAAGCCACCATCGTGGAGATGATGTTTTTTTAGTTGGGCTCTTGACCCTGACTTCTTAATATTAGAGTTGTTTGGGCAGTTAACTGAGTCATAACAGCCAGACAAGTAAAGAAAATGATCAGGTGTTTATTATGGTTCACATAATCATTATTAAACCTGAATCACTCATTTAGAGCCCAATCTCTGAGTTAGATTTACATTATTGATTAGATCACAAGATTTACAATATGATTCAAATGATTTCAGAAAAGGTGTGTTGAACAAAAAAAAAAGTATTCGTTTTAGGCACACACAGACATCAGAATCAGCCTGTGAATCTCAACAGTGGTGACATCAAAAAGCATGTTGCAGTGCATTCTGGGAGCCACCAATCAAATTCATCCATGGCTCCCATCATGCATTGCTGCATGAATAAATTATGAGCTTAATTGTCTTAGTAATTTCCTTTATTCTCATATTTTATTTGTTTCTGTTTATGCGACTTTTTAGTAGCTTGTTTTCTAATGTTCAGAGTTGATCTGTTGATCAGAATATGTTGCTTGTCACCGTCATTGAGATTCACAGGCTGATTCTTGATGTCTGTGTGTGCCTAAAATGAGTACTTTTTTTTTTGTTCAACACACCTTTTCTGAAATCATTTGAATCATATTGATAAAGCAGATCTTCTGCTGTAGATCCAGTGCTGCTGTTATCATAATGTAAATCTAACTCAGAGATTGGGCTCTTCATGAGTTCAGTGATTCAGGTCAAATAATGGTTATGTGAAAATATAACCAACACCTGATCATTTCTCTTTACTTGGCTGGCTGTTATGACTCAGTTAACTGCCCAAACAAACTCTAATATTAATAGGGCAAGGGTCAAGAGCCCAACTAAAGCAAACACTCATCTCCACGATGGTGGCTTAAAAATTGTGATTTTTCTCCTTTGGTGATTCTGCGTGTTCGTCTATATCGGATGTCCAGAAGACGTCAAAAAAAGACGTCATAAAAACTTTCATTCTGGCCCCTCAGTGGACGTCTTTTCAACCTGAGACAAGACCTCAAAAGACGTCTTCTGGACGTAATTTGCTCAGTGGGTTGTAACATGTTGTCACTGAACTTAATGATATTCTGTTTAGTTGCTAAATGTTTTGACAATCACAATAAACTAATTGCGATGCAAGGTTTTTACCCCCCACACACTTTTTTTTGCTTTCTTGTTACATTTGATCACTTAAATTCACATTATTTTATTTCATTCTAATGAAATTCTTGTGTGCAATTAAATTTAAAACATTGTATGGTGTAGAAATTCTGTATTACTGTTACTACAAATAAAGCTCTTTCTGATTACGCTATGTTAGCTACTTGACACAATAGTGTTGTTTCTGAGGCATGGTACAAACATGTTCTCTTGAAAACAAGAGATTCAAACAATAAGATTAACTGAGTTGAGCTATATAATTAGTTTTCTGTTGATAAATCTATCCAAACATTTGCTCACCTGTCTAATACACACATAATATATTAAACATCTTTTTTTCAGTGGTTTCTACAAAAGTAGAACCAGAAATCAAGGGTAACACGGATATGACGTCATGCAATGCAATGCAATGACACGGATCTCTCTGAAATTAAACATTGTTGGAAACATTTGGGATAACGTGTGCACAAGTCAATAAAATATATAGAATTGTTCTAATGGTTTTTGTATATAATCCAAAAATCTTATATATTGCGCCTTTAACAAACATGTAATTGTAATATAGTACAATCATCCACATTCATTCTTGTGTAAAGTGTCCCAGTGGATTTACTCAAACACCCAAATATTCAAGAAAAGGCACAACCTTCACAATTAAAAGGTTATTCATCTCAATTAATTCAGTAATTCAAATAAAAAATAACTTCATTATGTCATCAACAATTGGTTGTTTTGAACAGCTTTAGTTCTCAAGAGAAGGACAAAGAGGAACCCCAAAATGTTAAAGATACAGACAGAAAATCTCACCTTAAGGGAACTTGATGGTGTCAAAGTCCAGATACAAACTTGAGAGAGATGATGAAGAAGATCTGCACCTGCTCCTCATGAACCTGGGGAAACCAAACCATCATCAGGAAACAAAACACGACTGAACATGAAGTCTGACGTGTTAATAATCCTTTAAATTAATTCAAAAAGTGTATTTAATTTGAGAAATTATTATTAGACTACAATTAGTAAATATTTGTTTGCAAATTGTTCTGGTGTTTTTTTTTTTTTTTTTTGTGTACCTTGATGTGAGTAGGGTGCTCTGGGTGTTTGTGTGGTTGTTTAGAGGTTAAAATTGTTCACTCTCAAGTCTCCAGATATATGGCTCGGGTCCAAAATTTAAAAATCACCCGGAAGTCCATAACGCCGATGTCGTGTATATGACGTCACGCGAACATGGCAGCACCCTGTGAGTTGTTTACAGTCAATAAAAATATTCCTTCTTTGGAAAATATAGTGGATTAAATGAGTTACATGTCTTACACTACATATCAGTAAAGCCTTTTAGTAAACTTCTGACACCATGTTCCTATCTGTTGATAATCATACACTTGAAGCATATGCTAGCATTATATAGGCTACCAGTGCTTATCCAAAATGCATCAAAAACTTACCACTTTGTTTCGTAGATAATATCCCACATCAAATGTATGCTTATTTTCACCTAACGTGTATTGTAATGATATAACCTTCATTTCCATCTTAAAGATTCTGTCAGTTCATGCATAGCTCAGATAACTTACACAGATTTCTAGCAGCATATAATACGTGCTATTTTTATCTACTACACTCACTGCCTTCCTACATGTGCTACAGATATAAACATCCTCAGAAATGAAACTATAACAGCATTTGACCACTAGAGGGATGGGTCATATTCCTACAGAAAAATTGTAATGTGTACTGATGTGTTTAGGCAATAGTTTACTATTACTATTGCTTATAATAGTATTATTGAAAATGTTTACCATAAAGACATTTATGTACTGATAAACCACAAAGCAATTTACCATAGTTTCATCCAAAAAGTTTCTGTAATTACAGTTGTTCTTTATTTAAAACAAAATGAGTGTATGATATTTCCTTAGATTAGGAACAGCATCACACACAGTGTGCTTTTTTGACTGTCTGATAACTCATTTATAAATAGATTATACTACAGTATGCATCTTATGCTACTAGAGCGCCATCTAGTGTCCTTACCAGGAGTTCACCATTCAAAGTTTAGCGCCTCCATCCAATGATAATAATAGTAAAATTACAGTTTATTAGACTCAGTCTCTTGAGTTATTATTAATATAAAAAAAGGCTGCCTACTGATCCTGGTGTGTGTGCGTGTGCGTGCGCGTGTGCGTGTGTGCGTGTGTAACACAGAGCACAAATTCTGAGTATGGGACACCATACTTGGCTACACGTCATGTCACTTTCTTTCTCCATGTCCTGCTGCTATGGACTTCCATCTCTGTGATGGCAGGGAGATCATGTGGTGAAGGTTACTAAACACTGATTGGCTCATGCTCTATAGGCCTATGTCTGTGCCTGAAAGTACAGAGGGAGAGATTTAATAGAGATTAGTGACAACAAACAATTGCCTTTTTATACAAGCTCCTAATGTAACAGGTATAAACATTTTAATTTTAACATTTGGAGATCTCCAGTCTGATTGTCAGCTGCAGTGTCTCTCTATTAGAGAGAATTTAAAAAAGAAATGTCGGAGGATTTCGATATAAGAGGGGCTTGAGTTTTTACTGTGAGAGGTGTCTGATTTAATGGTATATTTGAAAACATACAGAATATATTGAATAATACAAAAGGAGTTGCCACTTTTCATATATTGAAAAATATGTGACGATATATTTACTAATATATCATAATATTATTTAATTTTATGTTCAGTAATAATGTGATCAGATTTAGTATGTATAATATATTGCTGATATATTTAGTTGTGCACACATAGAGAAATATATTATGAAATATATTTTATAATTATTTAACCAATATTTCATATTTACAAGCTTGCTTACAAGCACACCTGCATGTACTACAGTATTTAGCAAGGAGACATAACCTTATTTTGCTGAGTTCAACATGTTCCTGGGTCAACATCTTTGTTGATCCTGGAACAACATTCAAATCAACCAATCAGATTTGAGGGACAAGTTTACAGATTATGTCAAGTTTAGTTTAATCTTAAAATCATGAATTGATGCTTCTACATCAGTGTTATTCATCTATCATTTCCCTCTGATATTTGGGATAATTTAGGTTTAGGGGTAGGAATAGGGTTAAGACTAAATGTTAGGGTTAAGACTGGAATGTTGTTCCAGGATCAACAAAATATGTTGACCCAGGAACGCATCTAACTCAGCAATATCAGGACGTGCAGCAAGGAGACATCACTCAGTGTTGCCAAGTCTGCGGTTTTCCCGCGGAATTGGGCTACTTTTACACTGTTGCCCCAGGTTGTTTTTCGCGTCCGCGGGTTGAATCGACCCAAAATAACGCGATGTGATCCCCATGAAATACAATTGGGCTAGTTTTGAAGAACAATCTGCCAATTCTGCCATCATTGTACAAAAGCAAACAAAACCATACATTTTTGAATAAAGTAATTACTGTCTTAATGTTGTACGGTCAATCATCAGTCTAACCTCAGGCTCTACTCTTCAGCACAATGGTGACCCCAAAAACTCACACATACCAGAAAACCTTTTAAATTCCCAAATAATACAACTTTAAATACAAACAGATCTCCCCTTGAGCAAAACACATGAAATTACACTTAATTTTAACATTTACTGTCCTTTAACAGTCAGAAGCAAAGCATGCTGGGAACTAGAAGTCTGTTGTTGTAATCACTGATTGTAACTCATTCCATGAATGTGTGTATATATGTGTGTGTGTACAATACATTCACATTTTTATGGGAGCATGTATGTGCAATATATGTACACAATAAAAAAAAACTTTATGAATTATGTGTGCTTTGCTTTTTTTTGTCTGCATTTCTAAATATTTTATATTATCAGTAGCCATACATGGTATATTCAAAAATATAAGCACTAGTTTCCCATATATGGAAATGTATTATGTAATATATCGCATTGCAGTATATTTACATATATTTTTGTTTCTTAAAGGATGAACAAACCTATATTTACAGCCGCTCGCTTCGCTTCCCTTCATCTGCTGACAGAAAAAAACTGACATCAATTATATTAAAGGTTGGAACACCCAAAAATAAAATGATCACATGATTTACTCGCCGTCAAGTCATCCATCTTTTTTCAGACGAACACAATCTGAGTTATATTAAAAAAATGTGGCTCTTCCAAGTTTAATAATGGTTGTGAATGGGGTTCACAGTTTTAAAAAGCTCATCCATCCATCCTAAAATTAATCCATACGGATCCAAAGGGGTTAATAAAGGTCTTCTGAAGCAAGCGATGCATTTCTTTTTATAAGAAAAATATCCATATTTATAACTTATCACTGACTGCTGTAGTCTAGTTCCAGCGGAAGAGTAACCTTTGACCTGAAGCATGACTATTGACGACCACAAAGAGCAGAAGATTTAGAAGACTAAAATGAGAATTACGATATAAGAGAAGGAGCTTGAGTTTGTTGTGTAGGAGTAATGTAAGCTTAGGAGAGAGTATATTAGTTATTCATATATATTTATTTTCATATCATATGTTTTTTAATTTCTAAATTGTTCATCCTAGTTTCCTCGCTCTGTTTGGAAGTGACACTTGAGAGATCAATATTCTGATCATGCTTTCTTCAACTCCTTCATCCTCTACTTGTGTTCTTAGAGGAAGGAACAAGGAAAGGAAGTAAGGTTGTGTTGATTACCCTTCACCACTGGCTAGTGTCATGTCACACATGCACATCCTCACTTACTTGCTTGAAAGTGGTGACGTAGCCAGTAATACTTCTTCTTTTTCAATATTCAACAACAGTTTTGTCCTGTAAAAAGTGTTAAAAGCAGCACATATTCTCCAGTGATTAAACTGATGTGGATTTAAATTGTTGACCAAATAATGTGATCTTATGAGCAGAAGGTTTCAAATGCATTTGAATGATTCTTAACTAATGCAAAAACATAACAGAACAAAGCACACGAGAACAACAGATCATATATGAATGTGATTCACTTGAATGCATGTGAGACTCGAGCAGCTCAGTTTGTGAGTCAAAGTGAAACCTCTGACATCTATACAGAGATGCGGTTTGATCTGATGTGTGAAAAAAAAACATCTTCTGCATTTTAGTGCATCTATATTCAGGTTTGTGTGAGTGTGATCGACTGATGCACAATAAGAAAACAGTTAGTGACCATTCTGACCATCAACACCATTCAACAATTTTAATAGAAAAATACTGATAAAAAAAATGTCAGTTTTATAATGAAAGGTCAGTTTTATTTATTTATTTTTTTGCATGTCCAGTCCGCTACTAAGAACAGTGTAATAATAATATGAGATATATTAGGTGTGCAGTGAGGGCGGAGCTCTATTATTATTGGTGGAGGAATCACACGCAGATCTGTTAGTTCGTGATCTGTCACTGAAGTGTTCACATATTTCAAGTGCTGTTATCTGAAAATGGTTCACATGTTTGTTTTGTTCTGCTTGTGGCGTCTGGTTGGTGAGTTATAATCATATTTATATTCATCACTTATTGCTTTAGTTTCAGTACGTTTATAGAGATTTAATACAGAGCTGTGAAGTACTTTTTAAATCAGCCAGATATTTACCCAGATAAAAGATGCTCAAACCAATCTGAACTTTATTGTGAGTAAACAGGGCAGGTTCAAAAACAGCAGAATTAGTTTTATTTCAAAGAATTATTGGCTTTACAACCTTGTAAACAATGACATGAAATGGTGAATCTCGTTACTCTGAAGTTTTTCTGTTTGTTGCGTAGTTACTTACTGTAAGGGTGGAACTCCTACAGCGGTTCAGGCTGTAAGGTTTGCTGAGCAACTAAAGAAACTTTATCAGCAAGATGGTAGAAAACTGTATATTTCTTGTCTACCACCACCCACTGCAACTTATACCAACGACGGAAATAAGCGCAGTTATAATAGCAAAATATGTAGGAGAGCGTTGCTATAGTGTGACAATATTGTATTGCAATAGGGAGCACATTAATGTTAATACTAAATCAAAACTAGTTAGCACATCATTTGTAATTGAAAGGGTTTAATGACAATATCTGATTATGGTTACACTTAAAATAATTTCAAAATAGATGTATGAGATGATAAAATCATAACCATTAATCGTTCACAGCATGTATGAAAAAAGTTACCTTAGAGATAGAGAGAGAGGGTCAGAGAGGGCCCAAGAAAACCAAAATCAAAAAGAAACAGAGTAACAGTTACAATCTTCTTTTATCCCTTCCTTGACCATGTGACCTGAAACCCAAATGTGAGACATTCAAACTGACCAATCAGAAGATTAAAACTTCCCCCACTGTACTAAAGGTGTGACCATTTGTAGACCCCCGATGTACACACATCTTGGCCTACAGGGCTTGATCACTAACAGCACCTTTGAGCCTTCCAAATGACCCTTGCAGCAAGAGAGAGGGGGGTGAAACAGTAAAGCAAATGTCTTTGTTAATTTTAAAATATCTTTAGATATTTTCAATCTTACATTACTAAAAATAGTAATAGTAACTATAAAAGTCAGGGTAAGGGAACTATATTTTCACACGGGCAAATACAAAGTAAAGTCAGCAGTGTTTAGGACTGTTCATTCAGGCCTTTTACTCCTGGCATTTATCTCGAGAACATTAGCAGCAATATTTGGCTTCCATGATCCTTCATTCTCCAGAGCAGAAGCACTGAAGGAGCCAATCAGATTTAAGATGAGACAAATGCCCCTGAGGCTCCTCCCACAGATCCACCTGTATTGTGCTAACAGTGCCAGATAACTAAAAATAACACATCAAAACATATGATTTCACAACTGATTATGTGTCTGTGCTGCTGTTCGTCTATTTAAGTTATTTGGGACTTTAATCTGTGACTCTCTTTTCTCCAGGAGTGTTTGGTGTTGATGAACTGAAGTCAGTGTCAGTGATGGAGGAGATTCAGTCACTCTAAACTCTGATCTTACTGAAATAGATGATGAAAATCTGATTCTGTGGAGGTTTGGAACTAATAACACTTTAATAGTTAAAATCAGTGTACTGGCCAACAGAATCACTGTATATGATGATGTTCTTGATGGGAGATTCAGAGACAGACTGAAACTGGATCATCAAACTGGATCTCTGACCATCATGAACATCACAACTGAACATGATGGAGATTATCAACTACAGACCAACAGTGTGAGAAAGAGTTTCAATCTCACTGTCTATGGTGAGTTAAATATCATTTTCTTTTATTTGTTACAGTTTTAAAGTGTATACTAATTTTTGGATTTTTCAGTCACTTTAATTTATGACGTTTATTGTTCAACTTACTGAATGTTTTTCTTATTAATCATTCCAAAGTTGTAATCTCAAACAGTGCAATTAAAAAAACTCTGAAATCGCAGTAAACAATCAATGACATCACAAACTCTTCTAAACACATGGTTTATTCCAGCGGTGTCCAACCCTGCTCCTGGAGAGCTACCGTCCTGCAGACTTCAGTTTCAACCCTGCTCCAACACATCTGCCTGTAATTATCAAGCAACCCTGAACACCTTGATTAGATGTTCAGTTGTGTTTGATTGGGGTTTGAGCTGAAATCTGCAGGATGGTAGTTCTCCAGGAGCAGGGATGGACACCCCTGGTTTATTCTAATGTTTTCCAGCTCGTCTGTCTGTTCCTGTCATCATCAGATACTTTACACAGTCTTCATCATCATCATCATCATCATCATGTTTATTGCTGTGTTCAGCTGTGAATGTGAGTCATGTGACTCTCTCCTGGTACAAAGGAAACAGTTTATTGTCCAGCATCAGTGTGTCTGATCTCAGCATCAGTCTCTCTCTACCTCTGGAGGTGGAATATCAGGATAAAAACACCTACAGCTGTGTGCTGAACAATCCCATCAGCAACCAGACTCAACATCTGGACATCACTCACCTCTGTCACACATGTGCAGGTACGACAGAGCTGATATATTTATACACTGAATCACTATGCTGATTTTTTTAATAACTGAGTTTGTGACAGCAAAAATCAGCTTGTTGAAAATCTCAATTCTGTTTTATCATTGTTTGGTTTTTTTCAGAAGCACACGCCCATTGTTGTGATTCTGTTGAAGCTGTGCTCCGATTGGTCGTCACTGCTCTGATGGGCGTGGCTGCTGCGGCTGCTGCTGTTCTTTTGGTCAATGACGTCAGATCTACGAGAGGTTAACAGGAGAAAACAGAACAGATATTATAAATATTGTGGCATATATTGGAGTTTTAATTAGAAAAGATGAAAAAATATGTGTCTAATTGTTTATTGATGCTAAACAAAGCTTTGCTTTCCTCTGAACTGGATCGTAAAATCTTCTTTACCTGAATCTGGTGTATTGGGGCCATCTGGTGGCCAAAATAATGAATATTCTGCAATATTTCATTTTATTCTAATACCTTCCATTTTACATTTCGCTGTTAATTATACCGTTTTCAGTTTTGCTTAATTTATGTGATGTTGGTATTTTTATTTGTTTATAATTATATGCAGCATCCCCACAATTACAAATGTAAAAATATTTGTCACACCAATATATTCATTGTGGAATTGAACAGAAAACTGAATATTAGCCTACTTATCAAACTGATAGGGGATGGTTGTAACACGGGTTAGTTAACACTTCCATTTTCTCCAATCAGGAACAAGTTACAAATCACCTGATTCACTTCACACATGCTCAGTTTATTATTCCACATGTGGTAAAGTAGAGCCCTGTGGCAGAAAAAGCTGATTCTAGAGCAGAAACTTCCTTTACCTTCCTTACTTTTACTTCCTTTATTTTTGTTATGGCTCAACTCATCAAAGTTAAGTTATGTTTATTATGTGTCTGTGTAGATATTTTTCATGCAAGCTGTAAGGTGAGCTAGACTCTGGGTTAGTAGTAACATCAATTAATCATGTTACGGCTTATCCTAAGAAAAAAAATTAGTTGTATTTGTGCTTTTTTAACTTCTGTATGCACACCCTGCAAACAAGCCAACATTTTACCAATGAGCAAATTCTCAGGAACCCTGCATTGTCCCTTTACAGGCCCACTTAGGGCTGCCAGCACAGGACCCCTGAGAATTTGCTCACTGGCAAAATTGAACTGTTTTATTGAAAATCATCTGATCAGTTTTTCTTCTCACAACTTTTGCTGTAACAAATGTACTTCAGAAACACACAGTTACAACAGCCAGAGAAACATTAAAGTTAAGAAGTCAAAGGTCAAGAGCCCAACAAGCACTTACCTCCATAACATTGACTTCAAACTTTATTATTTTCAATAAAAGGGGGCAAAGTGAGGGCTGCCCGTGCTAAGGGGCCAACGTTTTGCCAATGAGCAAATTCTCAGGGGTCCTGCGCTGGCAGCCCTAAGTCGGCCCGAAAAGGCCCACTTTGCAAGCTTGTTTGCAGGGTATGGTTTCCTTGTTAGATTCAGGATGCGCTGCATGTGCAGCATCCCACTGAACCTTTTGTAACCATTACAGAACATTTGGGACGTTCCTAAAACGTCCTCTTTTGGTAATGAAAGTGCTGCAGTTCAAGGTTCCTGATATGACTTTAGGGGGACGTTCCATTTTGATGTTTTATGGTCACATAAGAACGTTACAAAGAGGACATTTGGAACATTAACAGAACGTTCCCACACGGTCCTCTGTTGGTCATTTAATAACGTTCCTGATGTGAGTTTAAGGTGACGTTCTATTTAGGTTATTTTATGGTTGCGCAAAAATGTTACAAAGAGGATATTTGAGAAGTTAACAGAATGTCCTATACTGCAAAAAAAATTCCTGTAAAATTTACGGTAAAAAACGTATTTCATTAACTGATATAATGTTACTTTACCAACCTTTTTGAAGTAATAATACGTGTTTTGTAGCTTTGTAATACACTGACAACCACCAATAACACAGTGGTGAAGAGAGTCACATGATGAATCAAAGCTCATCACAAGCAGCTTTTCTGAGTAAAACAATACTAAAAAATAGGAAACACAGTGTCATTCACACAAATACCATCATGGTAACACAAATGACATTTTAAAAATGCAATAAACATTAATTTAACAACATTCCCAGCAGGCACCGGACGTCAATATAACGTCAGATTGACGTTGGACCACTACGTCGGATAGACGTTGTATTTTGGTTGAAAATGAAAATCTGGTTGACGTCATAACCAAACGTCAGACTGACGTCAATCTCCAACGTTGGTAATACATTGTATTTTGGTTGAAAATGAAAATCTGGTTGACGTCATAACCAAACATCAGACTGACGTCAATCTCCAACGTTGGTCAGACGTTGCATTTTGGTTGAAAATTTAAATCGGGTTGATGTCGGAACCCAACGTCAGACTAACATCAATCTCCTACATCGGAGACATTGCGCTTTGATGGAAAATATAATCAAAATCGGTATCTGTCAAAAACCAACAACAAATTGTCAAGCTGTCAAATTCCAACTTTAAAGAAAGGTATGGTTAGTATGGATTTTGTTGGCATGACATTAAACCTTCAATTTTGTTGTAAAATAAAAATCAACATTCAGAGAGAAAAAAACAACAACAAAACATACCAAGAAACTCTAACAATAAGATCAGAGAGAGATCAAGATCCAATGTGAGACTACACCAAATTATTACATTTTAAGACATTAGCAAAAAGAATAGTTTAACTTAATTTGAAAATGGAATTTACAAATGTTTGGTGGTTTTATCAGAAAAATGACAAAGAGATAAACTGGATTATAACAAATATGATTTATTTATTTGTTTTATTATTAACATTATTGGAACAGAACATTTTCAAAATAATTTAATTTTAACACCACCTTATTGGAACTGAATATTTTTCAAAACATTAACATCAGTTTTATTCACAGCTTTTTTTCCTGCCACCTCCACCCACCTTGTCTGGGGCATATTTTAAACAAAAGGCGATGGCCGCTGCAATATTTGCCTCCGTCTCTTTTGATGTTTTCTGGACACCAGAGGTGGACATTCCAGGGGTCAGAAAGTAAAAGTCCTGCCATATTTTTATCTCATCCACTGAAGCATTAATGAGATAATTAAGTGATAAATTGAGTGATGATTGAGCATTATTGAAGACACCTGATGATAACAAGCAGAATCACCAAAGGAGAAAATCACTATTTTAAAGTTACCATCATCGAGGTCAGGGTTTGTTTTAGTTGAGCTCTTGACCCTTGCCTTTTTAGTATTAGATTTTGTTTGGGCAGTTTTAACTGCATTAAAACTAACCAGACAAGCAAAGTTAAAAGATGATCAGGTGTTGTTGGTTATGTTTTCTCAAAATCATTATTTGATCTGAATCACTGAACTCATTTAGAGTCCAATCTCTGAGTTAGATTTACATTATTGATTACAGCAGCACTGTGATTCTGCAGAAGATCAGCTTATACAATACAGAATATTATTTTTTTTTTAAAAGTTGTCCTTATCACAAAAAAAAAAAATATTTTAGGCACACACAGACATCAAGTATCAGCCTGTGAATCTCAACAATGGTGACAAGCAACATATTCTGATCAACAGATCAACTCTGAACATTAGAAAACAAGCTACTAAAAAGTCACAGAAAAACAGCAAAATTTTAATAGTGAGAATAAATGAAATTACTAAGACAATTTAGCTCATAATTTATTCATACAGCAATGCATGATGGGAGCCATGGATGAATTTTGATTGGTGGCTCCCAGAATGCACTGCAACATGCTTTATGATGGCCACCACTGTTGAGATTCACAGGATGATTCTTGATGTTTGTGTGTTTAAATGAGTGCTTTTTAAAAAAAAATCAGAACTCTTAAAAAAAAAAAAAAAATGTATTGATAAAGCTGATCTTGTGCTGTAGAATCACAGTGCTGCTGTAATCAATAATGTAAATCTAACTCAGAGATTGGGCTCTAAATGAGTTCAGATCAAATAATGTTTATGTAAAAACATAACCAACACCTTATTGTCTTTTCACTTTGCTTGTCTGGTTGGTTTTAATGCAGTTAAAACTGCCCAAACAAAATCTAATACTAAAAAGTCAAGGGTCAAGAGCTCAACTAAAACAAACCCTGACCTCGATGATGGTAACTTAAAAATTGTGATTTTCTCCTTTGGTGATTCTGCTTTTTATCATCAGGTGTCTTCAATAATGCTCAATCATCACTCAATTTATCACTTAATTATCTCATTAATGCTTCAGTGGATGAGATAAAAATATGGCAGGACTTTTACTTTCTGACCCCTGGAATGTCCACCTCTGGAACAGACCAAATTAAAGAGCAAAGGAATTAGTTATACATTGCATAAAACATTAATTACAAGACTGTACAATAAACAGTAGTAATGTTTGCATTGTCTTCATGCACTTACTGTACTTTCCAACACATATATCAACAAGTTTATGTTGTTATAAGCAATGTTTCCAGCCCAGAATCGACTAATCAATAATAACTGTTTTGATCATCTTGTCTTAACAGGTTTGGGCTAAGTGTTTGAATTGCATTATATTGTAAACAAGATTGGATATTAATTAATAATAAACATTATGGGTCAAAATAAAGTCATAACACAAGATTACAAACACATTGTAGGGTATAGTGTCAGACAAAAAAAAAAAAAAAAAACCCTTCTGTTTACTGTCAAAACTGCCAAGTGCCAATCCATTGACAACAACACAGTTAGAAATTCATGTATGTATTTCATTCCTGATAGCTGTTGTCAGCTATGACCATTGAAAATGACCATAAATTTCCTTTGTGCACAAAATTTCGTTTGTGCATAAATGCTGCCTCCAGAATCATTACCTGAAAGGTGAGGCTGTCCACAATTACAA
Organism: Culter alburnus; assembly: GCA_028476615.1. Lineage (NCBI taxonomy): Eukaryota > Metazoa > Chordata > Actinopteri > Cypriniformes > Xenocyprididae > Culter > Culter alburnus. Next base: position 51,332 of record JAOTNS010002908.1, read on the forward strand.
ATGTGATATTTATTTTATACAACAACCTCACTATAAATCTGAGCGGTCTTTATTTGATTTGATTTGATTTGATGAACAAACACTTTTCATCAACAAACAAAAAACTTCCATATAATCTTATGAACAAAAGTACACTGTAAATTGACATTGGTTAGAGACATTATGTTACGTCCACACAATTGTAAGTTAATGTTGGCTTGAGACATTGACTTGAAGTTGATTTTTTGTTACTTTACTTGATGACTAAATGTCAGTGTTTGACATTAATTTGATGTTGGCTTCAGATGTTGGCTTAAGTTTGAATTTCAGTTAGTTAATACTACAACCTAAAACCAACACAATGTCTAAGGTCAAATGATTTTGGAATTTGAAATTGTTCGGGAATTACCATTATGATGGTAAGGAGACATTGGGTTTTGGTTGCCATACCTGATGACTAAATGTCAGTATTTGACGTCATTTTGACGTTGGTTTAAGACGTTGATTCGATGTTGGATTTTGGTTAGTTAAAACCACAACCTAAAACCAACAAAATATCAATGTCAAATGACGTCGGTATTGGACGTCAAATTAATGTTGTTATTAGACGTTGGTTTGACATTGAATTTTGATTACCAGACGTTGCGACCTAAATTTAACCAAATACTAACGTCTTATGACGTTCTGTGCCTGCTGGGTTAGTTCAGAAGAGTTGTACCGCCGTTCAAGGGCACGTCCAGCTGCCTTCATTTTTCGCAGGTCACTTGTGAACCAGGGAGCTGAACGGGAAAACGTAATTGTCCTAACTTTGACGGGTGCATGGAAATCCAAAATGCGGCTCAATGTCTGATTATAAAATTCCACAGATTCAGTGACTGATGAAATATTTGAAGAAAGGAGATGTTGAAGGCTTAAGGTCATGTTTTCTGTGTTAATCTTTTTCAGATTTCTAAAACGTATTTCACGTTTAGGCTTCATGTAGGAAGACGGAAAGGACAGCTCCATGGAGATGACCTTATGGTCAGATACACCCAGATCATATACAAATGGTGCACTTAAAAGGGCTGACTCAGTAATGACCAAATCGAGAATATTCCCCTTGATGTGAGTGGGAACATCAACATATTGTCTGAGATTTAAGCAGTCCAGTAATTGCAAAAATTCTGTAGCAAGATGACAAGTAGGATTGTTAACATGAATGTTAAAATCCCCAAGTATTATTATATTGGAGGAGGTTGCACAGATAGTTGAAAGAAAATTGTACAACTCTGAAATGAAGTTTGAGGTTGATTTGGGTGGCCGGTAATTAATAGTACTGTCATAGGGAATGGAGGCTTACAATTAAATGCCAGACATTCAAAAGAAGACAGCTCGGGGATGTCCAAAAGGGACAAATCCAAGTGACTGCGGTAGATGACAGCCAAGCCACCACCACGGCCGGAGCTACGAGCTTTTTGAAGATAACAGTAGCTAGGAGGGCAAGTCTCATTTAAAACAGAAAAAACATCTGGTTTCTGCCGGTTTCTGTGAGGCACATTATATCCAAACTTTTGTCACGAATGTGATCATGTATAAAGCCGGATTTGTTAGTGAGCGATTGTGCATTAAACAGTTCAATTTTAAAGTTGGATGAAGTAGTAAATCTCTGTATTGGCCGAAGTAGGCTGTGATCCACTCCTCGTTTTCTATCCATCTCCATGTGTGGCGCTGTTGCAGTCTCCTGTGTTACTAACCCATAGAGCAGGGCTATTCAATTGGCGGCCCGCGGGCCACATGCGGCCCCGAAGCAACCTCCAAGTGGCCCAGCCTGGTCCCGCCAAAAACGTGCATTCATACATAAATTCATACCACGTAGTCTAGCAACACACAAACAATGCAGAGCGTGCCGGTAGTAGCCTAGATTACTATCAATATGACTTTCTCAATAGTGAAACGTAAAATTGTCAATGAAATCCAGTGAAGGAGGGATAGGCGGAATTGCGCTGAACGACACACAACAGAAGCGCTCTCTCTGTCGCGCGCGCGATCAGTTCTCCTCGCGCCTGAATAGTCAAATACATGTGCACACAGATGTCTAAATATCCATCGTATGAAGTATCTCACGTGAATACAGTCGGTTATGGCTTAGGTGGACGTAAACCTGTCTATGACGTAAACAGGTGGGTAATAACTGGATATGCGTCAGTTACGTCCATGCATTCAGCAGCCCAATTAAATACCTGTCTGTCATTAATGTTAATCAAACAACAGAAAATGCTAAATAAATGTAGGCTATATGTTAAATAAACCTACTGTATCTGAAAAAAAAATATATATATTTTGAATTTACTACTGTTTTTGTAATTTGCTTTTTTTTCCTTTTATATAGCCTAACACAATAAATTTCTCATATTAGCCCATGCTCATATTGTACATACCAGCTGATATACAGTGCAGTCTTGATTTGGGTGGTCAATCTGCATTTAAAAGTTTGAAAGGGTTTTAAATCTTCTAAATCAAGTAAAATGACTCAAAATAAAGTAATTTAAGTATAACAAAGTCAACTTTAATCATAAATGTAATTTACCGACATCAAAATTGTGGCCAGTGAAAATGCTGAGTGGCTAGTAACTTTGGAAAACCACTAGCCACTGTGGCTGGTGAGCAAAAAACGCCCATGTCACGCCCTGATTGCATCTTACAACCGGAGCTGTGCAAACTGATCAAAGTTAAAAGAGAAACAATGAATAAACCTTATGTTTTTCAATAAATTTGTTTGTGTTGGTTTTAAAATTTGTCGTTACGAGCTGCTTCGCCGCTGAAATGACTGGCCCAGCTAACCTTTTTGGTTTGAAAATCTGGCCCAACTGAATTTGTAATTGAATAGCCCTGCCATAGAGTGTCAGCGCTCTGATGACGTGGAAGAGATGCGATAGGGCGAACAGCTGAGCAGACGGAGGGGATAGCGTCACCAGACCGGGCGTAAACAAGTTTTCGCCGAGCGCTTCTGTGGATGTAACGAGGCCGATTAAGGAGACCAAGTTCTTTAATGACTGATATACATGATGGAGTGTTGTAGTTGTTATATTCCATCAGTTGAGTGGTCGAGTAGTTCATTATGCCAGCCGCACGGACTCCACGTCTGTTGTCAACCGCTAGCCACAGCGGCAGCATGTTAAGAAAAAGAACTCGGCACCAAAATGTCATCCGTAATGTGGCTGGAAAAAAAGTGGATCTTGGTAGGCGCCACAAAACTGTAAGCGCTGGAAATGCATGCAGAACTAGGAAAAGCCGTGGCTAGTTCGATACAAAGTTTGCCTCAGGCACTTGCTTCCAACCGCTACCAGTCAAGTGGAGTCATCTAAATCGGTATGATCCATACAACAGTCCCAGTTTGAATTCTGACGAATCGTACTAGTTAGTTACAGTCATTAAAATAAAATCATTAAGATCAAATTAAAACTCAAAACTCGAGTGGAGAAGCGGCGAACAGACAGCGCCAGCGTCCTCTCCCTCCCAGAAGGGCAGCAAGCATGAGAAAAGGTACATTATCCAAATTTGGTGGCAAAAATGATGATTTCATGCAGCAACCCCACAAATACTAATGTAAAAATATTTGTCATGCCAATAAATCATTGTAGAATTTAACTTGTATACATCTATAGCCCTGGCGCTTTTTTACACGAACACTAGTGTATGTGCACAGTCAAACACAGCCTTGCAAAGTATTCTTCACTCGACTCGTACGCGAACACAGACATTCAACACATACGCAAGTTATAACCCATGTAAACATCTCTGTATTCTTTCATGCTAGAGTTGTACAAATGAGGGTCGTTTCTAATCTCTTCACACAATCTCTCGGCCTCAGTTGTCGCTGTAGCTTGCATGTGTTCCGCTCTGTTCTGTTTATGCAGTTTTTCTTTGAATACCTTGTGAATCAATGCCCCCTAGGGCACACAGTTGCCACCTTCTGGATAAACTAATTACTGCAAAAACAATCAAATAAACGTGCAACCTGCGCATACAAACTAAGAGAAGTTACAAAAATCCAGTGGTGCACAGACACTTCTGATGATGAAATTTGTGTCACACACTGTACGCTGACCCTCACGTACACGTAAAAAGCGGACTATACTTTGGACATTAGAATCATGTATATATGCCTATGTTTTAATTAAATAGGTGTCATTATAAGTCTGTTTCGGAGGCCGCACTAAATTGCTTTCATTTGCTAACAGTGCACAGCAAAAACTGCAGTGTTAAATTAACTCTCCTGGGAGTACATGTGAGACCATACTCCAGAGTGTTAAAGTGTTACAATAAGAGTTCTTGATGTCTGTGTGTGCCTAAGAGAAAGATTTTTTTTTTCTTTTGCTCGAACAACTGTTTGTAAAATTCTTCAGATTATATTGTAGAAGCTGATCTTGTGCTGTAGAATCACAGTGCTGCTGTAATCAATAATGTAAATCTAACTCAGAGATTGAGCTCTAAATGAGTTCAGTGATTCAGATCAAGTAATGATCATGTAAAAACATAACCAACACCACCTGATCATTTTTTCTATTTGTTTGTCTGGATGTTATAACTCAGTTAAAACTGCCCAAACAAAATTTCATTTTAAAAAGTCAAGGGTCAAGAGCTCAACTAAAACAAACCCTGACCTCGATGATGGTAACTTAAAAATTGTGATTTTCTCCTTTGGTGATTCTGCTGTTATCATCAGTGTCTCAATAATGGTCAATCATTACTCATTAATCACTTAATTATCTTATTAACTTTAACACCGATTCAGTGTTCATTTAACACTCTTATTTTAAACTTTAACACTCTTGAGTATGGTCTCACATGTACTCCCAGGAGAGTTAATTTAACACTGCAGTTTTTGCTGTGTGGCATTGGATTGTGTAAGAAATTGTGCTGACATACACTTTTAAGAATGAAACCTGTCTTTTTAGTGTCTGCAGTCATTTCACAAGGAGCAAAGCGGCTCAAACGTTGGTTCAGGAAGCGTCTTTAGAACTAATGCCAAATCCATAGGCCCCAGATAGAAAGCAATGATTGAAATAATTTTAAATCAGTGTTAATGTAACGTTAACCATGATTCAATATCACTTTTGCACCTGCAATTAATGTTGTGTTTCATTTTCTTAGAGTTCAAGCATAATGTTGAACCAACATCACATTGTAACATTGATTCAATGACATTACCATTCATTTTTTGTTGAAATTTAAAAAAATTTTCAACATTAACTGATTATTAAAAGCAGGATGGCTTGTGTTGTTAAATTGTGTGCAATTAAATTTAAAACATTAGATGGTGTAGAAATGCTGTATTACTGTTACAAAAAAAAGCTCTTTCTGATTGTGCTATGTTAGCTACTTGACACAATAGTGTCATCTCTGATGCATGGTAAAAACATGTTACTTGAAAACAAGAGATTCAAACAATAAGACTACCTGAGTTGAGCTATATAATTAGTTTTCTGTCGATAAATGTATTCAAACAGTTGCTCACCTCTCTAATAAACACATAATAAATTAAACATCTTTGGTTTTTCAGTGGTTTCTACAAAAGTAGAACCAGAAATCGAGGGAAACACGGATATGACATCATGCAATGTAATGACAAGGATCTCTCTGAAATTAAACATTGTTGGAAACATTTGGGATAATGTGTGCACAAGTCAATAAAATATATAGAATTGTTCTAATGGTTTTTGTATATAATCCCAAAATTTGTTTCGTAGATAAATATCCCACATCAAATGTATGCTTGTCATAACGTCTTGTAATGATATTGTTACGACCGTCTAGGGCCAGCAGTAACATAAATGAATGTGTGCTCACTCGATGATAAATTTTTAACAAAGGTAAATTTATTAACACAACATAATGAAAATAAACAAACAAAGGGATTAAATTCAGGGGTGTATTCCAGAAAGCAGGGTTAACTTACTGTCACATATACCCTGAACTCTCGGTTGATTAACCCAAACCTTGCTTACTCAAGGTATGCTGGTTCCAAAAATGCGTCAATGCAAGTGCAAATGCAAGTTCAGCCAACCCAGAGTAGTTCCCGGTTAACACACAAGACATTCTCAACAGAGCGACGAATCGATGATTCACCATGGAAACAGACGCTAAGAAAAAGCGCGCCATTCTACTTCATTCTTCTTCCTTTGTTTAATGGCGATTTACATAACCTACTTGGTGCACATCACCACCTATTGGGTGGTTATGCAATCATTTTTTATTCTTAATATTGTTTGATGATGATTATTAAATAAGATATCACATATGATATGTATTTTATTATAGAAATTATAGCATAGAAATGTCCTGTTATAAAGGATAAAAAGCAGATCCATGTGTGAGATGACAATAAAATACATTCATATATTAGAATTGAATAAACAGTCATATATTGTATAATATAACATTGTGTATATAACTGTAACTGTAACTGTAACTATATAACAAATTTAGATACATTAATATAACCATATTGATAGTATAACATGCATCTGAATTCCTCTTAAACTAACTAACCCTTTAACATAACCTGCTCCGGAGCAGGTTATGTTCAGAGAGCAAGTTGCTATGGCTACTTACATACCCTAAAAGTTACCTCCGTTTTTGGAACCGAAAGTTGAGGTTGTAAGGCTTGATTTTCCTGCTAAACAAAACTGAGATAAAGCGTCCTGCAATAAAGCGTATCTGGAGAGAAGATCTTAAAAGAATAGCAAGGGGCAACGCCTTGCCCCCACTCCAAAAGGACAGCGCCTCCCCCCACCACACACACACACACAAACTCTCCTTCCCCCTGCCTCAAGTCACTGAAAGTTATTCAAAACATATAATGTAACTTGTGTATCTGTTGTTTTTCCCTTTTCATGTTTGGTATCATTTAATTTGTCTCAGTGCGATTGGTAAAACGGTCTCAATTTCATAGCAGTCACTAGAATTATGAAGAAGATGGAAAATTAAGGAAAATTCTGTCCTCTTTTTGGGTGGTGTCTCTTCTCTCTCCCCCCCAAAACAGGTGCTGGTATAGTAAATATTTACAACCCTTTTGTTCTGGTTCTGGTATAAAAGGTAAAGAGCAAAGCAGTCATGTGGGATCATCTGTAGGAGAGGCCCCCCAGAGATGGGTGAATGTCTGAGGACATTCACCCATCACTGTGTATATATGCATTTCTTTGAGTAATGATGTTATGCATTTATCATTTCTGAATTGGCTTTAATTGGTTATTGTGTAATTGACACGATACACTGTTACCTGACAAATAAAATGTATATTTGATTTGCTCTGGATTCTCCTGATATCATTATTACCAGTAAATTATGGGAGGCTAATGCTACCGTAAATCTGTGTCCAGGGTAAAACAACTGAAGGCGCATGAATGAAGGAGCAGTAGGCACTCATCTGAAGACCTTTTGATTTCTGTTTACCACTGATTAGCAAGTTGTATGGAAGTGGCTAAATTAAAATAGGACTTTTCGAGTGAGCAGTAGGCAACCGACTAAAGGTATTAGCCAACTTATTACACCCTCTGACGAAGATCAGACTGGCGAGTTTATGTCCGTGAGTTTACCGCGAAATCCCGGGGCGAGTATCTCTGTGCGGCATCGGGTCCCTAATGACTGAACAATTGAAATATGGGATATCCAGAATCATCAAATATCTAAACTAATGCATAACTAATGATGAATTTCTAATTGGAAACACAACCTAAGTGTAAGAATCATTTGAAATTGGAGTCAGATTAAACGAGTGAAATTAAGTGAACTTCATAGAGACGCTGAAAAGACATACACGCTTAAACCTTCCCTGTCCTGTGGGAAACCGTCATTGACCCATTAGGCGGGCCTTACAGGGTTATCTGCTTACTTACTCTTAAACATACCCAGGTATGTCACATAACCTGCTTTCTGGAATACCCCCCTGGAGTGGACCAGGCCAAAATAACAAACAAAAATAACTAATTTAAGTACCCTCTAAATTCCCTAAACCAAAAAAAAAAAAAAACATCAAAGAAAATTTACAAAGGAACTTCCCTAACTCCCTTAACTCAAAACATAAAATAAAGACATATGCAAAAAGAAATGGCGTCACACTCCCTACTTCCCTTAGAATATTTACAAATAATATTTACATAAGGTAACTAAAGGCAAAAGCAATACTGAAAATTATAACTCGAACTGAACAAAAACTAATTCTACAAAGCACACACAAACACAAGAGAAATCAAAACAGAGCAACAAAACAAAATGGCACAAAGTCAGCCTTCATAAGGTGTTTGGGGTGGTCCTTATATCACAGCAGCAGGAATCAGCCAATCGGGCCCAGACCAATCAGGACCTCTGTGCAGGCCACACCTTCTCCTGCACAAAAACACTCAGAACATACATGGCAACATTGCCTAAAGACATTGGATGTAACAATATAACCTTAATTTCCATCTTAAAGGTTCTGTCAGTTCAAACATAGCTCAGATCACTTACACAGATTTCTAGCAGCATATACTACGTGTTAAGGCTGGTTCACACTGTGCGATTTATAACAGTCCTTTAGGATTGTTACTTGTCAGACTGTACGAACATGATCCTCATGTCACACTGTGGGTTCTCAGCCGTCATTTATGTCAGACTGTACGACAGTCAAGACGCGTTAAAAACGGACGTGCATGAAAACTTTTCTGGAGTTTTACATCATCAAAACATCACATTCAGTGACTGTCATCAGAGGTGGGTAATCCAGGGGTCAAAGAGTAAAAGCCTGCCATATTTTATTCCATCCACTGAAGCATTAATGAGATAATAAGTGATTAATTGAGTGATGATTGAGCATTATTGAAGACACCTGATGATAACAAGCAGAATCACCAAAGCGAAATCACAATTTTTAAGTTACCATCATCGAGGTCAGGTTTGTTTAGTTGAGCTCTTGACCCTTGACTTTTAATATAAGATTTTGTTTGGGCAGTTTTTTAACTGATTAAAAAACCAACCAGACAAGCAAAGTGAAAAGACAATAAGGTGTTGGTTATGTTTTTACGTAATCATTATTTGAATATAAATCTAACTCAGAGATTGAGCTCTAAATGAGTTCAGTGATTCAGATCAAATAATGATTATATGAAAACATAACCAACACCTGATCATCTTTTAACTTTGCTTTTATGGTTGTTTTAAAACTGCACAAAAAAAAAATCTAATATTAATAGTCAAGGATCAAGAGCTCAACTAAAACAAACCCTGACCTCGATGATGGTAACTTAAAAATTGTGATTTTTCCGTTGGTGATTCTGCTTGTTATCATCAGGTGTCTTCAATAATGCTCAATCATCACTCAATTAATCACTTATTTATCTCATTAATGCTTCAGTGGATGAGATAAAAATATGGCAGGACTTTTACTTTCTGACCCCTGGAATGCATACAAGCATACAAGTAAAATCATATGGAAATTATACAACTCATTTCCTCACTTCGTTTCAAACTTCATCTACTTGTGTATCTATCACAAAATCAGCGAACGTAATATGCATATTTAAAATAAGGTTGAAAAATAATTGCAGGAACTTTCCTCACACAATAATTTGGATAAAGTTACAAATTAACAACTTGCTAGAAAATATGGCTATTAACATCACACAGTTAACATGATATGTTTCCTGTAACAGATGGATTAATATTTGCATTACAGCTCAAGTTAAGTGCTTTATCATTAATGAGGCCTGCAAAGCATAAAGATAAAAACTTTCATAAAGCAAAACTTTTAATCATATTATGTCGTGGCAGATTCGATGTCTCTTTGTCCCTTCAGATCTGACCTCAAAGAAAAACTCAAAGTTTCAGGTCTCGTGACACCCTTAATAATGGTCTTGTTCATTCACAGCACACCTGTTGTCTGGTGGAAAATTACCAACAAAATATGCTTAGTGGCCAAGTAAACTTGTTTGACCCTTACAGTTACAAAAGCCAAGAGGCCTCAAAACACTTCTAGCTTTTATAATAAGCAAATTCTACAATTTTTTTCTAAAGGATGGATAAAATACTCCATCATATCCCCCCTCTGCACTGTAAAATGTAATTAGTTGAGTTTACTTAGAAAGCTTAATTAAACTGTTGGGTTTACTTAAAAAACTTAAGGAAAACGATTGCCTTAAATTTAGCAAGTAAGTTAACTCATCATTTTGAATTGATAAAACTAGCTACCACACAGTACAGAGTAATTAGAAACTTGAGGATTGGTAATTCAATTTTACAAATTGAGTACTTAGTCAGTCATGTTAAAAATTGTTCCACATTATGTAGAAACTGCCTTAATTTCTCAAGCATTTTTTACTCATTGCAACAATGGACCTACATTTATTGTATTTATTAAACTGGAGATACTTTTGAAAATAATAAAGTTTGATCATGGTGGAAAGTGTTTGCTTTAGTGGCTCTTGACCTGATTTTTAACATTAGTGTTCTCTGGCTGTCGTACTCAGTGTTTGTAAGACACAGCTGTTATGGTGAAAAAAAAGCCAAGAGAAAAAAATGGGATTGATCTATTGCATCTTTCCTGATGATCTCACTGAATACCCACAGATTTAATCCTGAGGTTTATTCTTGATCAAAAGTGTGTTGTTTACTATAACAATTAAATATTTATTGCTGAAACTAGATCAAGAGACTGAGCGCGTTGATATCATATATTTTTAATATTATATTTGCAAAAAAACATTTTGGACTACTTTTAGACACCAGAGACATCAAGAATCAGCGTATAAATCTCAACCATGGTGACATGCATGCATGCTGGGAGCCCATCATAGTATAAAACTCATCCATGGCTCCCAGAATGCATTGCAGCATGAAGCATGTCACCGTTGTTGAGATTTACACTGATTCTTGATGTCTCTGTGTGTCTATATAATCCCAATTTTTTTTGACTACACATATTAAAATATGATTTCAACAGTGCTCCATCTCTTGCTATAGTTTCATTGATTATTAAAAAATACTATTTGTTTTAATGACAAACCCACCTTTGATCAAGTATAAACCTCAGGATTAAATCTGTGGGTATTTAATGATATCATCAAGAAAGATGCAATAGATCATTCCCAGCATTTCTCTTGGCTTTTTTCATCATAACAGCTGTGTTTTACAAACACTGAGTTACGACAGCCAGAGAACACTAATGTTAAAAGTCAAGAGCCCAACTAACAAACACTTTCACCAGATCAAACTTTATTATTTTCAACATATCTCCAGTTTAATAAATACAAATAAATGTATGGTCCATTGTTGCAACTGAGTAAAAATGCTTGAGAAATTTAGGCAGTTTCTACAATAATGTGACAAGATTTTAACATGACTGAACTAAGTACTCAATTTGTAAAACTGAATTACCAATCCTCAAGATTTCTAAGTACTCTGTACTGTGTGGTAGCTAGTTTTATCAATTTAAAATGATGAGTTAACTTACTTGCTAAATTTAAGACAATCGGTTTCCTTAAACTGTTGGGTTTACTTAAAAAAACTTAATTAAGCTTTCTAAGTAAACTCAACTAATTACATTTTACAGTGTGGGAATCTCTTAATTCCCACTTCCATTTCCCTTTTCCCAGAGTGCAACCTCACAAGTCAGCCCTCATCCTCTGTCTCAGGACCAATAGTGGTCCTCCTTTTCACTACCAAACGGCTGCCTCATGTGACTGCACTCCAGAAGAGGTCAGAGTCAAACATCACTGCCCACAGTTTTTACTAGGGAAGTGTAAAAGGCTCTGCCTCCCTAACTAAACACTCTAGGGGATCAACAAATCAAAAATAATCAACACCTTATGTTAAAGCATGTGCGTGGAATGTCGTGGCCTTGCCCATGGTTTTCATGGTTATGTAGAATATATCAGTGATTAAACTCATTGTGGTTAATATAACATTATTTAAAGATATTAATTTTGGTCCACTGGTTCTCCCATGGTGTCAGAGGAACTCTCAGGCACTTCCGGTGGCCTGGAGCGCTATCTGGGCTGCTCCACCGTTGC
>JAOTNS010002909.1:0-11573 GCA_028476615.1 Culter alburnus
ATCATTAGAGGGCTAGGTGCTATGGAATAACATCTATGACTTGACTGGAATAAGTATGTCTTTTTGTGAATTGAAACGTGTAATGATGGTCAAATGTGGGATATATTTGGTCAAATTAGACATTTGTTTTCCATTAACATGTGACAAGTTGCCCCATATAGAAAACCCAAACCTAGAATTGATCTTGTCTTTCTTTTCTCTTCAGTTTATTTCATTTCATTCGTATCTCAATCATATCTTTTTTTGATGGAATACTGTGTTGTATTCATGTTTGCAATTAAAAATAATTAAAAGACCATTTCACTTTTCCACCTGCACACATCTGCTGATTTTACATATGAAATATGATGCCGCTTCTAAGTGGAACCTGTACCGTCTTTGACCGTTGTTTCATAAAGTCTCTTCCTTTGTCTGCACTCTCTACACTGTGTCTGATTGTTCCTTTAAATATTTTACATTTTTCTTTTCTAGTTGCTCTTTTCTTTAAAGGGGCCATACTAACACCTCAACGCCAGCTTGCTTGCCATTGCTAGTTGGTATTAGAGAGGCTTTATCATTCAAGAGAACCATAAGTGTAAAGAGCCTTTAATGTTTTGTCCATTTCCCAGTAGGGATAGGATTTCATAAATCTGCCTTAAAGATAATTTTGGTCATTTTTGCAACACATATACACCTGTAGAGATAAAATGCACCCTGAAAGGATATGAGAAGCAGCATTCTAGTTATTTAAAATGTGATTTTAAATAACTAGAATGCTGCTTCTCATACACTCAGTCTTCAAAGACACAAAAAATTATTTATGATAAAAAGTCAATCTATGGTGAACATTTTATTATCATCAGTTGGCACAGTCACAGTACGGTCATGACAGCAGTTTTCTACAGGGTAATTTAGTTTATGGTTACATAGACTCTCGTGTCAGTTCAAATCCGTTTGGAATTTAATCTAAATTAGTGATTGTCCACATTGTGTATCTCAACTGTTCAGATATGATTTGTGTGTCCCATGTGGCTCTTTATTTTTCCAGAATATCTGCATTGGTTTCTATGCCCATAACACGGTGTCCTAACCAGACGCGATGTGACGGCGCAACACGCGATAAAAAAATATCTTTTCCGTGCTAATGGAAGTGGGTGCGTCTCAATCAGCTCCCGAACTCATGAATCAGTATATCGTGTACACGAATTCGGGCACTGGTAAGGACAGTAAAGGACGCTTGTACACACTGGGACACTTATGACTCTATTTCTGGCGACGTGACAACGTCCTCATTGTACAACATCACTACTGGTACTTATGAACAAAAGCAGAGCCGATATCGTTCTGACATCACTTAATGTTATTTAAAGTACTTTATGATAAATACTTTGCTTGTTACATATACGTGCAGCATTTCAGCCATAAATAAATGATACATTTTAGCTAGATTATGTTCATTACCTGTCTAGCATGGAGGCCCATTTCCACCACTAAATAAAAAAATAAAAACCGTAATTGCGAGGTTTTTTTTTCTGAATTGCAAGTTATAAAGTCAGAATTACGAGATATAAAGTTTCACACAATTGCGAGAAAAAAAGTCAGAATTGTGAGATATAAACTCGCAATTGCGAGAAAAAAAGTCAGAATTCTTAGATAAGTCGCAGTTACTGTTTTTATTTTTTAATTTAGTGGCAGAAATGGTCTTCCATAGTCTAGTGATGTATGTTTATGCTGAAATATAATAAAATAATGGTTTGTATTTTTAAAAATATTGCGCGTAGTTATGTGTAGTGAGTTGGCTCACGTGATTTAAGTTTTGTGCTTCAGAACTTCCGTTAGAGAGCATAGTGAGCATCGGTGCATTGTGTGAGGGCTCTCTTCTGATTGGCTGTGATTTTTGATTGACTTTATCGTGTCTCATAGCCGCGTCGCGTCTTGTGTGGACAGACAAATTGTTTGTTGCTGGAATCATATCGCTTCGCATCTGGTTAGGACACGGTGTAATACGGAGCCTGGGAATCCGTACTCAGAGATTCTTAAATTGTTCCCTCGGTTTAACAAATCGTGCCCACAGATTAATAAATTTCCAATCCGTGCGCTCAGATTTGTAAACCGTACTTTTGATTTATCTATCCATATCCACTAATTCATAATCTGCTCCTACAGTTTTGGAAACTATCACCATATCTGAATTTTGGCTCCAGAGACTTCCTCAGCACTTGTATCCACCTTTTTCCTGAATAAATGATCTGCGCCGCCATGATGGATTCTACCTTCTATTTGTATGCTGTTCTGTTCCTGTCTCCATAGTAAAAAGAGCGACTGAATTTATTAAACTAAATCTTTACTAAAAGTTAAAATAAGTGCAGGGTTTGGCTGCCACAACAACAGCAATAAACTGAAGAAATTACTCGAAAGTATGTGTTTTGAGCACCATCAAATCTGAAAAGAATGTCTGTATTCAGCGCCACATGCCTTACCGAAGACTGACGAGAAAATGAGCATAGCTTGCAGCACTTAAGTTACAATACTCCCCATAAAAGGTAAATGTGTGCTCTTATCATTTACCCCCTGCCCCCTTTGACCATTGAGGCACTGACAAAAGACACTATAAATTGATGGTACTATGGAGAAATGTGCTTTTTTAAAACCATTTATATAGGTTAAACGTTACACTATCAGCTCAGAAAATACACTAATTTGACTAGACACATTCACAAAAAGCTATATTACACACACTGCATGAAAGGTAATATCCAAAAAAGCATAATGGGGACACTTTAAAATCGAGTATTCTGAGTGCCATGTAATGTGTGCATCTGCTGAAAATTATTTTTTAATTTTGTGAGCTTTAGAAGTTCACTACTATATAGATGACCTCAGTTTTTTTTAAGCATAGACTAATAGCCACAAAACTCACAATTTTTAACTTCATATTACAAACCCAATTCAAAAAGTTGGGACACTGTACAAATTGTGAATAAAAAAGGAATGCAATAATTTACAAATCTCATAAACTTATATTTTATTCACAATAGAATATAGATAACATATCAAATGTTGAAAATGAGACATTTTGAAATGTCATGCCAAATATTGGCTCATTTTGGATTTCATGAGAGCTACACATTGCAAAAAAGTTGGGACAGGTAGCAATAAGAGGCCAGAAAAATTAAATGTACATATAAGGAACAGCTGGAGGACCAATTTGCAACTTATTAGGTCAATTGGCAACATGATTGGGTATAAAAAGAGCCTCTCAGAGTGGCAGTGTCTCTCAGAAGTCAAGATGGGCAGAGGATCACCAATTCCCCCAATGCTGCGGCGAAAAATAGTGGAGCAATATCAGAAAGGAGTTTCTCCGAGAAAAAAAATCATCTACAGTGCATAATATCATCCAAAGATTCAGAGAATCTGGAACAATCTCTGTGCGTAAGGGTCAAGGCCGGAAAACCATACTGGATGCCTGTGATCTTCGGGCCCTTACACGGGACTGCATCACATACAGGGATGCTACTGTAATGGAAATCACAACATGGGCTCAGGAATACTTCCAGAAAACATTATCGGTGAACACAATCCACCGTGCCATTCGCCGTTGCCGGCTAAAACTGTATAGGTCAAAAAAGAAGCCATATCTAAACATGATCCAGAAGTGCAGGCGTTTTCTCTGGGCCAAGGCTCATTTAAAATGGACTGTGGCAAAGTGGAAAACTGTTCTGTGGTCAGACAAATCAAAATTTGAAGTTCTTTTTGGAAAACTGGGACGCCATGTCATCCAGACTAAAGAGGACAAGGACAACCCAAGTTGTTTTCAGCGCTCCATTCAGAAGCCTGCATATCTGATGATATATGGTTGCATGAGTGTGGGTAGCATGGGCAGCTTACACATCTGGAAAGGCACCATCAATGCTGAAAGGTATATCTAAGTTCTAGAACAACATATACTCCCATCCAGACGTCGTCTCTTTCAGGGAAGATCTTGCATTTTCCAACACAACAATGCCAGACCACATACTGCATCAATTACAACATCATGGCTCGTAGAAGAAGGATCCAGTTACTGAAATGGTCAGCCTGCAGTCCAGATCTTTCACCCATAGAAAACATTTGGCGCATTATAAAGAGGAAGATGCAACAAATAAGACCTAAGACAGTTGAGCAACTAGAAGCCTGTATTAGACAAGAATGGGACAACATACCTATTCCTAAAATTGAGCAACTTGTCTCCTCAGTCCCCAGACGTTTGCAGACTGTTATAAAAAGAAGAGGGGATGCCACACAGTGGTAACAGCATCGAAGTCCAATTAATCCGGTGCTGTTTTAGCTTTGTCTGCCAACAGGAAATGGAGATGATATGCAACCTCATTTCTGTCCAAGCATGAGATTAACATATATAGACATTTAATCTGGGTTACAGAGCTGATGAGACTTGGCTGGGTGTGCAGCAGGGTCGAGTATGGGTCCAATGGATTTCATTATGTACAGGGTTAGACACCGGGTTGGATATTCAAAACTACATATTTTTAACCTGTTTTAAGGCCTGTATAAATATTTGGCTGGCTGCAGGTTCATTTGACCCTGATCGGACACAATTCTTGGAGGAAATTTTCAACCTTGCATTCAAAAACAGAAAGATGAACTACTTTTTTCTTTTTAAAGATGGACTATTTGTAACTTAACATGTAGCCTTAAATGTGCATTCTCTATTTGCAGAGTCTTGCAGTGAGACTCTCCAAAAAAAAGCATGAGATAATGCAGCATAACAAGTCTGTTAAAAGCCTGTCTGAATGTATACAGTGGCATGAAAAGTATGTGAACCCCTTGCAGAATCTGTGAAAATGAGAATTATTTAATAAAATAAGAGGGATAATAAAAATGCATGTTATTTTTGTTTAGTACAAAAAAGATGTTTGCATTAGTTCACAAGACAAAACAATAGCTGAATTTATTAAAATAACCCCATTCATAAGTATGTGAACCATTGATTCTCAATACTGTGTGTGGTTACCTGATGATCCACGACTGTTTTTTTTGTTGTGATGGTTGTTCATGAGTCTCTTGTTTGTCCTGAGCAGTTAAACTGAGCTCTGTTCTTCAGAAAAATCCTCCAGCTCCTGCAGATTCATCAGTTTAAGCATTTTTGCATATTTGAACCCTTTCCAGCAGTGACTGTAGGATTTGAGATCTGTGTTTTCATACTGAGGACAATTGAGGGACTCAAACACAACTATTAAAAAGGTTCAAACATTCACTGATGCTCCAGAAGGAAACTGATGCATAAGAGTCGGGGGTGAAAACTTCTGAACAGGATGAAGATGTCACATTTTTCTTCTTTGTTTAAATATCATGTTTTCATTTAGTACTGCCCTCGGAAGCAACAGAAGATACTTGCATGTTTC
This sequence comes from Culter alburnus, assembly GCA_028476615.1. Taxonomy (NCBI): domain Eukaryota; kingdom Metazoa; phylum Chordata; class Actinopteri; order Cypriniformes; family Xenocyprididae; genus Culter; species Culter alburnus. The sequence continues at coordinate 5,382 of JAOTNS010002909.1, forward strand.
CCGGCAGAAAAATTAAGTACAATTACCTTGATATTGAATTCAAAATTTTCACCCCTCGGCTCTTAATGCATCGTGTTTTCTTCTGGAGCATCAGTGAAGTTTGAATCTTTTTTAATAGTTGAGTTTGAGTCCCTCAATTGTCCTCAGTGTGAAAAGATGGATCAAAATCATACAGCCCACTGCTGGAAAGGGTTCAAATATGCAAAATGCTTGAAAACTGATGAATCTGCAGGAGCTGGAGGATTTTTCTGAAGAACAGAGCTCAGTTAACTGCTCAGGACAAACAAGAGACTCATGAACAACCATCACAAAACAAAAAAAAACAGTCGTGGATCATCAGGTAACCACACACAGTATTGAGGAATCAATGGTTCACATACTTGAATGGGGTTATTTTAATAATTCAGCTATTGTTTTGTCTTGTGAACTAAATGCAAACTCTTTATGTAAAATATTACTCAGGACAGTACTAAACAAAAAATAACGCATTTTTTATATCCCTCTTATTTTATTAAAATAATTTCATTCACAGATTCTGCAAGGGGTTCACATACTTTTTCATGCCACTGTAAGTCTATAGCTGCTGTCTTTCGCTTAATTGGGATGAATTTAAAGATGCAACTCTTCAGAGAGGGTTTTATCATACATGACTTACAGCTAAAGCACAACATGCTAATTAAGCACTGCAACGAAAAACATTAAAAGTAAAAAAATAACCACACTAATTGGCTTGTCGGGCAACCAATCGACCACTGTGACCCATCCTTAGTCCTGGGGGCGATAGAGAGGTCTGACTTTGTTCTATTTATATAAAATAGAAACTATTTCTCTGTACCTAAGTGGCACATACGTGTGGTATGTTGCAATCATTTAAATTACCTTGCCTTACTCGCTTCCTGTTTGGGGCAGACAAACCATAAAAGCCCCTGTTACTTTCGTTCCTCTCTAAATGTTTCTTTCTTAGAATCAAGGATTTTGGAACAAACTTCAGATATTCCGACAAAAACGGTCTTCTTTCACACACACACATGCAGAGATTCTAACAGCTGTTTGGTGGTCTGGGCGGGAGAGCATAGACAGACTGCAGACAGCATAAATGTCTCTCATTAGCGTGCTTTAATTAAAAACGTATGGCTCTTTGTGGAGGTGCCATGGCCCTGGCTTCCTTTCCTGTTACCACGAGAAATTCAACTGCCACATTAATGACTTCACCCCACGGCTCAATCTCATCCAACTCAATTTAGCTATATTTCATCCTTTGGCTTTTTCTCAATATGGAAACGTTCATTAAAAATCACAAAGTGCCTATATCTGCCTCGAGGAATCCTGCGTGACTTAAATGAGGACGAATATTACAGAGACGTTTCTTTTAGGTAATGACAGTCTGAAAAGGGAGTGAATATCAGCTGTGAAGAGCACCAATGTGTGCCATGGACATGGGGGCGTAGGTCTACGAATTAAGGATTTAAAGCTTAAACCTTTTAAAGGGAACGTTCAGCCAAAAATGAAATTCTGTCATTAATACTCACCCTCATGTCTTTTCCAAACCCGTAAGACTTTCGTTCATCTTTGGAATGCAAATGAAGACCTTTTGATGAAATCTGAGAGCTTTCTGTCCCTCCATAGACAGCCAATGCAAATGAAGTAAAAAGTAAAAGCCTAAATTAAATCTGTTCATCATAAAAAGCGATCAAGTCTCTTCAGAAATTTGGACTAACCGCTTGATTCATATGGATTAGTTTTCTGATCTCTATGAAGTTTTTGAAGTGTCAAAGTTTCAGTTGTGTTGGCTGTCTACGGAGGGACAGAAAGCGCTCATATTTAATCAAAAGATCTTCATTGTGTTTCGAAGATGAACGAAAGTCTTATGGGTTTGGAACGATATGAGGGTGAGTATTAATGACAAACTTTCATTTTTGGGTGAACTATCCCTGTAAGAGACAAACAGACACTAAAATCAAGATTATTGATGTTGTTTGGCCCATTATACAGAAAATTCAGCAGTATTGACAAGTGTGTACATTGTATGTATTTTCAGAAGACAATCAGTACATGATTTATAGAATATTTTTGTATAAAATAACACGTCTCACCATTGATAACGGGCGTGTAAACCACAATCCCAGCCAGGTTGGGATCAGAAACAGTTTTGTCCAGAATGAGTCCTCCAATACTGAAGTAGAGAGAATTGCATTATGTTAGAGCACCAAAGGAAGGTCTACATGCTTTTTCAGTGTTTTGTGAATGCATGACCCAGGTGTGTGGGTGTGTGTGTATGCGTGTTTAAAATAACACGCATACACACACCTCACACACCTGGCCATGCATTCACACACACACTGAAAAAGCATGTAGACCTTCCTTTGGTGCTCTAACATAATGCAATTTCTCTCTACTTCAGTATTGGAGGACTCATTCTGGACAAAACTGTTTCTGATCCCAACCTGGCTGGGATTGTGGTTTACACGCCCGTTATCAATGGTGAGACGTGTTATTTTATACAAAAATATTCTATAAATCATGTACTGATTGTCTTCTGAAAATACATACAATGTACAACACTTGTCAATACTGCTGAATTTTCTGTATAATGGGCCAAACAACATCAATAATCTTGATTTTAGTGTCTTGTTTGTCTCTTACAGGGATAGTTCACCCAAAAATGAAAGTTTTGTCATTAATTACTCACCCTCATATCGTTCCAAACCCATAAGACTTTCGTTCATCTTCGAAACACAAATGAAGATCTTTTGATTAAATATGAGCGCTTTCTGTCCCTCCGTAGACAGCCAACACAACTGAAACTTTGACACTTCAAAAACTTCATAGAGATCAGAAAACTAATCCATATGAATCAAGCGGTTTAGTCCAAATTTTCTGAAGAGACTTGATCGCTTTTTATGATGAACAGATTTAATTTAGGCTTTTACTTTTTACTTCATTTGCATTGGCTGTCTATGGAGGGACAGAAAGCTCTCAGATTTCATCAAAAAGGTCTTCATTTGCATTCCAAAGATGAACGAAAGTCTTACGGTTTGGAAAGACATGAGGGTGAGTAATTAATGACAGAATTTTCATTTTTGGCTGAACGTTCCCTTTAAAAGGTTTAAGCTTTTAAATCCTTAATTCGTAGACCTACGCCCCCATGTCCATGGCACACATTGGTGCTCTTCACAGCTGATATTTCACTCCCTTTTCAGACTGTCATTACCTAAAAGAAACGTCTCTGTAATATTCGTCCTCATTTAAAGTCACGCAGGATTCCTCGAGGCAGATATAGGCACTTTTGTGATTTTTAATGAACGTTTCCATATTGAGAAAAAGCCAAAGGATGAAATATAGCTAAAATTGAGTTGGATGAGATTGAGCCGTGGGGTGAAGTCATTAATTGTGGCAGTTGAATTTCTCGTGGTAACAGGAAAGGAAGCCAGGGCCATGGCACCTCCACAAAGAGCCATACGTTTTTTAATTAAAGCACGCTAATGAGAGACATTTATGCTGTCTGCAGTCTGTCTATGCTCTCCCGCCCAGACCACCAAACAGCTGTTAGAATCTCTGCATGTGTGTGTGTGAAAGAAGACCGTTTTTGTCGGAATATCTGAAGTTTGTTCCAAAATCCTTGATTCTAAGAAAGAAACATTTAGAGAGGAACTCAAAAGAAGGGCAAATGAAGAAAAGAGAGAGATTGGATGAGTAACAGGGGCTTTTATGGTTTGTCTGCCCAAACAGGAAGCGAGTAAGGCAAGGTAATTTAAATGATTGCAACATACACACACGTATGTGCCACTTAGGTACAGAGAAATAGTTTCTATTTTATATAAATAGAACAAAGTCAGACCTCTCTTATCGCCCCCAGGACTAAGGATGGGTCACAGTGGTCGATTGGTTGCCCGACAAGCCAATTAGTGTGGTTTATTTTTTTACTTTTGTTTTCGTTGCAGTGCTTTAATTAGCATGTTGTGCTTTAGCTGTAAGTCATGTATGATAAAACCCTCTCTGAAGAGTTGCATCTTTAAATTCATCCCAATTAAAGCGACAGCAGCTATAGACTTACAGTGGCATGAAAAAGTATGTGAACCCCTTGCAGAATCTGTGAAAATGAATTATTTTAATAAAATAAGAGGGATAATAAAAAATGCATGTTATTTTTGTTTAGTACTGTCCTGAGTAAGATATTTTACATAAAAGATGTTTGCATTTAGTTCACAAGACAAAACAATAGCTGAATTTATTAAAATAACCCCATTCATAAGTATGTGAACCTTGATTCTCAATACTGTGTGTGGTTACCTGATGATCCACGACTGTTTTTTTGTTTTGTGATGGTTGTTCATGAGTCTCTTGTTTGTCCTGAGCAGTTAAACTGAGCTCTGTTCTTCAGAAAAATCCTCCAGCTCCTGCAGATTCATCAGTTTTCAAGCATTTTTGCATATTTGAACCCTTTCCAGCAGTGGCTGTATGATTTTGAGATCCATCTTTCACACTGAGGACAATTGAGGGACTCAAACTCAACTATTAAAAAAGATTCAAACATTCACTGATGCTCCAGAAGAAAACACGATGCATTAAGAGCCGAGGGGTGAAAACTTTTGAATTCAAATATCAAGGTAAATTGTACTTAATTTTTTGCCGGGAAACATGCAAGTATCTTCTGTTGCTTCCGAAGGGCAGTACTAAATGAAAAAATGATATTTAAACAAAAGAAGAAAAATTGTGACATCTTCATCCTGTTCAGAAGTTTTCACCCCCCGACTCTTAATGCATCATGTTTCCTTCTGGAGCATCAGTGAATGTTTGAACCTTTTTTAATAGTTGTGTTTGAGTCCCTCAATTGTCCTCAGTATGAAAACACAGATCTCAAAATCCTACAGTCACTGCTGGAAAGGGTTCAAATATGCAAAAATGCTTAAACTGATGAATCTGCAGGAGCTGGAGGATTTTTCTGAAGAACAGAGCTCAGTTTAACTGCTCAGGACAAACAAGAGACTCATGAACACCATCACAAACAAAAAAACAGTCGTGGATCATCAGGTAACCACACACAGTATTGAGAATCAATGGTTCACATACTTATGAATGGGGTTATTTTAATAAATTCAGCTATTGTTTTGTCTTGTGAACTAAATGCAAACATCTTTTTTGTACTAAACAAAAAATAACATGCATTTTTTATTATCCCTCTTATTTTATTAAAATAATTCTCATTTTCACAGATTCTGCAAGGGGTTCACATACTTTTTCATGCCACTGTATACATTCAGACAGGCTTTTAACAGACTTGTTATGCTGCATTATCTCATGCTATTTTTTTGGAGAGTCTCACTGCAACTCTGCAAATAGAGAATTGCACATTTAAGGCTACATGTTAAGTTACAAATAGTCCATCTTTAAAAAGAAAAAAGTAGTTCATCTTTCTGTTTTTGAATGCAAGGTTGAAAATTTCCTCCAAGAATTGTGTCCGATCAGGGTCAAATGAACCTGCAGCCAGCCAAATATTTATACAGGCCTTAAAACAGGTTAAAAATATGTAGTTTTGAATATCCCAACCCGGTATGTCTAACCCTGTACATAATGAAATCCAATTGGACCCATACTCGAGCCCTGCTGCACACCCAGCCAAAGTCTCATCAGCTCTGTAACCCAGATTAAATTGTCTATATATGTTAATCTCACTGCTTGGACAGAAATGAGGTTGCATATCATCTCCATTCCTGTTGGCACAAAGCTAAAACAAGCACCGGATTAATTGGACTTCGATGCTCCAGGAAAGGTCGAAAAATTCCCATACGCTCTTTTCTCATGCCCCCAGCCCATATCCAAAATGTCGTGTTGTTGCTTATTTGTGAGAAAACGAAACATTTTTAGAACTGGCCAGCTAATCTGAACCGCAGACACTTGCCCACACACTCCTCCATACAGATGGCGTCTCTCCAGCACTGCCACAGGGACGTGGCACAGCGTGGCATAATGGTACCCTCGGCATTAAACATAAACAAGGCCTTGTTGGGGCTAATTGTGCAGAGGCCTGAGCTGTGCTAAAAGATAATCCTTCTCCTTTAGGTCTGCTCTTTAACTAACTATGGGAAATATATTGCCATTTGTGGGCATGAATGCACTATTGTATGTGAGAAAGAGATTTGCTGTGTCTTATTGTAACTCAGATCACTGATTTCACAGTATGGCTGTGGACTG
>JAOTNS010002910.1:0-21799 GCA_028476615.1 Culter alburnus
TGAATTTGATTTCCTTCAGCCTGAGGCTTCTTTATTTCACTTTTGGAGTAAAAGGGATTTTACATTTGCCAAAAATAGACCCTTTGGCACTTTTCCACTGCATGGCATGGCTTTGTACGGCTCGCTTAAACAGTACCACCTCGGTTGAGGTTACAAGCGTGCCGTACCGATACTAAAATATGACGTGTAAACACTGAATATCACTGATTGGTCAGAGAGAACATCATCATCATCCACAAAGACACTACCAGAGTCACTGGATTTGCGATACGAGACACCAAACCTGCAAGATTTAAATAGTAAGCCACAGCAGTACTTGTTTGCACAACTTTTTTTAAAAGACCCACGTTTGCGAATTGTAATAAGAAATGTCTGTATCGTGGTCAGTAGACGAGGTGGCTATAACAACTATAACGATCAGTCTATAATCCCACCCACTTTGAAGCAGCTTAATGAATTACTGAATGAATTACCCACTTTGAATTAAGCTGAATAATGACAGTTATTGAATCAACTTTGAACTGAGCTGAAACTATTGCCTTCTGTAAAACTGCTTATAGCTGAACTGGATTTGTTTCATAACTGGTGAACTTTGCAACATTGACAGTGTTATTGAGCTGAATAATGACACTATTTTCTAATGAAGAGCTGCTTTACACCTGAAACTTTCAAATGAAGCAGCTATATGTTGACCAACTGAACCAGTTGCAAAAATATGCATGGGTAATTCTTTAACCATCACACCAAATTTCCAGCTGCTATTTAAAGTCAATTAAAAGTCAACAAAAATTCACAGTGCAATGTGAATAAAGTCTGATCCTTTAGAAAAGCAATAGCACACCTCTTCTATTCATGGCATGTTTTGAGGTATAATGCATGTCCTTACCACAAACTGAATCCCCTTTAACCTAGACAGAATCTGAGCCCTGGTTTGAAATATAATAATCTTTCTGTGCTGAATCCAGAGGATGTCACCATCATAAATGTCCTCACGACACTGACTTTAAGAGAAGTGACCCGCTCTCACAGCGAGTGGTGCCTGAACTGCTGGACCAGAAGAATCAGCAGTGAAAGTATTGGGCAACTTTAGCGTCCACCCTGCTGGGCCCTGCCATTTCGCCCACGGGGCCAGAGCCCCAACCGGTCAGGGGCGCTTTATGTGGCTGCAATCATGGGGCTGTGGACAGGGAGTCATAGCAGGCACAACAAACAAAAGCAGAGGAAGGATTTCATGGGTTGTGAAGATGTCAGATGGGTGTCAGAGGTCTGTGGACTATAATAAACACTGCCACTAGAAAAGGACATTTCATACTCACTCAAATAAGCACAAAATATTTTCATTCTCACATTGTAATGTCCACACTCTTTATTTTCTTAATTATTTCATGACCAAATCATGAGCTTAATAAAATCATGATACTCTAACTGTAAATCAATAATTGTCTCATGTGTTTTTAATTTCTCTTGAGTCATTTTATGAGAAACATTTTAGACAAACATAACTGAGAATGCCATAACTTGGGCTACACTGTAAACCCGAATAAGTTGGGCTAACTCAAAAAATTTGAGGTAATCAGTTACATCAAATTTTTTAAGTTATGATGTTCCCAATTTTAAGTAAGCAGAACTATCAAGTTTAGAGTTTGTAGTACTCATGCATGTTAATTCCTCCTAACTTGAAAGAGTTAGCTAACTCATACATTTTTCATAGCAGTTAACCTAAAAAATATTTAGTAATTCATTTTTTTTATCTGTAAGGTTGAACCACTGTAGTCACGTTGACTATTTTAACAATGTTTTACTACTTTTCTGGATCTTGGTAATTACGTTGCTTTCAATGGAGGATAAAAAAATCTTTTGGATTTCATCAAAATATCTTATTTTCTGTTCTGAAGATGAATGAAGGTCTAACCGGTGTGGAACGAGGGTGAGTAATTAATGACAGAAATTTCATTTTTGGTTTAAATAACCAGCTGAGCTAAGCAAGCTTAATATGCAAGTAAAACTGAACATATGGAGCTGGTTAATGATGCAAACTCCAAAATATGTTTGTTTACCATGCACTATGATAGTGTTTTGTGGTCATAACATAATTGTGCAAGGAGCTGTGTGAAAACAAGTCTTTATTGATCCACAATCTGCCCCTGTAATCATAATTGTGTGTGAAAACAATTAAACTGTTTTACTGCCTCTAGTGTTAATTTCTGTTGGAAACTGCAGTGTACGTATTGGTACAAAAATGTTGCCACAGGTATGTTTTTCCAGTGAGACTGTGTTGGCCGTTTTACCATTTTTAGGCAGGATGGTGATGTTCTCCGGCAGAATGCTTTGATTCAGAGAAAATTCAGTGAACTTGTCCAAGACATCTTGGCTCAGGTCGGGTGTTCGGCCTACAAAAAAAAAAAAAGAAAAAAAAAAAAAAAGAAAAAAAAAGGGTAATTCAAATCTGTGCAAACTGCAGTAAATAATTTAATTAATTGAGCTAATGTTTTTTACAGTACACATTATAGGCTGAAATATAAGTAAGATTAGAAACAGCATTCATATTCCATTTACTTCCGTAACATGATGTTTCAGAGAGGAATAAGATGTTCAACAAGAAACAGTTTACATTAAGGCTATATTGGTTAACATTAGTGAACATGAACTAACAATGAGAAATACTTCTAAAGCATTTATTAATCTTAGTTCATGTTAATTTCAATATTTACATTATTAAAATCAAGTTATACCTGTTAACTTGAGCTAAATGAACAAACAAAAGAACAGTTTAACTAATGTTAACAAATAAAAAATAGGCCTGTAACAATGTATTGCTCATTATTAATGCATTAAATAATGTTAACTTAATGGGACCTTATTTTAAAGTATTACCAGAAAGTTATTTCAGAGTTGAACAAGTTTACATTTTGACCAAATTGATGAAAGAATAACAGAAAGTCTTTCTTATTATTCTTTCATCAATTTGGTCAAAATGTAATAACATCGTAACTTTGTCCTATTCCTTTTTAACACAGATAATTTGCTCACTCAATCAATACTAGATGTAATGTACAGCTGCAGCTCATGTCATGAATGAAAGTTCAGGTTGGGTGACCTGAACTAGTTGATACAGGAAATAGCAGCCTAATAAAGGGAGGCATAAAGTATTCAGAATATTAAAAAAATAATAAACTTAAACGTATTTGAATAATTTTTTCAAAGGCTTTAAAGGTGCCATCGAATTGAAAATTGAATTTACCTCAACATAGTTGAATAACAAGAGTTCAGTACATGGAAATGACATACAGTGAGTCTCAAACTCCATTGTTCCTCCTTCTTATATAAATCTCATTTGTTTAAAAGACCTCCGAAGAACAGGTGAATCTCAACATAACACGACTGTTACGTAACAGTCAGGATCATTAATATGTACGCCCCCAATATTGCATATGCCATGATTGAGGCATTAGACAGGGCAGCCAGTATTAAGTCTGGATCTGCACAGCTGAATCATCAGACTAGGTAAGCAAGCAAGAACAATAGCGAAAAATGGCAGATGGAGCAATAATAACTGACATGATCCATGATATCATGATATTTTTAGTGATATTTGTAAATTGTCTTTCTAAATGTTCGCATGTTGCTAATGTACTGTTAATGTGGTTAAATTACCATCGTTTCTTACTGTATTCACGGAGACAAGAGCCGTCGCTATTTTCATTAAACACTTGCAGTCTGTATAATTCATAAACACAACTTCATTCTTTATAAATCTCTCCAACAGTGTAGCATTAGCCGTTAGCCACGGAGCATAGCCTCAAACTCATTCAGAATCAAATGTAAACATCAAAATAAACACTGTACTTACGTGATTAGACATGCTGCATGACGAACTCTTTGTAAAGATCCATTTTTGAAGGTTATATTAGGTGTGTGAACTTTGTTTATGCAGTGATAGAGTCGAGAGCTCAGGAGGGGGTGGAGAGCGCACGATTTAAAGGGGCCGCAGCATGAATCTGCGCATTTCTAATTATGCCTCAAAATAGGCAGTTAAAAAAATTAATTAAAAAAAATCTATGGGGTATTTTGAGCTGAAACTTCACAGACACATTCAGGGACACCTTAGACTTATATTACATCTTGTAAAAAAACGTTCGATGGCACCTTTAAAATACAAAATAGTATTTGTGTTTCAAATACACATGTACTATATCTGAAAAACTGCCCCACCCAGCACAGGGTTAAGCGCAGCGTGAGAAGTCATGCAAAAAAGCTGAACCAAACCACATGCAAACATTAAATTCACAGCCTGCTACAAATTCAAGTTAATTTTAAGGTGTGTTGATGCTGGAGCTGTTACCGCAGAGTTTGCTGAGCACTGTAGTTGAGCCGTTCTTGGTCTTGAGAGTGTGAATCAAAGCATATTCATCATACTTCACATCAACAAAAGTTATGTTGTAAGTCTCCCAGCCTGTGGAACAAACATTTTTCATTTGAGTCCTCTATAAGCCACTATACGTATTTCATGTCTAGGTGATCATATCTTCCTTACGTTCGCTGTGGAGCTGAATATTCCAGGAAAATCAGACTTATTAACGAATTGGTTCATCCTCCAGCATGTGCCATCAGGACTGGAAAGACAGAGGACAAATGGGTAAAATCTTTGCATTATCCAACATGGGAAAGTTTAATTCATAGTTTCTTATTTTTAGTAATCAGTTTATCTTACTTGAGACTGGAATATGCCATCTCCAGAACTCCTTCATCAGTTGGAGTCAGCATGGCGACTCCCATCTTCATGTCTGCCTTACAGGTGACAAACCACTCATCACTGGTGGCAAAACCAATCAGGTACCATTTCCCAGCCATCTATGAAGGACACACACATCACATTTTCTGGTCTCTAAATATAGTTCATGCCCTGCATCATTACAAATCAATCTGTGGGATATATATATATATATATATATATATATATATATATATATTCCTCCTCTCATCAGCATCTTGCAGTCTTACCCTCTTGATGTTGAAGTCGGGCTGTGGTGTGACACCAGAACTAACGGCAAAGGGCACAGAGCAAAACTCCCAGCAATCCCGCACGGTGGCTGCAGAGCTCAGTGTGTGTGGGAATCTGGGAATTCTGAGCGGAGTCCCATGACACGCTCTTATATAGCACAGCCCCGTTACATAAATACACGCTCCTTACACATGCACACACTCCCACAACCACACATAAACAAACCAGAACACACTTCAACATACTTAAACAGTGTTGGATGGTTACTTTGAAAATGTAAGGTTACAGATTACAAGTTACCCTATTTAAAATAGTATCATTACCATTTTAATTACTCAACACTGATTACTGTCAGACTTTCAAAATCCTTCATCACTTTATAATAATTTAATTTTAAAGCACAGCCACCACAAAATTAGACTGTAGCACCTCTTTTTACTTTGAGATCGTTCTGAGGTTAAATACAGATAAAATCATAACAAGAAATTGTTTAATATCTAAGATACTGTTTTTGAAATCAAATCTTTGCATAGCTATGACAAGAAACACTGGAATCTAACAATGCTTTGGATAAACAGTTCATCTTAAAAAATAAAGCAAATAAATATGTTATTGAATACACATGTCCTGTTCTGTGTCCTAAACTCCTAATACATTGGTGTCTCATATTTTGAAGCAGTCAGGGCAATTTGGGAAAGAAATCAATTAAACAAATATTATTCAACATATCCTAGCTGTAGATGCAAAGTCCTAGTTTAACTTCACTGAAGTCATCACAGAAGTCAGTCAAAAACAAAAAAAATGTAAACAAGTACGAGTTTAATCAAAACACAAAAATATACAAAAATCCTGTTGGTTCTTGTATCCAATGATATTACACTTATTAGACCTTTATCTTGTGTTTCCTTAAAGTTGTATCCATAAAATGACAGCAAAACGGTAAGAAAACCGTTTCTCCTTTATTTCCCTGCCTGAACCTTTTCAATCTTGCATGACAACAAGTGGGCGTGGCTTTTGGATGGGTGGTGAGTGCTCGGCGCAAAGCGTCAACAAGCTCCTGAAAGAGATCCGGGGTGCTCATGCTCTTCTCAATATTATTAACTTGTCTTAATCTCTAGGTCATGTCACAAGACCGTTTAAGCTAGCCCCTCATTAAGAAACCACAATTGGATCCAAATGTATTGGCAAATTTCAAATCTTCCATTCCAATCGATCCAGCCTCTGAAGAAGACCTCAGATGACCAACACCTTTGAAGAGATGGTGCCAACTCCTGCAAGGACTTCAGAAGAAGGTATCATCTGGATCAACATGCACATTCCCAAATTTCTATATATCCTAATTATTGTTAATATGTAATTCATTTTTCCAGGAGCTCATTGCTTCTACCTTCAGTTAAACTGCTAACAGTGTTTATAAATTACTATTTATTACATTATTTGATAACTGCATTCTTTAAATTGTAATGTAGACATGCATTCTCTGTAAAGCTGCTTTGAAACGATATGTATTGTGAAAAGCGCTATACAAAAAAATGTGAATTGAATTTAATTGAATTGAATTGAATTTAAATGTTCTCTCTCTCCAAAGGTCCATTTACAAAATCTGCCAGCAAACAATCCAGCTGTGAGAATCCGTTCCCTACTCCCATGATGAGAGATGTCAATGTAGAGGCTAAAAAGATGCTGATTCTATTCAGTGTGTGGATGGAGTTTAACGAGGGTCAAAATCCACGGCAGCGGGGCTCGGGCTGGCAGACTGGTCCGTGGTCAAGGGAACTTAAGTGCACTCTCCAGGCACGCAGAACAGCCAAAACATAAAAGGCGAAGACAGCCCTCTTGGCCATGACGGGACTGACAGGAAGCGCATGCGGGGCTGGAGCAGACTCTGACAAGGCCTCTGGGCCTTGAGGAATGGAGGAAGCCTTCCTTCTCTTCCTCCTCCTCTTTTTACGTGAGTGAGGCGGAGACTCTGTACCCACCTCCTCTGTGGGCTCTGGAGCGAACTCACGGACTGGAGCGGTCTCTGGAGCAGACTCACTGGGGGTAATCCAACATGTAATCCACAAACAGGCAAGGGTCAAAATCCACAGAGCAGTCCAAACAGAAAACAAACAGAGAAACCGGTGACCATAAATGAAACCACGATAACAAAAGCAGAAACAAACCAGATATAAATAGACAGACACTAATGAACATAACACAAGACAGCTGGGTGCAATGAAGAGGTAATGAGTCCGGGAAGTGAGTTCTGGGAAATGAAGTCCAAGTGTAGAAGAGTCCGGGTTGGAGTGCCCTCTAGTGGCTGATTAGGGCACTCCCACTAGTGATCATGACATCTACTCATTCGTGTTTATAATCACACTCTTGCAAACTATTATAACTCAAACTTTTAGGGAAAATATTTTTTAATGAAGCTTAGTGATGGTGACATTGAAGTCATGCGACTTGGTGAAGTTTGTTTATAGCCTACGCTTAGCTTCTGGCGATTATATTTAGGCTTCAAAATTCATAAAAAGTGTATTTGTGAAGATTATACAAATCATAAACTTTTGTTGATCAGAGATTATTTTCTGCAATAATCCAATAGTCAGTAGAAAAATCTAGTTGAGTTTTTGTTAAGGAAACCAGGGTGACGTCCAAGTTGGCCTACAAAAATATGTCACTAAAATGTTGTTGCAGAAGATGAAGATCATTTTTAAAGAGATCACATGATGTATTTTTTGCAACCAGAACCTTATTTTTCAAGAGTAGTTTATGAATTAATTGACAAGAATACAACATTTGTAAAAAGTAATACAATATATTTAATTTTAATCTGCAATTATACTTGTAATCCAGTCTGTTATTGCTGATTTTTTTTAATAATCAGCTGTTTATGGCTTAATGAAGGTCAATCATGGAGGAACAGATTGAAACTAAATGCAGAAATATTTTTAACATCAAACAAAAAAGGAGCGGAAACTTTATCAACATTTGATGCTTATTATGGCACACAGATCATATTTTGCAGAAAAAGTAATAATGCCTATCAGTGTTAAAGAAAGTTAACACATCAATTGTTAAATGTTAAAGTGATTATTAAAGAGAAAAAATTAAACTGTCATTAGTTGTGTATTAAATTACAGTGTTAAATGTAGTCACGAAAGAGCCTGGATCATGTTATTCCTGGAGCACAACAATCGCACAAATCTCTTCCACCACTTTTTGTTTTTTTTTTTCTTTTTTTTTGGTTTTGATGTTTTTTCCAGCGACCTCCATAAGATCAGTGATCATCTCAGCACTGGAGTTGAAAAGTCTTATATTTGCTCCTCCAGTCCTCAATTTTATCTGATGGAACAATAACATTTCAATCAGAACACAGTTGATATTTCAGTTTTATTCAGGACATTGTAAGATTTTAACTTGCCTCCACAGTTGACCACATTAAAGAGAGGGATGTGTATCACAGTTGGAATGTTTTGGCCTTTGAACAGATAGAAGTCTTTTGGTTTCTCTGACTCCTCACTGGGTATGTTGACCTCAGGGAAAGGGAGGTTTTGTTCCCTGCATATCTCGACAGATTCCCTCACCATCTGCAGTGGAAAAGTATTGCAGTGTCACTCTATTAAAAGTGGAAGTACTGATGTGTCAGCTGAGAAACTGCCACTGAGATGAATGGGAATGCTAACGGATAGCTCTCTGCAGGTATTAGATTTTCTTTCTATATACCATGTAAAGATTTGTTTTTGATTTGATTAAAACATATTTAAATGGTTTTCTTTCTTGTTTTTCTGTTAAAATTATACAAAGTATTTATAATTATCTGTCAGTGATTTTTAAATTATGTACATTTTAGGTTAGTGTGACCTCTGGTGGTCACTGTGTTATGAAGAAAAAGCAAGATTCTCCCGTTTTGAAAAAATCTCCTTTTGTGAAGAAAGAAAATCATACAGGTTTGGAACAACAGAGGGTGAGTGAATTATGATTGAATTTACATTTCTATGGGAACAATTCCTTTAAATGAGCTTATATGAGAGAGTGTGTGCATTTTTATATTTGAGAGAATTATACCATGAAAGGATCACCATCACTGAAATCCAGGGAAATCATGAGGTGAAAGTTTCTCTATTTTCTCAGCACTGAGAAGTAGGGTGAGTTGAGCAACAGTCCAGCGTCTTCAAAGTCTCTCATCTCACTTTCCAGTAGAGCGGCGGGCACGTGTTCATCTGACAGTATTTGAGTGAGAGATCACAGTGTGAAATGAGTCACATTGAGTCACGTTTATTATCACATGGAATTGTTATCAGCAAGTCTCTGCTCACCTGTCTTGATGTGGAGAAAGTTATATTTCCTGCCCCAAATCCACTGAGCCATGCATGTAGAAATCAAGTCAGGAATCTTGGTGTGATTTTGGAGTCAGACCTGAGTTTCAGTAGCCATGTAAAGACAATAACTAAATCAGCATATTATCATCTCAAAAATATTGCAAGAATTAGATGCTTTGTCTCCAGTCAAGACTTAGAGAAACTTGTTCATGCTTTCATCACCAGCCGGGTGGATTATTGTAATGGGCTCCTCACTGGCCTTCCCAAAAAGACCATAAGACAGCTGCAGCTCGTACAGAACGCTGCTGCCAGGATTCTGAGCAGAACCCGAAAACATGAACACATCACACCAGTCCTCAGGTCCTTGCACTGGCTTCCAGTTGCATTTAGAATTGATTTTAAAGTACTGTACTTGTTTATAAATCACTCAATGGTCTAGGACCTCAATACATTGCAGATATGCTCATAGAATATAAACCTAACAGATCACTCAGATCATCAGGATCAAGTCATTTAAAAATACCAAGGGTTCACTTAAAGCAAGGAGAGTCTGCTTTTAGTTGTTATGCCAGCCGCAGCTGGAACCAGCTTCCAGAAGAGATCAGGTGTGCTCCAACAGTAGCCACATTCAAATCCAGACTCAAAACACATCTTTTTACCTATGCATTTGCTGATTGAGCACTGTGCTATGTCTGAACTGTTTGCATTTTATTTTATACGTATATCTTTTTATTTTTTTATTCCTTTTCCTGTTTTTATTTCATTTTTATGTATTTTATATATATTTTTTAATGCATTTTATATCTTTTATGTATCATCTTGTTATTCTGACTTTTAATGCATTTTAAATATTGCTGTCTGGTTGAAAGAGCTGGGAGAATTAGGAAGAAAGCATTTGTGATTAGGTTAAAATTTGGTAAATTTGGATAGGGGGACAAACCATGGGGAAATTTGAGCTGTGGTGCATGGTTAAGATATCTCTGGATTACAGTCAGGACACTTTTCAAAGGGGGAATTTCCAAAGAAATTTGAATTGCGTTGCATAGGTAAGATATCTCGGGAAGGGGGATTAGGGCTGTGTGATGCAGTTTGAGGTGTCTTGGCAAAAGGGGAGATTGAAACTTTGTTTATCAGTTTGAAGTGCCTTAACAGGTAGCAGTCCTGTCGTGTAAGGAAGATCCATTCAGATCTGCTCTGATGGATAGATCCGTTTAGATCCACTCTGACGGACAACAACAACAACAAAAAACTCCCTAAGACTTCCTAGCTCATCCATCCAGATAGCAAAATTCTCTGTTTTTACCATTATTTCTATTCCTTATGTTCTATTTTTATTATTCTTCTTTATGTAAAGCACTTTGAATTACCATTGTGTATGAAATGTGCTATACAAATAAAATTGCCTTGCCTTTCCTAAGAGCGCAATCCCAAATTCCTCTTCAAACCAAGTTGGTCTGCAGAACACAACTGCCAGACCAGTTCTCACACAATCTTTTTATAGTTTCCTATAGCTCTTCACCCAAGTGGGATCAATAGGCTAAATATTAAAAAAAAAAATAAAATAAATTAAACTCTGCACCAATATTGTTTTATTAATTCTTCCATTTGTTGTGATTCCAGTTTGTTTTGAAAAGTGGAACGAGAGACCCCAACCTATTTATATTAGTGGCCCCCACTCATCCTATAATATTCTTTAATCGAAAAATGAGACACACAGCGTAGGCACATTTACCATATATCTAATGGCAGAGGCTCCAACATATGCAACACATTCCATTCCAGGGGCCTCTACAGATAATCAGATACATGATTATAATAGGAGAATAAAAAATGCTATATATTATACTTTATATTCTGATTAATAAAAATCTTCCACATTTTACACAGACTACATTGGCTGCCCGTCCATTATTCAAGATACTTCTCATCACATTCAAAGCCCTCCATGGCTTTGTGCTAGTCAGTTTACTGGTATTTGTGCCATTATTTACCACCCAAAAAAAGCATGTCTTAAACCAGATGCTAATGTGTGCTGCTCTTGGTAGATTGTGTTGGTCATTACAGAAATGATCCGGCTGAGTCTGTGTTCTTTAATTTGCGTGTCATCAGTAGATCATGTGCAGAACTTTCCACTCCCATCTATGTTTTTCTGGGATTGCGCTCTTACACTAATTTGCCCTGTTTAGTAAATCTGGCCCTTTTAAGCTGAAACAATTATTTTTAGCTTAACGTCACTTTTATTTTTATTTTTATTTATTTATTTTTTTGGCTATTAGTCTAGGTTTGTATTCACTTGTACTTGATCATGTTAACATTTTAGATGCACTGACCAAAACTGATCATTCTGAGAATAACTGTTCAAAATAAACATTAGACAAAACTGTATTCAAATCAAGAATATTTGAAATCCAAATATATTAAATAGCAGTATGTGATGATGTTCATGGTCCGTCACCAACAGTGAGGTGAGAATCGAACACTCTCTGAATAAGAATGAGGAGGAGTTTAGAGACAGAAGGAGAAACACTGTTCAGCAATGCCTGCAGAACCATGGGATGCACTGCAGTCAGGTAAAACATCTTACACTACATATATCTGCCTGGCTATACCTTCTTGAAATAACCTATAAAATGGTTTTGTAGCTGCTGAACATCAAATGTTTGCAAAATCAAACTGTGTGTTTCAGGATCAAGTGCCAAATATTGCATTACTGGGTTCTGGAGGAGGAGAAAGAGCCATGGTGGGTTTGCTGGGATCCCTGGTTCAACTTGAAAAAGCAGGTCTTCTGGAACTTATCTTTTATCTGAGTGGAGTCTTTGGATCAACCTGGTACGAATCCTGAGAACAACAAACAAACAAACAAACACACACACACGCATGCACGCACACACACACACACACACACACACAAACACACACACAGAGATGGGTTGAATGTAAAAATGAGAGCATATGTTGTTCCTCTGAAGGTGCATGGCCTCCTTATATCAGGAACCAGACTGGTCCACCAAACTGGAGGCTGTGAAAGACAAAATCATCAAGAGACTCAGCGGCCCTAAAGTGAGCTGGACAGATGCACTTGCCAAACTGAAGAAATATTACTATGAGAAAGACATCTTCAGCTTGACTGACTTCTGGGCAGCGACGGTCGTCACGACATTTGTGAAAGAGGTCTGTAACTCTTCATAACACAGCCTCCATGACTTACATGATTTATGAGGTGGTCACATTCAGGTCAAAAAGTTGTGTTGAATATTTTCAATAGATTGTAATAAAAATATTTAATCGTATGAATATTGTAACATTGTTCAGATTACAATGTACTACAAATCTACCTGCCATCCTATGGTAAAGGAAATATACATGCAAAAAATGAAAATATGGGATTCATAATCTAATTTTAATCTGGAAATAAACAAAGTTTTGTCATTTCAAATAAATATAAACATGTAAAATAACATAAGTAATATAAGATTATACATTTTAGATTGTGCACTTCTAGGTCGCTTATCAAAGCAAATGCATTGTAAAAGTAAAACAGTAAAATACTTAAATACTATATTAAATAATTTTTAAGTAATTACTTTGAGTTCTCCGCCACCGCCACCTGCCAATAGCCTCTGGCCAAGTCAATGGTGGAAATGAAAGACCCTCTAGCCAGGAAGTCGAGAGATTCATCAATCCTCTGGAGTGGAAATGAGTCTTTGAGCTTATTGAGTGTGCGATAATCAACACAGAACCTTGGCTCTCCTGAATGTTTTGGGACGATTACGACTGGGGCAGCCCAAGGACCAGAAGCGGGTTCAATTATTCCTTCCTTCAACATCTCCTTGATTTGAGATTCAATGAGTTCCTTTTTAGCAGGAGAAGTGCGGTAAGGGGCAAGGTGAACTGGTTTTGCATCACCCGTGACAATCTCATGCTCCACTAGGCAAGGTGCGTCCCAAATGTCCGTCAAACAAACCACTGAAGGTTTTGAGCAATTCAGTCAACTTGTTTTTCTGTTTGTTACTTAAGGATGCTTCTTTAACCTTTCTCAGAAAGGGCAGAAGAATCGACCACCAGGCACGACAAATCAGGGACAGGCATAGTTAAATCAGTGCCCTCCAACTCCTCAAGGGGCATCGCTCATCACCGAGCACCACTGACCTGGATGGAACATGGATTGTGACTGAAGACCTCAACATAAAGTCCATTCCCAAGATAAGAGAAGAAGATAGATTATGGACAACAGCAAAACGATGATAGAAACGCTGGCCCATAAAACCCAAACAACCAAATGACACCCAGTGGGCAACAGGGTGCTCCATCCGCAAGATGAATCGGGTGCGGACCATGGCTTTATTCTTATGTCCCCTCACGAATAGTCTGGATAACCACTGATTGGACCGCAGAAAGAAAAGCACCAGTGTCAAGAGTGGCATCAAAAGCTCGTCCATAAAGATTAACCTTCACTCTGAATGGAGTGTTCCAATAAGACGTGGAAGTAACATCCTCTACGTGACACAGTGTAGGTTGATCACTCATGGAAACATCAGGTAAGCGAGGCACATTTATCTTCTGGAGGGAGGATTGCCCCGTTTGAATGTCCTCCCTCCCCTGAAGTTTCCCTTCTGGGCAAAGTCTGAGGCCACTTTTCCTTCCCCAATGGCATGGTTAGAGCCATCCATCCATCCTATGTCTGGCGGTCTATTGACAGTATTACCAGTCACTCTTGGGAGCTCTGTTGGAGGCGAACATGGCTTTATTCCTGGACTACAGTTTGGGCATGTACGAGTAGTGAATCCAGGCAAGGAGCATTTCTCTGTATTCTCAAGCACATGCTTCCGTATCAAATCTATTTGCTCTTATTGGGGCGGAGGGGTCTTTAGCTTACGAAACTCACCCAACATGTGAGCGACAAAAGTTGGCAGCGGCTCGTCAGGCACGCGGTCCAAAATGCCCCTCAGGATACGTTCTTGATTATCTGAAGGCAGAAAGACAGTCCTAAAGAACTCACAGAACTGAGCCCAAGTGGTCACATATGTGCTAAGGAGAGTAAACCATTTTCTTGGCTCCTTTGACAGGAAACGTGGGAGCTCGAGGAGAATTTGTGCATCTGTGAGATCCAAGGAGGTTCTGTATACATTAAGTGACTGAAGCCATTCTTCAGGATTCAGGGAACCATCTGCAGAGAACACGGGTGGCTCGATCCGTGATTGGTGAAGCACAGAAGTAAGCGCTTTTGTTGTGGTATTTATATCCACAGTGAGTGGCTGAGCAAATATGGGTGCAGTAATATATGTTGCATTAACTGCCACTGACCTTGAGGCCTTTGATGGAGCCTGCGCCAAGCTGTAAGGCGTCGCGCTGGCCAACGGAGCTGGTTGTGGTACGGTTCTCTGTTCATCCGCCAAGCGGTCCAGCATGTCTTTTTGTAGGTTAATTGAGTCACAACGGCACCGCTGCAGCACTGAAACCTCTGCGTAACAGCTGAACTTGAGTCTGTAAGTCTCCAACAGTATGCTGTGATTCCACCTGTTGTGGAATGGAGTCTGTGACTGAGGGCCAGTCAGTTAAGTCAAACAGAAAGTCAGGGTTAGGGCTGGGGGATATATCGCATGTGATTGTCACGCGCATTTTGTCAGTAAAGCCGGTTCCCTGATTACCGCTAAATCGCCATCACCTGCTTTCAAATGGAGCGGCATTTAATAGACAGAGCCGTAGTTCACTGACAAGCCATGCAATATCGCGTTCATTATCGAAGGCGATTCATCTGCGATATGAACGCGATATTGCGTGGCTTGTCTGTGGATATTGCTGTCTGTGTAATAACTAAAATAATGTTAACATATCATATTTTCTCTCTAGTTTAGTTTAGTTTTCTATAATATACCATACTTTAGCCCAAACTGAATAATTAAAAACAAGTTTAAATGAGTAAATCTTCTATAAATATTTTTTAATATTGATTTTCTTTCTCTGCGTGCGGTGTGAACGCTCTCATCTGTTAACATGGGCGGCGAAAAAAATACGCGCTGCTTCCGCTCTGCTGCCGCTTGCGGTGTGAACCCGGCCTTACACTGCAAAATCAGTCAGCAGTAGAGCAGTCATCTCTCTCGTCACATGAGAACAGCGTGCACACTAAAACGTACGCCATAGAAGAAGTTACGCACATCAACATTAACGTCATGAACAGTATTCAACATAATGTGATGAATGGAAGTGGATGATTTGAATGTTTGATGTACACGCCCTTTAGTTTACGTAATTGGGTGTCCCTTAATTAAATGAATGGGTGCAGGTGATGCGTGTTAAAGATTCTTTAAATAATTATCTTGAGGACTGCTTGGGAGAGAAATGCTGGGGGAGTTTTTGGGGTTTGGAGCTCTTGTGGGGAACGCTAAACGGCCGCTCGGGACAAATAGTGTCTCCGGCGGTGAAGATAGTAAGTTAGTGGGGGGTAAATGTGTTAGTCAGTCAGGGTGGAACTTCTGATTAGGAGAGCCTTAAATAACTTTGCCCCAGGAATTAAGATGAAAGACGCTGAACCTGATGGACTGATTTCTATGTACTGTGTGATTAAGTGACAAAAGCGTCTATATGGTGTATCTTCCCTGCTGAGCTGAATCCATCTTCGTGTGATCCTCTCCTGGTCTGTCAAGTAAAGGTGGGTAACGTTTTTATGAAGTGTGCTGTTTCTTAATGGTTACTAAAGAATTGTGTGTTAATTGCCATCCAGGTGTTCTGTTCTCTGCCCTCTTATTCGTGCGGATGTTATAATAATTTAGGTGGCTGTTACAACTTTCGGGTCGAACCATTATAATGTCATGGGCTGTCACCGGTCACTATGACATTGCAGAGATTGGAAAAGTGTTTCAGACACCGGTTCACGCGGTGCCGTTCCCCTAATGCTTTGACGCAGCGTGAGTTCCCTTTCGAAAGGGAACTTGACTTTACATGTAACAAGTCCACCATGTTAGAAGAATGGTTGTGGAATAAAACAATGGAATCTTATTTATTTTTGAATGTTTCTTTAGTTTCAAAGTTTTTAATTATACAGTTGATACACATTATGTGTTAATGGCAAGGAAGTGATATTCTATGGCATAAATCAAGTGAATGAGTTGAGATCCATGTTTCAGTTGGCAAAGTGTGTGACATTTATTTTGAATTTCTTTTTTTATTATTACATCTTTAATCTGCTCAATAACATACTCAATATCTCTTTTCACATGCCAAGACCAACGGTTAGACCAACTGTTTCTACATAAATGTTTCATGTAGGGAGCTCGGAATTAGAGTTTTAGAAGAAAACCTTTAGTTTGCAGCACTTCTGATTTTAATATCTCCTTATGATTAACTTATTTTACATTTAAGATAGAGAATAATATAAATGAAAAAGCATGCAGATGATTTACATGGAATGTTGAATTCTTCTGAATCATCAATCATCTGGATAATTGCAGAGAATAAAGGCATCTTTACACAGAAAAAACAGCACAGAAACCAACTCTGAAGCAGCATAAAATCACAAAAATGTGCATTTACACAGACTGTTTAATGCTCCTCTGAAGCGGCATAAATGTATTTACACAGGAATTAAAATCGCGGGAAACAATGCTTTGAACATAAGTATTTCAAAAGTAACAGTTTTAACAAAATTAATTTAAAAATAATTAAATAATAAACAATGAAATATAACTCGAAATAAAAAAATACGAAATTTTAAAGTAATTTCCTCTGCGTGCTATATCTCACGCTTGGATGTTTGTCATAATAAAAACTGTTACAGTTGGAACAAATGCTACAAAAAAATTATTCATTATTACACCGAGTAGATCACAACAGGATTAAAAGAGGTCGAACATTTTTTTTTTTTTTTTTTTTTTTTTCAAAGAGCCAGAAACAACAAATGATGCTAGCATTTGCGTGTATCAGGCAGCAGCAGATGTCACCAGACCATCGTGTGTGGGTGAAATATTGTCCTCAAGGACATGATTTTTGGAATATAACAATGCACAATCACAGTGACGCCAATTGTGTTAAAGGTGTCCTAGAACTTTTTTTTAAAAGATGTAATATAAGTTTAAGGTGTCCCCTGAATGTGTCTGTGAAGTTTCAGCTCAAAATACCCCATAGATTTTGTTTAATTCATTTTTTTATCTGCCTATTTTGGGGCATAATTAGAAATGAGCCAATTCAGGGTGTGTGGCCCTTTAAATCTCGTGCTCCACGCCCCAAGAGCTCGCGCTTGCCTTAACATAAAAAAAGTTCAAACAGCTAATATAACCCTCAAAATGGATCTTTACAAAGAGTTCGTCATGCAGCATGTCTAATCGCATAAGTACAGTGTTTATTTTGATGTTTACATTGATTTCTGAATGAGTTTTGAGGCTGTGCTCTGTGGCTAACGGCTAATGCTACACTGTTGGAGAGATTTATAAAGAATGAAGTTGTGTTTATGAATTATACAGACTGCAAGTGTTTAAAATGAAAATAGCGACGGCTCTTGTCTCCGTGAATACAGTAAGAACAATGGTAACTTTAACCACATTTAACAGTACATTAACATGCTAACGAAACATTTAGAAAGACAATTTACAAATATCACTAAAAATCATGATATCAGAATCATGTCAGTTATTATTGCTCCATCTGCCATTTTTTGCTATTGTTCTTGCTTGCTTACCTAGTCTGATTTCAGCTGTGCACAGATCCAGACGTTTTGCCCTTGTAATGCCTTCCATAATGTTGGGAACATGGGCTGGCATATGCAAATATTGGGGGCGTACATATTAATGATCCCGACTATTACGTAACAGTCGGTGTTATGTTGAGATTCGCCTGTTCTTCGGAGGTCTTTTTAAACAAATGAGATTTATATAAGAAGGAGAAACAATGGAGTTTGAGACTCACTGTATGTCATTTCCATGTACTGAACTCTTGTTATTTAACTATGCCGAGGTAAATTCAATTTTTGAATCTAGGGCACCTTTAAGCATTTACCTTATCTGAGAGAAATGTAGCAGTGCATTGATCTGACAGTCTCTTTCATAGGAAAATTACAAACGGCTTTCGCCAATTGATGACACACGACGATTCTCTGCTGTTATTTTGGTGGTTTGCGTCACGATGTGAGTACAGGACTCTTTTACTTCACTGCCCCTTGTTGGAAAACATTATTTTTATTGTTTCGTCTCCTGCTTCTTGAATCTCGCGCCGCCTTTTTTTATTGTTTCATAAGCTCCATGTTTCATTTCCATAAATATTCATGCTTAATTCCTCAAGGCAACTATGTAGCATAACACATTTAAAAGCAACTCGAGTCCTGACCCCAAAGGCTTGATGGGATTATTTGTGGTTGTTTTTGTACAAGTTGTCCTAAAATTGCACAAGGTGTCAGTGTGGCAAGTGCTTTCATGTCAAGATGTTAAAAACAGGTTTACTGGCTTGTCAGCTGACTGGAATGCTTTTGGTTGTCATGACAATGACGTAGTTTAGACCAGAACGGTATCAGACTCGCCTTTGATACTAGGGGCTGAGGTGGGTCAGATCCGGCGTATTTTAGGTCTTCTTTAATGCGGCATTGCGTCTTTACACTGAATTCTGAGCAGGTACAGACCCGCTTCAGAGCAGCCATAAAACCGGCTGTGTAAAGATGCCTTAAGATGTCCCTCAACTGTCAGCATCTGGCACAAGCACTGGTTCCAGGTTTCAGTTGGCAATTACAGCTTTTATTAGTTCAATAAATCAAGGACATTAATGAATACTTTCTATTTTAACATGATAAGACCAACACTTGGTTAACTACATCATCATTTTGTTTTATATTTTTTCCCCCTTGTTTTGTTTTTTAGGAATGGCACTCACAGAGACACAAAATACACATTGACAGAATAATTACAGACTTAGATTGATTTGATATTGATCAAATTCCTTGCTTAGCTTTGTAAACAATCAAGAACTTTTGTGAAACTGAAATAACAACGTAAAACTGTGACTAAAAACTGACAAACACTAAGTGGAGATACTGAGACCACCAGGGTAAGAGATGAAGTTTCATACCAACCCCTGAAAAACATTTTAAATGGACAACGACTTACGAAGTGTAGTTGACACGTGGACTTTTTAAACCTTTTTTAATTTCCATTTTGCCTTCAATTTTATTCTTAAATAATGGTACAATGTGACAAATGGATTTTGCGAATGCTAGCAAAGTACTCTTTAAAATAGTTTCAGAAGGCGTGTCGCATGTCACGCCACAGGACATGTCAATAATCTGGAGTTACTCACCAGTAAAAAAAAAAAAATTTCAAGGAATTTACATGCTCAAGTTCTAAGTAAATTACAAGGAGGTAATGCCAAACTTTTTTTTTTATTCATTTATGGGAACCATCTCCACCCCTAATGATGAAGTTTAGCTTCAGAGCCCTATATATAAACATCTGTACAGTGTTACAATTCTGTAATTGTATGTCTAAAACATACTGCTGCAATTTTTAACCAATAATCTGAAAAAAAAGTCAAGTTTTTTTAATGTAGGCTATTTATCTGACTCTATTAAAGACTGGCAAGGACGCACTATAAAAACACAAGGACTGCAAGTTAATATAAGACAGAACACATTGGGTTGTTTATTTGACCCAGCATAATGGGTTGATTCATTTTTACTATAATATAGCTTCTTTTTCTTCTTTTTTTACTTCACACACAAATTAATGTTTACAGATTAACTTAAATCCTCTAAACATTTTAACATACTCCACACAACCACTGGCTTGCATGATAATTCCTTTATTTTCAATCATATTTACAGTATAGAATATTTTAAGTATAGCATTACATTACAGCTCGTTTAACAAAAAAACAAAACAAAAAAAAACTTAAAGAGTAGAGGATTAGACGACCTTTGAAACTAAGCTTTAAAGTCCCCTGAAATCAAAATTGACCTTTTTTAGCTTTAGTATGAATATGTTGCTTAGGTTATGAATAAGCTGGTGTGTTCCAAAACAATGACAAAATTCGCATTTAGGAGATATAAGCATTGAAATCTTACAGTCTCTCACTTCTGCTAAAATAGATTTACATTTAGTCATTTAGCAGATGCTTTTCTCCAAAGCGACTTACAAATGAGAATAGTAGAATCAATCAAATCAACATGAGAACAACAGTATGTGAGTGCTGTGTGAAGTCACAGTTACGTCAGTAAAGTGCTCGTAGCAAGGAATTTTTTATTTTTTAATAAATACACAAATAGATGGAAGAAGAATAGAAATCAAGGTAAGTGCTACTATTACTGGGTCAAGTGCTGACGAAAAAGATACGTCTTTAGCACTTTTTTGAAAATGGCTAAAGACTCAGCTGCTCAGATAGAGCGTGGCAGGTCATTCCACCAGCCAGGAACAGACCCGGAGAAGGTCCGTGAGAGCGATTTTGTGCCCCTTTGTGATGACACCACAAGGCGCTGTTCACTTGCAGAATGCAAGTTTCTGGAAGGCGCATAAGTCTGGAGTAGTGAGTTAAGGTATAGCGGTGCAGAGCCAGCGGTCGTTCTGTAGGCAAACACATGAACTGCCGCAACGCAAGCAGCACAGTCTACTCTTCGATATATATCGCCCTGTCTTCCTGTTTCAGTTGAAATTATGTCAACACATTGAATAATGTGCGTTCCAACGCTCTTCAGTGGGCCTTTAAATATGTTATGTTATATTGTTATGTCAGTAGGTGGTGACTGACTGTTAAAATGTAATTCATTTATTAATTTCAAATTAATGTTTTACATGATGAATTCTTTAGATTAGCCTACTAAAAATCTATAACATTTAGACATTTATAAAGACTAATTTTGAACATTAAATCAAACATTTTGTCAGAACCTCAAGTAAATTAGCCCTACATTTTATTTTGTTTGATTGTGTGTTTTGCTTTCCGAATGGTGGGAGAACAGTGATCTCTATTCTAAAAAAATAAATTATCCAGTCATAAATTCCCTGAGTCATTTTCATTACCCTCATGCTGATATAATCCTTAAATAAAATAATTCAATAAGCATCTTAATCTTTTTGTTAAGCGATCAGAAATCTCAGGCCCCCTCGTGGCTATACGCCACTGATATGTTCATAAAAGCGAAAATATGTGCCATTGTTAATATACAAAACATGCTAGTTCACATTTTCTCTGTGTTTAAACCGAATAACTTGTTCATGTTAGATGTCCGGATGAAAGAAATTACAGGGTAAATCACGGTTGATTGTTGTGATTGTGGTCAATTTACGTGTAAATAATAGATTTTATTTCAGTATGTGCTTATTTGCCAATATAAAAATGATTTAGAAAGTGTATTTGTATACTTGTTCAGACTCAGAGTATGTATATGTTTATGAGAGGACGATGATCATTTTGTAGTTTCATTTTAAAAGATACTAACGTAAAAGTTAGATAACAGATGCGTGATAGCAGGGCGGCGCCAGAGAATTCTGAACGCAGGTGCTGGAGGGGCGCTGGATGATTG
>JAOTNS010002911.1:0-137002 GCA_028476615.1 Culter alburnus
ACAGTGAAGGGGTTAAAAAGCCACATACTAAAGTCATGTTTTTAAAGTAACAGGCAAGACAGACAATAAATACTAAAATAATATCAATGTGAAAAAAAATAAATTTTCCATTCAATTATTAGTTATTTCAAAATTGTTTTGCTCTTTCTGCATTATATAATTTTTTCTGATAATAAACATAGTATTTTTGTTCATGCATTTTTTGATTGCTTACAGTTTTATTTTATTTAGTTTTCCTTTGCTGTGCATTGGTGTAAATAAATACGATCTAACACTTATAATGAGATAAAAGATCAAGAGAACTGTTGATTCTGCGTCTTCAATGGGCCTGTGATGTGATGAACAAATATGGATGAAATCAGCTTGTACGGGACATTTGAGCGTCTTTTAGTTATTCCACAAGTTGATGCGTATCTTCTCATCTTGTATTCACAAGTATACTTTATCATGGTTTATTCTTCCAAGTCAATAAGAATCATATTTCCTAAATACAGCTAATCCTCTTGCATACGATGTCTTCTCAACAACTTATTCATAAGATACTATACTTGAGCCAGTTTATGCTGTATTACAATTATGATAACAGTCAAAGCTTTTTTGTTTTCCCACCGTGCGTCTGAATCTTTACTGCATGTGCACAGTTACCTTTTCATGTGCCCTGCAAAAATTATGTCACTGAACGTGTGCAGTAAGAATAAATATAAACCAAGAAATATATTCAAATTAACAAAAACATTGTTAAAACCAAATTTACATATTAAATGTGAAAATATAAACTCTGAAATATAAAACATGGCTCTTACACAGCTTCACATATTATTGCACTGCTACTGAATATGATTATTGTAAAACATTCATTAATGTTGATTATAATCCCAAAACACTGATTTAATCACACTAGAAACTAGGGCTGGGCGATATATCACGCAATATCGCGTTCATATCGCAGATGTATCGCCTTCGATAATGAACGCGATATTGCGTGGCTTATCAGTGATCTACGGCTCTGTCTATTAAATGCCGCTCCATTGAAAGCAGGTGATGGCGATTTAGCGTAATCAGGGAACCGGCTTTACTGACAAAATGCGCGTGACAATCGCATGCGATATATCGCCCAGCCCTACTAGAAACTACTGGAGAATGTGTCTGAGATCATGTGACTAGTAGAGAGATGATCTTACCTCAGTTTCTCCAGTTTACAGTGATGATTCTCTAGTACAGCAGAGAGAAGCTTCATTGTTGAATCTCCTAGTTTATTCTCAGACAGATCCAGATCTCTCAGGTGTGAGGGGTTTGATCTCAGAGCTGAAGTCAGAGCACCCAACCTTCATCTGTGATATCACACTTACACAGCCTGTAGAGAACAATGACACACTCTTCAGTCTCAGAGTTGAGCTCCAACCTTAATCAAACACACTTGAACAAGCTAATCAAGCTCTTTAGGCAGTTGTGTTTTTTTCTTTTTCAGGGTTAAAGCTAAACTCTGCAGGACAGCGGCTCTCTAGGCCCGAACTTTCCTATTTATGGTAGGGGGACAGAATACAGTTTATACAGTATAAAAATCATCACGCCTAGGGAAAGTGCCAACAAGAATAGTGTGTGTGTGTGTGAGTTTGTGTGTAAGTGTGTGTGTGCGTGTGCGTGTGTGTAAAAAGCCATGAACTGTCATGTGTTAATTGTTACAAGTAAGATAGACACAGGAAATACTAAATTAATATAAATGTGAAAATCAATTTCCCCTTCGATTTTTATCAGTTACGATATTTTGTCTCTGTTTGCACTATATAATTTTTTCCTCATAATTATCATAATAGTTTTGTTCATGCATTATCTGATTGTTTACAGTTTTTATTTTTATTCATTTTTACTTTGCTCTAAAAAGGTCGCGTTCTCGATTTCATCACCCGCATGATTTTATTCCTAAATGACAACAATTCACCCATGTATATTAAACCTTTGACAAAAATAAAATCATGGCATTCAAATCTGCGTTCACACTGCCACTGATCTGAAGATTGTCATGTGTGTAGAAACAGCTTCACAATCTTTTCAAATGCACAGTATCACTTCTGTGTGACACATATTCCTATTATCACAGAAGTATACAAGAGTTTATTATTCAGATAGAAACGATGAAGTTACTGATCAAAATATAATAAATTACCTTTGGAAAGTAGGACTTCAAATAACGACTGTATAGATTGCATTGTTATGCCACTAGGTGGCAACAAATTACTGTTAAAAATGTGAATCACTGAATCATTCTTTCAGAAACAAGTCTTTATGAATCCAACTTATTTCACCCGTCTGAATCTTACATGTGTGTTCAAACATCTTATCTAATTTGTGGTAACACTTTACAGTAAGGTTCATTTATGAACTAACCATGAGTAATACATTTGTTAATGTATTTGTTAATCTTTGTTAATGTTAGTTAATAAAAATATAGCTTGTTCATGTTACTTCACAGTGCATTAACTAATGTTAACAGATACAACTCTTGATTTTAACCCTTCGGTCTTCATTTAGGAAGTACACTCAGGGTCTTTGGGGTCTCCACAGACTCCAGGCAACAAATGTAATTTCATAACAAAATAATTGTTTTTTTTGTTGTTGTTGTTGTTTTAAAAACGTAATTTTACTCTGTTTGTTAATGCTTTTACTCAACATTTGTGCAGTTTTTGGAGGATTTATCATATTTTTTTAATTTATATATAAAAATAAATAAATAAAATAAAATACATACAATTTATATACATATTTCATAATATTTAGACATGAATCCAACTGAAAAAAAACTTGTGAAAAGATGTCTTTCAGTCATTCAAATAGCACATAGCAAATAGTGGAGCTCTGCAGCATTTACTGGTAAAAGTGATCATTTTTTACTTTTAAAACTGTATTTTCCAAAAGATGGCCAAAACTCTTACTCTAAACCATGTCAAATTATCCATGTTATCCCATGAAAGAAAATTTAGAAATGTGGGGTTTTTTATAAAGTGAATTTTACATAAAAGCTGTTTTGTATAAAATTTAAAAATATATATTTATTTATTTATTTAAATTTAAAAGATATGATAAATCCTCCAAAACTGCACAAATATGAAGTAAAAACATTAATAAACAGAGTAAAATTACATTTGTTTTTTAAAAAACAATTATTTTGTTACAAAATTACATTTTGTTGCCTGGGGTCTGTGGAGACCCCAAAGACCCTGAGTGTGACTTGTTTTTCTGCACTAACATAAAAACAAGGTATCACTCCAATCTTTTTATTTGTAGATCTAGAAAGTGTTAACAACTGTACAAAGTTTCATGTCATTTGGACAAAGAGAACTTTTTTTTTTTTTTTGAGCAAACGTCGTTTTGGGTCTAAAAAGACCCCAAAGACCCTATAAGGGTTAATAATGTATTGTTAGTAAATGTTGCAATTAAAGGCTCTCTAAGCGATTCTGAGTGGAGTAACTTCCTGTTGACGTTTCGAAGTGTTGTCAAACAAAACAGAGGCTAGCTAGACCCTCCCTCCTACTCCTCCTGGCCCTCCCCTCCGTGCTTCCTGAAACAGTCATGAACGCGCATTTAAAATGTAAGTAGCTTGCGTATTGACGCTGCTTGTCGGTTATTGGCTGGAGCATGTTTATTATGTTAAGTGGTCCAGGCTGCACCAGTTTGTTTTTGTTGCCGTTTTCGGAGCTTGTGGCGACTACAGAGGCCGCGTTTTTTTACAGTGTGTTCAGGGGACAGGCAGCTAGAGGATAGTGAGGAGATGTTTGCTGTATGTGACAAAAAATGTTTTGGCTTAAAAACGCGTGACTTCGCTTAGAGCACCTTTAACATTAACAAAGATTAATAAATGCTGTGGAAATGCAGTTCATTATTAGTTCGAGTTAATGTAGTTCAGTGATGTTAACTAATAAACCTTATTGTAAAGTGTTATTGAATATGACATTAGCAGTCTGTTAAATTCATTTTACAAGAATAATACACACAAAAAGGACTGTTTGAGTATTGTGCATTTTTCCCTTACTACTATTTTTTATTAGTTGTTTAATTATTTTAATGGAATCATTAGGCAGAACCTGAAAATTTCTTACGATTCCCAACCCTAGTGACTAGCAGAGAGATGATCTTACCTCAGTTTACAGTGATTATTCTTCAGTATAGCAGAAAGAATCTTCATTGTTGAATCTGTTAGTTCATAAATAGAAAGAACTCAAAACTCTCAGGTTGTGAGGAGTTGATCCTGGAGCTGAGTCTGATAAGCACACCTTCTCTGGCGTGTACAACTCACACCTGTAGAGAACTGACACAGTTTTATTACATTATGGATCTGAGAGAGGAAGTGTCATTGCTGGCTATGCAGGCCTCACTGAGCCATCGGATTCATCAAAAATATCTAATTTGTGTTCTGAAGATGAACGAAGGTCTTACAGGTGTGAAACAACATGAGGGAGAGTAATAAATGACAGAATATTCATTTTTGGGTGAACTAACCCTTTAAGGGTACAGTATGTAAGAATTGTCTGCTAGAGGTCTATTCAAAACAAAGGTGTAGCTTGATGACGCCAAGTTTGAGTGCAGAATCTTGGGACATGTGGTCTTCGCATCAACGGATGGTGGAAACGAATAGGGATTGGACTCGGGCAGAAGTCATGTTCATGGATGTGATTATTAACATTACTGTAGTATGAAGCAGAGCAGAAAAAATCAAGAAAATTAGATTTAAACAATAAGGCTAAATGTGTTGAGCTATATAACAATAATTTGTTTTCTGTCTATAAATATATCAAAACAGTTGTTCCCTTGTCTATTAAAATATGTAAATATTAAAGTGTCTTTGGTGTTTCCATGGTTTCTACAAAATAAAACCGGAAACCAAGGGTAACGCGGGTATGATGCAATTGACAGGCGACTCCTCACACGTCCCGGAGCCTTGGTTAAAATTGCAATTTTCTCACGATTTACAAATAGTTGGAAACATTTGGGATATTGTAAATACTCAAGTGAACAAAATATATAACACTGGCCTAGTGTTTTTTGAATATTTTACTGCAAAAATATTACATATTGCACTTTTTAACATGTTTCAAATATTATTATTTTCAGATCCCCATTAATAATTAATGTCACACTTTGTATTGCACTGCTATGCTCTGTTTGTAAACTGTTCTATTCTCATTGATTTATCCACTCTGGGACCCGGTTTCAAAAAATAGCGAGGGTATGCACGTGACGTCATCGTCGACCGTTACGACTGCGGTCACGCCGCTGAGTGGCAAGACTGAGCGGCAGCATTGGTTTTCAGCGTGAATGTCGCGAAAAACACACAAAACACGTCCAAAACGGGAAAGAGCTTTGCGACTGACTGTATAAATATATATTTGACACAAAACCTGAGGTATATATTTAAAAACTTGCGAAAGCTACAGAAAAAAAGCAAATGGATTACTGCAATTCACATAAACAGCTGGACTCCAGCAGAGAAACATGGATTTGCAGTTATCATTTTGTGTCAAAATGTTGGATTTTGAGGTAAAATCATACCGTATAGACTATATTGTATTGTTATATATTGACAACTCATTAATTAAATACCATCTTATATTCTGCATAATTGGGTGTTTTTAAATAAACAACACTGACAAAAACTATACTATAAAACTATTTATGTTTTAGGGCTGGACAATATGACGATATAACATTGATATAAGTGATTACGCGGATTTAAACTTACCTATATTGTAGTTATATAAAGCGTTCACAGGCAGATTTGCTTTATGTATTTCTCCACCGTCAAATCAGGCACATATAAATATCAGGAAACACGACTCCTGGCTGCATGTCAATATCCATGGATTAGATTTATTTGACAAGTTATAAGGAACACTTTTGAGCCCAACCTTTAGTGTAATTTGTTAGTTTTACTCGCGTTGTCGCAGTTTCCCCTATTAATCCAGTCACGCAGCAGGTTCTTTTACCACTCAGTCCAGCTGAGGGAACGCGTTTTCGGCGGGAAAGTGACGTCGATGCATACGCTCCAGAGCCATTAAATATTTCTCCTGACTATATCGCTCCGCCAGTGACGTCAAAGCATCCACTAACTGCAAAGACGTTTGTCCTTCTGCAAAAAAAAAAAAAAAAGTCCCATATCGAATTCAGCGATAAATTCAACATGTCTGGTGAGCCAATGAAGGCAAATTACGGTTTCAAATGTGTTTTACATTTTATATGTGAGCCTTACGAGACGATTTTAGCAGTGGGCAGCTTTCAGCTCGCGGGAGCTGCAGTACGCTACGTAGGCTACTCATCCTGCACTGTCACACAGGCGATCAGTCTGTCCAGAAGTGAACAAGTGCGCAGCGTTGATTACACTTTCCTTCACTCTCCGCTTGACTGCAAGAGAGTAAATTGTTGGATTTGACTTTTTTTGCTCCTTATTTTTTGTCGTCTTTTCATTGCATTGCGTCTCGAAGGAAGCCATTCTAAAACTGCATTTGTTAAATACACGGTAAGGATCCAGCGTTTGATGTTGCATGCATCTCTGCGTGTGTTGTAATAATATGTCCGCAAATATTTTTTTCTGTAGTGCATTTATCTTTTCTTTTGGAGTTTCGCACGTTGCATGCTCAAAGAAAACACTGGATGCTTTTAAATGTTTTGCTAGTAACCTTGTTTTGGGATTCATTCGCTCCCTTTTTACACATGCTGTCATTTATGTGCATTATTTAGCTCATTTTCCTACCCTTGCTGTTGTTGTCCTTTACAGGAGCTTCTCTCGTTTTTGCATTTTTCTGATTTTTATAAAGCATTGGATTATAATGTAAGTTTCTATGATAATGGCAAACGTTCTTGTCAGGGTTCTGTCATTGAAGTCAACTTTATTTCTTGGTTTTGTGACAGTTTTGACACTGCTAAGTGATATAATATTATATTAATTCATACACGATCGCAGAGAATGCGTATCAATAGTAACGCGTGATACGCCAAAATGAGTGCATATGATGGCGTGTATTGACACGCTCTTTGGTAGGATGGGTTGAGGGAGTCATTTTGGCGTATACATTCCACGACATTGCACACTCGTATTATTGATAAGCATTTTCGTGTGATCGGGCTCAACATTAATACTCTTTAAGAATAAACCGATTGACAGCTACATTTGCCATGACTGTAGAAAAAAAGGAAATGAGGAATGCTGATGGATAATGTTTACTGCACTTTATTTCCCTCTTTTCTGTCGTTCTTTCAGCTGAACATCTTCATGTTCTGATTCTACATTAATCTGACTTTAACTAAACTCTGTGTGTGATTGAACAGATTCAGATGGAGAAGAGAAAGAAAATCACAGAAAACTGCTGGAGCCTCAGAAATCACAGAGCAGCAGAAAACAAGAAGACAGAGAGAGAAATGGAGACACAAACCAGTGAATCACAAGAGAAAAGAGGAGAGAGACTTGAGAGATGTGAGAGTATGGAGATACTAATGCCACACTGTGAGTGTTTGATCATTATCGCTAGATTTACTGTTCTTGTTTCACACTATGTCATAAAGTGTCACATTCAGAGAGATTCATCACTTTCTGCAGTCTCAGATGAATGTTTAGATGTGTTAATCCTGTGTTTAATCAGTGGCATAACTTTGTTTTAAAAATGTGTGTGGGACAGAAATGTGTGTGTGTGTGTGTGTGGTGTGGTGTGTGTGTGCTGGGGGTGTATTGTATAATTACAATAATAAATGCACAATTATTCACATAGACCTCATGTTTAATATGATAGTTTAAAGGTTTAGTAAATCTACTATAATACACCCATCCCACCCGCAAATTATGCCTGTGTTTAATCAACAATGTGTTATAGACTGAGAAAAACAAACTCAAAACAATGAGATAATCTGATATATATTTGTGATTTCTAGTGTCATGTGATCCAGATGATCCTGTAAAGATTGATTCTGATGTCAAAACTGAGGAGAGATTCTCACATCAAAACCTTCATCATGATCTCAAGATCACACAACATCACTGATGAAGAGCTGAACATCTTCATCATCATCAGAATCGTCTGTTCACTCCTGAAGTCTTTCAGACTCATGTGATCACAAACAATCATCTTCTTCCTCAGATCAGAGTCTCAATCCTGCACTCTCCTTTGTCTGATGTCATTTCAGGTCTTGGAGTCTCTGATGAGCTGAATAACACAATTAACCTTTTTCACAAGAATTGGAAATCACAAAGTTAGTTCCGCTATGGCAGCAGTTCCCAAACTGGGGTGCGCAGACTGACCACCGGGGGCGCGCGAGAGAATGTTTGTAATGGCGGAAAAATGGTCTTTTTGTCATTTTTACATATTTAACTTAGGTCAACTTCACATTTCAAAGTTTTATTGATAAATAAAAATTTCACATTACAAGCTGTAAATTACTCATATTTTTACATTTTAAATTAAACACATACATTTCATTTTACAAGCGCATCTGTGTCAGTTTAGCCCCGCCCCTTTTCATGTTTGGCACTAAGTGGCGGGTTGTGGTGAGAAACAACAGACAGGCACAAAATTTGAACTTGAAATGTAATTTGTTCTTTTGATAAAAAGTGAAAATAAACAAAATAAAATAATGTAAATTATAATGTCATACAAACAACCTACAATAAAGGATCAACTATGAAAACTTCCCCTGATTGCACTCTTCATTTACATTTTGGTGTTAGAAAGAAATAAAATAAAAAATAAAGGTATAAAAGAAATAACTTTTCTCTCAAAATATCACAGATGTTCCCATAAGGACTTCGATATCAATCAAATGGGTCATGGGTAACCGGTATACATAATAGTTCAATGTTCTGTAAAGCACTGATCAGTTTCCCATTCTGTTTTTTTTTTTTTTTTTGTCTTGTCAATTCCCTCTAGGAAGGGATCTTAATAGTTCTTGATTGCTTTCTTGCTTTCATGAAATAAATACATTGCCATTTTGACAAGAATTATATTTTAGACTCATTTACCTTTGTATCAATAGTTTTTTCCTCCTTACACAGGCCTGTGACCAACAATGGTGTCGGTGAACTGAAATGACCACATATTCCACTTAGATTGAAAAAAATGAAATTAGACTAAAATATAATTTTTTTACAATAGGCCTAAATGTCTTCCTTTCTAATGATTCCTTTTCTGATGCTAATTCATATTGATAATCTGTCAGTGCTTTTCATACTTGCATGTCGATCTAAGTGCAGAGATCAGTTATAATGTTGTAATAATTCATGTTGATAAATAATAGTGAATGATGGAAGATGTAATTGTGAGTTAATGTGAATGATATAATGCTGGTCAGAATGTGATTATATTATGTGTTCATGCATTTATGCATAGTGAGGGGAGGAGTAGTTTGTATATTAATGCTGTTATAATGTGCTGTATCAGAGTGCTGCTCTTTGTCTGTTACAGGCAAACACAACAAATATCAGCACAATCATATGTTACATCCCATCGATCAAGACTCTGTACAACATTCAAGAAAGGCATTACTTATCATATGAGAAATTATTGAAGTCAAACATGATGATGAAGGTTTCAACAATGTTCTACATCTCTTTACATTCTCTCAGAAAGAGAAAAACAGTGAAGTGAACAATTGAAAGAAATGGAAAGAAAACTTAACCCTAACCTTACACATTTATGGAGTTTGTTTTAAGCCTACTACCCTCCGTCTGTTTGCATCTGTAGATTTTCTAAATTAACCAAAATAAGCTAATCTGCATATTTAAACACATCAAGAATTTTTTTTTCCTGAACTGTTAATACATTATATATAAAAATGCCTGCAGGGGCGCCAAAGCCTGCTGATTTTTGTTGTTAGACAGCACAGCACGATCAAATCGACGATCAAAGCCAACCATGATTAAAAATATATATATTATTAGTTAAATAATAATATTCGGCCACTTCTTTGTGATAGAAATGCCACTGTAATTTCTTCAACAAGAATATGTGGACATCAAACATGCAAAGACAGAGCGAGGGTTTAAACTTTTATTGATGTATTCCCTGTGTAAGCGTAGATTGATTTAGAATAGCATATGTAGGTGATGCGTATTATGATTCGGTCAAGTGTTTTCAAAACGCAATGCATAGCACAATACAATCATTTAAATTATAATATGACATATATTTCATTATTATCAAATCAGGCAGATGTGTTGATTGTGGTCAAACTATTAATGCAGCGTTAAATGTATAAATAACCCTTAAATAGCCAAAACGTTCAGGTTTGTGAACATAGGCTAGCCTACCTGAAAGAAATGCACGGTATGCATCCATCTAGGGCCTTTTTTTCTTTTTCGCTTCTTATCGCCAGACAGCAGTTGCATTTTCGCGGGAATAGTTGTCGCAAGTTTTCAGCCAGCAGCAAACTCGAGGTGAGGTGAGGCGTGGCGCGCGTGCGGGCATGAATGGCGCGATCGCGGAGTGAGGGCATCATTCTGAACTCGACAAAGCCGACCTGATATACTATTTTTTTAATTTGTTTTATACAGTAAATATATTTGTTTGACAGGGAAGCTGTGAGCAAAGGAATATATATTCATTTATTTAAAAAAAAAAAAAAAAAAAAAAAGCACCCCAGAAAAAAGGGCACTTTCTCTCCAGGAAGAAAAAGGGCAGGGGCTCAAGCCCCTTTTTTGTCTATGTGTGCACGTGCCTGAACTCCATCATTGAATCATCTCTGATTTATTAACAGTGATTGACATCAGCAGCTCATTAGAGACTTTAATGAGAACTGAAGCTGATCAATAGCAGAACAACAGATCAATACTTACTGAACACTGAATATCTACTCTTTAAAACATATAGAATAGTTTCCATCTTTGTCCACTAGATGTCAGCAGTAGATTTGAGGCCTTTAGTTTCAGATTCAGAGACAGTGAAGAGAAATCAGAGATCTGATCTGAAGCTGAATGAGGATCATCATGTGTCACATATGAAGCTCATCTGGATCACATTATATTACAGGATCAGTCTAGAATCACATTCATGACATCATTAAATATGACCAGATTTTAAAAAGGACACTATCATGAAAACAGATTGATATCAGACGAGTGTGAACAGAATCATGTCTGAAAGATCATGTGACACAATGAAGACAGTTTGAACATGTGTAGTTCTGCTGTGATGGAAACTATGGACTCATATTCATGATAATGTTCTGCTGACAGAAGAGATTCAATAAGACACATTAAACCTCAATAGAGAAATAATAATAATGATTCATAAAGGTTCTTAAGTGTCAAGACTAGGTCTCAGATCCTACATTATTTAGGAGAGCTGGAGAGGTGTCTTAACCTAGTTAAGAGTAACAAGATGGCAGCAAAGAAGAGGAGATACACTCTTTCCAATGAAGATATGATGTATTGGAGTTATATGATGACGGATGGAGTTGATAAAATGATATAACCTTGATTGTCAATTCTTTTTGTAACTTGCCTAATAAGAAATGTAATAACTTTAAATAAATGTAATAAATATTCCTTAAACAATAATTAATATTTTTAATGCATTTTAACACATTTAAAGGTGC
The DNA here is from genome assembly GCA_028476615.1 of Culter alburnus. NCBI lineage: Eukaryota > Metazoa > Chordata > Actinopteri > Cypriniformes > Xenocyprididae > Culter > Culter alburnus. The sequence goes on from JAOTNS010002911.1 coordinate 11,572, forward strand.
TGTATGCGATTTCTCAAATTCGTTGTTGAACACTGTTGATATTTGAAATCATCCCAAACAAACACCCCTCTCTTCATTGCTCCGCCTCCAAAACTCACACTCCAATCCTAACCACCCTCCTGAGTCGGTCTCGAACCTCGGCCCGATCGCTGCTGTAATGTGAGGGGAATGCTCTACCAATGACGTTAAACACCTCATTCTATAGCGGGCGTCAGTGTGCCGTAGTTTACCTGCAAAACTCTCACTGTCTGGCCACTGTTACACTCGTAATGAGAGTGGATGTCTGTTTATCACAGCTGACGGGCAACAAAATAAAAAATAAAGCGCAGTTGTTGAACGAATGACAAGGAAGCACAAAAGATGAACATGCAGTACACAAGAGTAAATACAAACAAGAGTTTCTTGTTAATCGCAAACAATTTTGCTTAAACCATCAAAATATGAGGAAAATATTTTTTATTTTTATGTTTATATTATTTAAATGTTTTAAAATATAACATTGAATACAACATAATCAGTTTTTAATATTTCATTGGTCCTCTCTTGTTTTTGCATGTGTTCATAATTTCTTTGTATGACAGTCTGGCCAAAAATCATTTGAAATAATTTGAAATTTCATTTCATTGTCACACATGAAACTGACTCCAAGCACAGCTACACGATATGCTTGCATCTTTTAACAAATTTTTAAAAATATTTGAATTAAGGTTGAAGATGTCAGTCTTCATATGGCTGGACATCACATTTGGCCTCTACTCTATGGCAGTTCATTGACTTTCCAACTGACCATCAAACCATGCGGCAAAAGAAAGACACTTTTCTGTTGACTGTGGGTTTTCCTGCAGTTGTTGGAGCCGTTGATGAACTCATGACACATCAAACTCACTGACACTCAAACACATTTAGTGTGTCTGAATCTGGATTCTGTTCAGATCCAATTCTATCAGTTTTATGAGGAAAGTAGTTTTGGAGAAAAGGAAAGTGGGTTTACATGAGGTTTACACTCTTTCTGAAAGTAAAGCACTTCTTTATAGTGATATCATCCACAATAAATAATAAAAATGAATAGATTGTTTGGAATATTTTGATCATTTTTGGGCATGATCCATGAATTGCAACTTTATCGTTACATTCTTCTATCTTTTTGTCATATTTTGAATCACTCTATCATTGGGAGAAGGTTTTGATCCGTCCTCCTCAGTGTATCTCTGGTGTTTATGTGAGGATTGTCTTCAGTGATCCGTCTGTAATATTACAATAGTATTTTCAGGCTCTATTTCAGTCACTGCTTTCAAACAAACACAAGGTGAAAAATCTGCTGTTCTCATGTGTCTCCACTTCAAACAAACACAAGAGAAACCGCTTTAGAAATAAATCCTCAGTTCTTCTCATGTCTGCACATGTCTGTCCTTCTGCACTGAAGCTCCTGTCATCAAGACAAACTCCTTATGTGTGTAAAACATGCTTGAGAATAAAGCTCTTCTGACTCCGTTCTTTACTGTACAGATCAGTGTCAAAGAGCAATAACAGTAATCATCAGATCATTACAGTAATAACACACTCGTGATTCAGTGTTCACAAGAGCTTTGGTGGATTTGAGAATGACGGGGCTTAAAGGAGAGAAATATGAAGAATATAAATCTGTTTATGTTGAATCAACTATTTTAGAAGGAAAAAGAAAATAATATTTGGTTTAATGCTGAGAGGTCAAGGAACTGTTGACAGAATCTATCTGGCAGTCTGTATACAGGAAGATGACCTCTAAGACCTGTAACATCAGCCAAACAGAACCGCAGATTTTCAGCAGTTAGTTGTTTCCTGTTTCTCTACACAAAAAAGTGAGTTTTCTCTGTAATGGTAAACAGTCTGGTGTGAAGGGATGTTGTGGCTTTTGGGGGGAGGATATGGGGGGGGTGATTGGGGTTGGCTTGTACACTGGTGATTTATATATATAACTTCACACATGACATTTTGTTGTTCATAACTTTTATAATCTGATTCTTTTTTTTAAATGGTATTATGAGTGTCATCTATCTTGATCCTTTAATAACTATGCATATGATCAGATGTGTGTTTATCTCTGTTGATCCAGACAGACAGATTGTGATCCATTCACAAAACATCTTAAGGCTAAAAGTTGCTCCTAACTTGAGGATTTATGAGAAACTCCTACTCCGACTCCTACATTTTTGCTCTAGAGTATTTCATGAAGCATTTTAGCACTAAAACTAGCTCCTAAATCTGTGAAACATTAGGAGTATTCAAGAGGAATCCTGAGTCTCTGAGATCAAAACACAAACAATCCTGATGGATGTTGTTGCCCAATCCACACAAACACACTGAACACCACTGAGGGAATAGAGCCTTGGCTAATGAACCTTTTCTTCATAAATGCAATACATATTTTGATTTATGCAGTGATAACATGAATTTATGCACAGGCAAAATGCAATGATTGTAAGGCCGATTATGAATGTAAATTGATACTTATGACTGATCATGCTCAAACGCTTCCAGTCAGAGCCGTTTGTGTTCAATTGCGATTACAGTCGGTGTTTAAATTCCGTGTGTAAGTATTTAAATCTGCTTCAGTCGCAGGAAACGATCGCTGTATGTTGAGCTCAGTCTTAGAATGTTTTAGCTAATCGTTAAATGTGTGCCCGGCTTAAGAGAACTCTTACTGGTCAGATAAAATGTTTTGTGAATACGGCTCCTGATCATTACTGTCAATCATCACAATGACTATAATAACACATTTACTTCATGATTGTTGAACTGAATTGAGAAAATAAGGCACTCCTTCAATTAGATTCTCACTGCAAACTCAAAGATCTGCAGCTTCAGGTTCAATATGTTGAAGAGAAATATGAGAAATAGAGACATGAAGCTGATGAAGATCATCATGTTTCACACATGGACTGTAACCTCATCACAACTGATGGTTATGGTATTATTTAACCCATCTAAACCAAACCTCAGTCTGTGTGTTATCAGTTAATGATGAAGGTTTAAACAGCAGAAACACAAAACACTGAACAACATTTACAGCTTCAGCATCAGTCACTGGATCTGATACAGGATCAGGATCTTCAGTCACTGAACAATAAAACAAACCTTTTCAACCTCATAGTCATTTGAGTAGGTGTAAACTTCATCTGTCCTGTGGTTTGGTCGTTTGGTGTCTTCTATAAACTCTCTCACTCTCACATGAAGATCATCAGCAGGTGTCAGACCTGCAGCGGATGTTTACTCTCTTCAGATCATCACAAGGTGAATAAAACACTTTATTTCATTTGTTTGTAAAAACTTTTTATTTATTAATAAGGTGTTTTACATGAAACTGAAATGTCAAAATACAAATTTCTGACCATCCATGATAGATTAATAGTAATGATGATGAAGATGATGATGATGGTCTGGCAGGTTAGAGATTTGGTAGTTATTGGACTACTTACATATGGAGAAAACAAAAAACTGTTTTGTGAATTTAATGACTTTATAAGATGTCCTAAATCATAAACTTTATAAAAGGATTATATACAAATTGATGTACAGGACATAATGAAGTATTGTAAAAAAAAAAATCATCTTTTGTTCCACAGAAGAGAGAAAGTGATTCGGGTTTGAGTGAATGATGACTGAATGAAGAGTTTTGTGTGAACTGTCTCTTTAAGAGCTCTATGGTCAGACAGATGTGCTTTAAACTGATGATTGACTGACCAGAGTAACTTCAATTTACACAATCATTTTTCTTCCGATTCCTTGTTTCTTTTCCTCGTATCTATAGAGGGATGAAGAAGAACATGAGGAAAGACTGATGCTGATGGTTAATGTTTACTGCACTTTATTCTCCTCTCTTCTGTCGTTCTTTCAGCTGAACATCTTCATGTTCTGATTCTACATTAATCTGACTTTAATTAAACTCTGTGTGTGATTGAACAGATTCAGATGAAGTGGAGAAAGAAAAATCACACATCCAGAAAACTGCTGGAGCCTCAGAAATCACAGAGCAGCAGAAAACAAGAAGAGAGGAGAGCACACTTCATAGATGTAACAGTATGAAGAAAATAAAGCCATACTGTGAGTGTTTGATCATTACTGAACTTCAATCCTATATCACATTAGATTTTCTTTTCAGATTTATCAGTTTGACTTCAGACTTTCTGCATTATAGACTGCTTAAGCTTTTTACAGGTGTGTGATTTTGTGATTGACCAGATGTGTTTCTGATTGAGAACAACATCTGATAAATTTCAGATTCTCTCACGTGAACTGCCCAAATACAGACAGCATGTTACTTGTCCCACCAGAGACAGTAATACACTGGATCACTGTTACACAGCAATATCACTCTGTCCCACGGGCAGCTTTGGGGCTCTCTGATCACTGTCTAGTTCATCTCATACCAACCTACAGGCAGAAACTGAAATCAGCTAAACCTGTAGCAAAGACTGTAAAGAGATGGACCACCGAAACAGAGCGGGCTTTACAAGCCTGTTTCGAATGGACTGATTGGAGTGTTTTTGAAGCTGCTGCCACCGATCTGGACGAGCTCACAGAGACTGTAACTTCATATATCAGTTTCTGTGAGGATCTGTGCATTCCTACAAAGACTCATTTATCTTACAACAACGACAAACCCTGGTTCACTGCAAAACTCAGCCAGCTCCGTCAGGCCAAAGAAGATGCTCGCAGAAAAGGGGACAGAGTCTTGTACAAACAGACCAAATACACACTGGAAAAGGAGATCAGAGTGGCAAAGAGGAATTATTCTGATAAACTTCAGAATCAGTTCTCTTCTAATGACACAGCTTCAGTGTGGAAAGGTCTGAAAGACATCACCAACTACAAGACACCATCCCCCAGCTCTGTGGAGAATCAACAACTGGCAGACGATCTGAATGGGTTTTATTGCAGGTTTGAAAAATCACCATTCACACCTCCAACAACCCCCCACTCCTCCACTTCAGTTCAGTGAAGATGACGTGCACCAGGTCTTCAGAAAGAACAAGAGAAGAAAGGCACCAGGCCCAGACAGCCTGTCTGAAAACCTGCGCTGACCAGCTGGCCCCCATCTTCACACAGATCTTCAACAGATCACTGGAGCTGTGCGAAGTCCCCCTCATGCTTCAAACGCTCCACCATCATCCCCGTCCCAAAGAAACCCAAAATCACTGGACTAAATGACTACAGACCTGTGGCTCTAACGTCTGTGGCCATGAAGTCATTTGAAAGACTGGTTCTGGCTTTTCTGAAGGACATCACTGGACCCTTACTGGACCCCCTGCAGTTTGCTTACTGAGCAAACAGGTCTGTGGATGATGCAGTCAATATGGGACTGCATTATGTTCTCCAGCATCTGGACAGACCAGGGACTTATGTGAGGATCCTGTTTGTGGACTTCTAAAACTAAAATGACCACTAAAACAAATTCCTAGTATGTGTAAACAACCTGGCAATAAAGCTCTTGATTCTGATTCTGATACGTCAGTGCCACTGTTTTGTCTCAAGATGCACACAAGTAATGGTTTTTTTTTCTAGTCAATCTTTTGTTTTCATTCTGTTTCTGAGCCAGCGGTACACAAAACCTCAAAAAAAAGAGAGCTGTTTCCCATTCCTCCAGGTCCCAAGAGGGCGCATCTGGCGGTGTGTGACGCTATGCCTTGCCACCCTCAGTCCCTACCACTGCCACCTCACCAGCAGGTGGCAGTGTGTGTGACGAGGCCGCCTTTTCTGTGCCGTCTCCCATACACTCAGTCACCTTGCGGAGTCAGACTCCTCTGCTATCTAAATCAGGTCCCTATGCACTGTGGTACTCCCCAAAGATTATTAAAGAAAGTGGCCATTTCTAACAACTTGTCAGCATCAGCAAATCTCAAGTGAACAGGAAGTAGCACTGTGATGACCATGTTGCAGAATACTTGAACTCAATTAAACACAGTGCTGAGGCCTACCCCAAAAAACATTTACATTTATTCATTTGGCAGACGCTTTTATCCAAAGCATCAAAAAGATGGCTGATGGTCCTGTACTCACTGCCCGTGGCCAGTTTCTAATCTAGATCAGACTGGGACACACAAATGGTAGTTTGTGTTCCTTTTCCCCATGGCATGCTTGACTGCAGATGTACTCAAATGATTCTGAAGACACACGGAAATTCTGCATGAATTGTAAGGGGGTGAAATCTGGAACAACTGTGTCCCACCAGTGGTCAGATCGATATGCCCACATTACAGGTGACCTCCGCCTTGCCTTCAGCTGCAAGATTGCCTGTAAAAATGGTGTATGTTTAATTTATTAGCAACAGGGGGGCTGTTTATTTCCTATCAAGTATACAGTGCAGTATACATACTATAAAGACAGTTGAGATGTAGCTGTGATGTGTTTAATTAATCTATATACAAGTACCTCTTAATAGGCAGGGCTACTTTTTTTCTGTATGAGCAACAATTATGTGGAGGTATATAACTGGCATTAATGTTTCATTTGTTTACTTGCAATGTAAAATGGCCACAGTTCACATTTGCTCTGACAGTCAGTTTTAACTATAGCAGCATCAGATGATTTCACTAAAACAAATGTTCTACATTAGATGAGAATGAAATGCTGACTCACTGGATGATATCCGCTGTGAGAAAAGCCCATGTGAGTTCTGACTGCAAACACAATGGAGACAAGATTAGATCTATGGACACACGTGGTTCAGTGTGTCAGTGTCGCCCTCTACTGGAGATCTTCAGTATTACAGCAGATCACAGCTGAGAGAAGATCACGTGAACAACATCATATTAGATCCAGAAGAGGTTTATTTAAATAAAACTAAAAATTTAAGTCCAGGAGTAACTATATTTTAATCAGCCTCAATGTATGTTTTAAAAACAATACTAATGATGATTCATCAGACAGTATTATGATCTTTCTTTAATTGCTGACTTTAATAAATATGGGGGGAAAACATACACACATACACACACATACACACATCTTTTGCGTTCAGCGGAAGAAAAACATACAGGTTTGCAACAACTTCAGGGTTTTCTACATTTTTTGGGAGAACTATCCCTTTAATGTCACAATTTAAACTATATTTATTTTATAGGCTACTGAAAACATGCTTCATTTTCACTCATTCATCCATCCAAGTATGGCCATGGGCTTAATTTTCATGGAAAACAAAATTTCTAATTTTTCTTTGAATTATGCTGCCTTCACATGATATCAGAATTACCATAAATACGAGTTTAAAAATTGGACTTGAACCCCCTCTCAAGTCGTATTTACCACTGTGTGTGTGTGTGTGTGTGTGTGTGTGTGTAATCAATCAAACTGTGATTCAGTGTTTTTGATGTCCATGTGTTTGCTGAACCACCCAAGGCTCTATGAAATACTATAAGAATTCTTATGAATTCTTCCAAGTGTTTCTGAAGTGACTGACTTTTTTTCAACCATAAACTAAATTTTAAAACATAAACATGCAAGTTTAGATATTAATAGGCCTATATATAGGGTATATATTAAGGGTGACAGTAGCACAAATTTTTTATCACAGACGTTTTATCAGCACTATTCTACATATTTATAACATCATGTGTGTTTTTTATTTTTTTTATTTTCTTCCCTTTTCTTTTTAATTATTTCATTTATAAATTAATTTAAACAAAAAAGAGTATTTAAGATAAATACAGTCAAAACCTAAACTATGTTATACACATTGTATTTGAATAAAGATGTAATCTGCAGGTTGTCCTGTAGGTGACCTCATTATTCTGTCTTCTTAAGCCCCGGGTATACTTCGGCCGTCATGCGGAGGGCTCGCGGCCGGCCGCACACCCCGTCCGCGCGCAGCCCAAATTTTGAGACCGCGCGGACGGTGCACGTGCAACATCGCATGCGCAAGCAGGACAGAAGAGTCCAATTGGTGGCAATCCATGGCTGCGTCCGAAAACTGGAAAATGCTGCCTTCTGAGGACACATTTCAAGGTAGTAAGGCATCAAGGCACGTCCGAATCCAATGTAAAGCCCCGGGTATACTTCAGCCGTCCGTGTTCGTGCACCGTCCGCATGACGTAATTTTCGTCATGGGAGAGCGGCGCCGCACCGCACCCCGCACCCCGTCCGCGCGCAGCCCAAATTTCGAGACCGCGCGGATGGTGCGCGTGCAACAGCGCATGCGCAAGCAGGAAAGTAGAGTCCACTAGGTGGCAATATGCACAGTACTGAGCACAATGTGCAGTCATCGAAGAAGAGTGTGTAAACGATTCAAAAATAAGACGAGTAAACTCAAATGCATGCCTTCTCCATCGTTTTTGATTCCTGTTCTCTTGGTGTATCTTCTGAACTATGTTGCAATGGTGGATGCACTATTTTTCTTCTCCGATCCTGCCTAGCGAATGTCCGGTTGTCTGGTAATAGTATAGAAAAAATTGCACTACACGTGTCGCGGACGCAACTGCGCATGACGCGTCCGGGCGCAGAAAGTGAAGTATACCCGGGGCTTTAGCTTCACTTCCTGTCTCATGAGATACCTTCATCTGATTGATTTTTGAAGGAAGCATAGACGTATCCTTAGCTGCCTTTGATATCCCACAATCCTGTGCTTTCCATTCTGTGACAGTTGAGCTAGAAAAATAAAGATGGCGTCCGAAAGTTGCGTTTGCTGCTCAGTTTGTGTATAAATGTACGATTATGACCAACATATTTCAATTTTGATATAATTTCTATCGAGAAATTACTACTGTAATAATTAAATATTTGTTTATTTCTCACCAAAGCTCGCACTATTTTGCTGTAGATCATTAAACTCTTACACTGCTTCAGAAGTCTGTCCGAAATCAATTTCGTGAGGAACCTTCATGCACAGACGCTGCCGTACAAGTCATTCTCTTATTAGACAGCGAGGCAGCAAGACAGCTACCTAGGTTTTCGGACGCAGCCCATGACTGCATTCCAGTTCATTTTTTCATGACCTTCCCTCGTTAACTTCCCTCAGTCTCGTTGACTCAGATATTCATCATTGCTTGCGTTGCATGAGTGCCCACTTCTGGCGAACCTTTGCAATGGGCTGAACTGGAACGTCCTAAGCCCTTGATCACTTGGAATCCGCAATGGAGCGGATTTATTATTTATTTTTTCCCCTTACAAAATTGTTTAATACAGCATTCTATATTTATATATGTGTGTTTTAAATATTTTAAAAAAAATAATAAATATTTCATAGAGTTGCTTGTGGTGCAACATGTCACAATCGTGTTGCATTGTGGGTTATGGAGCTGCCTGAAGTGTACATATGAAGTAGACTCACTTCCTCGGTTGAAATCGAGGGACCGAGGGTCTGTCTATGTAAACTTCCCTCATCCACTTCACGAAGTGGAACGCACTTCAGAATGGCGGCAGGGATTCCCTCGAGGGGAAGTGTTTAGGGAAGTTCGCGAGTGCGTGTCTAACGGTGCGTTCCAAACAGGATATGTCGCCCTCTGAAGGGCACTTCAGAGTGAAAACAATCATAGCCGCCATATTGAAGGGTCGTTCCAAACCGAAGTGCTCAAAACTAGCCACTTCAAAGGGCCCTTCGGAATGAAGGATTTCAAAAGGTACAACTGATGGACACTTCAGGCCCCCATGATCCTTTGCACAGGGAAGTTTGTCATCACAGAAGGGGTACAGGAGGTTAGGAGTTCGATTTGACTTATAAATGTATGTATAGTATTTTTCTATATAGTATTTATGAGTTAGATTTAGTAATTATGGTCAAAACGACATTGTACTTCAACAAAAATACTTTACAGCTCCCTTTATCAGTCCATTCAAATGTTTAAAATACATAGACACAATATACAATATGGTGCGATAAACCAAAAATAAATAAATATATAAACTAACGTTAAACAAAGGGCGCAGCTTGCTCAATCTATCCTCCTCGATTGTCTCGTTAAGATGACGCAGAAGTGCGTTCCAAAAAAAAAGGAGTATTTTTGACCCCTACGCCCTTCATCCCTTCGAAGCTCTTACTCCGGGGATTAGGGCATAGCGATGAGCTCTTCCGAATGGAACGCAGGGTAAAACTGGAGTGGAACGCAGCCCATAAGTTTCCTATGCCCCATGAGGCCTTGCATCAAAAGTGGGAGCATCTTCCGGTTCAAAGTAAACAAGCGGGACGTGACACTCATTCATTCAAGTGTTGACAGTCATTCATGATTTTAGTGTATCGCAAAGCCCCGGGTATACTTCACTTTCTGCACCCGGACGCGTCTTGCGCATAGTCACGTCAGCGCATCTTTCAAAGTATACTAAACCACAGATGCGCGCGGATGACAGAGTTCGACACATGCGCAGTACAATTTTTTCTATACTTGTGTCATGATCACCAGTTGGATTGCCCTAGCAGCCACTAGAGGGCACTCCAACCCGGACTCTTGTTTTCACCCCTTGGACTACATTACCCATACCCACTTCCCGGACTCATTATCCTTCATTGCACCAGCTGTTTTGTGTTTCATCATTAGTGTCTGTCTATTTATACTGAGTTTGTTTCTGCTTTTGTTATCGTGGTTTCACTTAATGTCACCGGCTTCTGTTTGTGTTTTTCTTTGTTTTGTATGGACTGATCTTTGGATTTTGACCCCTGCCTGGATTACCCCATTAAAGCTGCATATGGATCTTACCCTCTCGTATCTGTGCCTGACATGACAACTTGTACCTTTCCCCCAGAAGCATTAAATCAGTGAAGAGGTTCTCACACACATGCTTCAAATATTCCTCTCTTTACAACCGCTCCTCTTTCAGAGCTTGAGAGACTCAGTGTCAGACTTCATTCTCAGATCTCTATGATCCTCCATTTTAAGTAAAAACTTTGGGTAACACTTTACAATAAGGTCTCATTTGTTAACATGAACTAACAATGACAAATCCTTCTACAGCATTTATCAATCAGTTAATGCACTCTGAACATGAACACACAATAATTACATTTTTATTAACTAACGCTGACAAAGATTATTGAATTTTGTAAATATATATTATTCATTGTTAGTTCATGTAATTGATAATGTTAATGGTTGAGACCTTATTTAAAGTGTTTCCAAAATTTGTCTCTCAGTTCCATGCGTTGTAAATCATGAGGATTTGTTAAGGGAAACAATTAAATTAATAAGAATTTAAAATGCATATTAAAATGAGCACTAAAACATTTTTTCAAATTAATCCTTTTCTGGACAATGTTGTAGCATTTAAACACATTTGCACTGCAGAACCATCTAATATCCACAATATAAATGATGTCTGTTTGTGTGTATCACACTATAAAGAGTTTCTCTCATGTTTGTGTAGTTTCTGTTATTTAGTTACATGCAGTTTCATTATGAGTAGGAAACATCACCTTCATGATTCATGGCATCTCTCATGTTTTTCACCCCTGGACACACCAAGCCACTTCCTAGGAATTTTCCAAGCATTCCCACTGAATCCAGTAAGAGTAGATATGGGGCGGAAACCAAATGTTCCCCCGCCCCATTTCTGCTGACGGTCATGTCATTATCATTTGATTGGTTCACTCAACATTGCGTCAGTGGGAGGTTTTTAATGTACAGCCTATAAAAAGTACACAATTTGTGTCTCTTAAATCAGAATCCCATTGTGGCGACCAGGGTGGGCGAGAGCAGTGAGGGAACGGCGCAAGGCCGGTGGCGGGAGAGTTAATGATCTTCACCATCTTCACAAATTACAGTCAATTATATTTCAGATGATGAATGTCATTTAAGTATTAGGCAGAATTTCATACCGGCAGCTCTGATGTTTCATACAGCTTTTCTCTTGTGACTTTAATAATTGATCTTTGTTTATATTTTGTGAAAACAGAACACTGATGTCTCTTCTGGACCCTCAAGATCCTGACAGCATCTGTACTCGTGACGTCAGATGCTTTTCCGTTCTTTCAACATTAACTGTGTGTGGAGTCTGTCAGGAGTTAGTGAAGCAAACGAGAACTTCACTTCTGTCACACAACCACTTCAAAATAGGAGACAGAATACAGTATTTATCAAGCAGCAACATGGAGCCAAGCAATTTCACAATTCACAATTTCACTTATGATCAACACTGTGCTGTGCTTCAGTGCTTGGCTCCATGTTGCTGCTTGATAAATACTGTATTATATTTTTGCGTCACATGCCACTGATAAAGGATGAACTCCTATCCGTTTACACGTTACAGTATTCTGTCCTTTACATGTTTAAAGAGATTTCATGATGAGCTTCTTTCAAAGTTTAACACAATACAGTGCAGAAGAGAATAATAATTGTTTTAATAAGCTTTCTAAAATGTACTGTATCAATAATGGACTGAATTATACACAGCATTAAACGTGCAGACACGTTATTTAAATAAATCTATGAAACAATTATCAGATGGTGGCTCACTGAGCCATCGGATTTCATCAAAAATATCTTAATTTGTGTTCTGAAGATGAATGAAGGTCTTACGGGTGTGGAACGACATGAGGGTGAGTAATTAATGACAGAAATTTCATTTTTGGGTGAACTAACCCTTTAAGTAGAGCAATAGCTGAAGTAACATTTGAGGTGCAAATTGAAGGAATGTACTTTTGTTAGTATAACTGCATGCACAAAGATTGTTTTATTACGTTTCAACAGACAAGCAGACTTTGTCAAGGTACAAAGTTTACACCTCATGAATCAGCACCTACTGATGACTATCTCTGTTAATGATTAAAACAACTGGAATTCCTCATGCACTATTTCTTATATTTCTGCTCTAAAAGCAATACATTTGTAATGTATTGTAAGGTTTTTAAATCATTTATGTTTGTATTATTGTTGTTAGATACAAACATTGATAGATACAACATTCATTAACAATTTTCAAAGAGAAATTTTTGCAATTATTGCATTTCTTTCCTCTTAAATGCTTGTTTGTGTGTTTATTTTCATGTTGCACTCACTGAAACTTTACGAAACTGTAAAGCATAATGTTTAAAATAATTAATGAGGACAAACTTAAATTAAACAAATTAGTTCATTCAAATGAACTTTTATTAGTATTCAGCGCTTTCTTTTTCTTTTTCTATTTCTTTTTCAAAATACAGATAAACTGCTGTAAAAAAATCAATATGGAAAACATATTAATACAGTAAATTGTGGCCTATTTTACATATATCTATTCACTTCTGTCTCTCCATCTGAAAACATGATGATTCTTGCAGAAAATAAATAAATAAATATCTGACTTTCTTTTAAAAGATAATCATACCCTGCTTTGAAATTTTAAATTAAGGTGAAATTTTCTTAGGGTGTTTAATTATGGAACAATATGAAAATATAATACATTTGAACATTTCACTCTGAAACTCCCAAACACTTGCTCTAGTCCTAAACGTGTGGCATGTACAATCTCTCTACTACAAATGTCCTCTACAGAACACAAGAATTAAATTCTGGGATATATACAGATAATATGAAAACGCATCTGACTGTACAAACTCAGGAATATAAGATATAAGGGAAGTGAGATCTAGACACACAGTTCAGTGTGTCAGTGTCGCTCTCTACTGGAGATCATCAGTATTACAGCAGATCAACAGCTGAGAGAAGATCACATGATCATCTACATCATTTCAGACTTTAGAGACTTTACAGACAAGCATGGCCTGCTTTCTCTGACGTCTTTTAGACGAACGATGTTAAGTTCTCCTGTCTTTTTAACTTTGTACTCCATTCTGCTCAGTTTCCGCCAGAATGTGTGATTCAATGCACTATTTTCCAGAGATGTGGGCTTTATCTCACATTTCTAAAGAAAGCCTTTTAGTTGGTCTTTCAGTCTCTTTTTTGGCCTCCTTATGTGGGAGGCGATTTGTTGGCATTCTCACAACATGCCCAAGCCATCTAAGTTAGTGAAGCATTAAGGTTGTTTCTATACTCCAACAGTTAGTTTTCTGCATGATCTCAATATGTGGCACTCGATCCATGCCAGTCTATAAGCCACTGTAACCCCATGTTTTTCTTCCATTTCTTTATAGCAGCTTTGTTACACACAGTAAGAAGATGTTAAACAAGACACAGCCCTGCCTTAATTACTACAGTGCCTACAGAAAAGTGTGCAGATTGTAGTGTCACTTTGGCGGTCATCCCATCATGAAACTGTTGTAAGATTGCGGTAAACTTCACAGAGCATCCAAAATGCAGACGCACTTTCCATAAGAGGTCAGGATTTACAGTATAAAAGGCCTTGGAAGCACACATACCATAAAGTACAGATATTAATTGTAAAAAGAAGGTTACTGTGTTTAAAAATGTACCTTCGTTGTTTGTGTTAACTGCATAGATTTTTTTTTTCTGCTAATATGAATTTAATATGAAACTTATTTTTCTATGGTTTTAGATAAATGATTGTGTCTGCTTCAATGCTTTTCTTTTTCTCTTTTGTAACCTATGAATTTGCTCAAGCAAAAACTGTAAAAATTCCACAAGACTGAGAAAGTTTTTATGCAAATAAAGTGCTTTGGATGATTACGGTCAAAATTACCAGAAAATCAACAATGACTTTGCCATGTTGATGTAGACATACAGTATTACATATAATATTGCTTAGAAAGCGCTTCAAAATCAGTAAAAACCTGTCACTTATCTCAATCACCACAATCTCACAATGTTCTGCTATAATCAATGAAGCTGATGAATGCACAAAGAATGTCTTATTCAGCCTATAATGTCTTCTGATGGAAACACTGCACTGATAGCATGACTACAATGTAAAGCAGGACAACTTGACAAAACATTCATTACAGGTTTTAGTTCGTGAGCTAAAAGAAATGGAAAAATTGCAAAGAAAGAGAACGAACTAACAAATCAAGAGAGAAAGAGATGCTGGGTGTAGTAAGATGGAGCAGCATTAACAGTGGAAAACCACTGTGTCTGCTAAATACATGAAAATTAAATAGTTATCAAAATAAAAATCTATTCGATAACTTTCTGGAAATTGGAGCTGAATTTAGTGATGTTTAAGATGTTAAAACGTCATGACAAACTGATGAAGCAGCAGACAAAACACAAACACTAGGGCAACAGAATTTAGAATTTATCATCTAAAACACAAATAAATACTGGCATTAATGTTTCATTTGTTTGCTTGCAATGGACAGTAAAGTCTAGGATCTCTCTAGTCTTAACTATAACAACATCAGATGATTTCACTAAAACAAATGTTCTACATTTAAACATCCAAATAAACACTATACTTACATGATCTGATACTGCTGCATGACGAACACTTTGTAAAGATCCATTTTGAGGGTTATATTAGCTCTGTGAACTTTGTTTATGCACTGTATTATAGAGTCGCGAGCTTAGGGGCGGGGAGCACGAGCATTTAAAGGGGACACGCACTGAATCAGTGCATATTTAATTATGCCCCAAAATAGGCAGTTAAAAAATTGAATAATAAAAAATCTATGGGGTATTTTGAGCTGAAACTTAACAGACACATTCTGGAGACACCTTAGACTTATATTACATCTTGTAAAAAAGGGTTCTAGAGCACCTTTATTCTAGGACCGCCCCATAGATTTTAAGACATTATAAATAAAAACAATTGATTTCAGTCATATAATCACTGAGCAAAGGGGAAGCCAGAACTGCAGTGTTGTCAATAACTGAAAGTGACAAATACCTTGAGTGAGAATGTGAGAAGGAGGCGGTTAGAGGTTTGTCATGTGATGCCCTATGGAAAAACACAGATTATGAAAAAGCTCCTTTCACTATTTCTCTACACTATTTCCCCAATATTTTGGGTTGTTTCCAAAAAGCATCGTGAGCTACAGTAAGTAAACATATCTTTTTTCCAATACTTTTGAACTGCTATTGTTGCTGAATATGAAGTTTTATTCTATATACACCACTGTGTGCTGATTCAGAGTCGGCAGATACTGAAGTTTCTCTGAATGACCAATTCAATCCTCGGTGACCTCATGTCAACAGAAATTTTTAAATTAGAAATTTTAAATTATGAAATGTTTTTAAATTAGACTGAGGAAATAATAATATTGCTCCTATATTGGTATTCTGAGCCATAATTAACTTAAACTATATGCATACACAGCAGCTTGCAACAAGTTATCATCTGTATTATTTTATTGCTGAGCTGTATTGTTGTATGTGTTTGATCTGTCCATATTTAATCTGAAGATAATCAGATGTTTCTTCATTCAGTCTCTGTTGATCCTGTAAAGTGTCGATCTGAAGCATGAGCTGAGATCATGAACATCAGAAGAAGTGATGTTTGATGTCTGAAACTACATTCATGAATGTAAGATGATGTTCAGATATCATAAACTGCAGCTCTGATGATCAACTAATCCATGTTTTCTTTATATTTCAGTATATATTGAAGATGATGAATCAGCACTCTTTAGGTTATTATAAATATTACAAACAAGAACTCATGCAGGGACATTTGTTGCCCTCTATATATATATATATAATTTTGGGAGCATTTTATTAATTTCTGTGGCATTTTTGCTGCAAGTTCTGACCCTGGTGTGTGCGGTGTGATGGTGGGGCTCTTTTTGAGCACAAGGGGAAGCCCCTTCTGTCGAGAGGATCGTTTCAAGTGGTGTCGTCTTGACCCAGTAATATTTAGGGCCGAACCCTATTGTAATTGATCAGTCAATTCTTCTTCTTCTGAAATGAATCACATTTTTGAGGGCCTAAACATGCTTGAAAACTCATGAAACTTTGCACACGCGTCAGAAGTGGTGAAAATTTACGTCTGATATGGGTCTCAGAATTATGTGTGGCAAAATGGCTCGATAGCGCCACCTACAAAATTCAACGAAGAGCCCCACGTGCCATGTTTCATGTACAGGTATGAAATTCGGTTGTAACTCAGGCATACAATGTCAGATCTGCCCCAAACTTCACACTATTGATAATCCTAATGGCCTGAACACATCTACATGGCAATATTCAGTTAAGAGCCACCACTGCTTGCAGCTTTAATAGCACTTTTTCTTTTTTCTATTCTCTCTCTCCAATTAAAAAATAAATCCTTGCCACGAACACTTTGCTGGATAAACTGGAGCTTAAAGGGTTAAATAACCCTTTGTTTTTTCTTACTTGAAGCTTATTTGTCTTGTAGCAGTTCCTGGATATTTCTCATTCATTTATGCTGACACAGCACACAGCCTGAGTTTGTGTGCTTGAGAAGATGTGAACCACATTTGTGTCATAATTCAGTTCATAATGTTCTGTAAGGAATGACTGTTGGTGACAGAACTGCACAAATGTTGATTGTTAATACTGATACTGCCAGCTGATCAAACCTGTGCTCAGGGACTATATTCATAACATCTAAACTGACTGAATTAGATGATGATTGCCACTAAACAGTAGAAAGTCAGTCTGTAAATGTTATTAGCTGTTAAAGCTTTTCTAAATTTACATGTTGATAACTCTCAGGTACGTGTAAATGCTACTGTATTAAGTCATTGTGGTTTTGCTTATGGCGTGTTATTCTGGGACGTGTGAGAAGAGGCTGAGGGAAAACCACCGTAACTCTCATGACAAATAAAAATCAACACTGGTCTACTGGTGCGTTTCCTGCTGTTGTGTGTGCGGTTGATTTGTTTGGAGATGCAGCTCGTCTTTTTGCAGGTTTGTTTAAAGCGATTCTCTTCAGTGGCCTGTTGCATGAAGCTAGCTGAACAAACTCTGATTTGACAAATCCAGATAAATCTAACCTGGTTTAGATCAGGTTCAGTGGGCTCACAACGCTGGTATAAACTTTCTCTGTGAACTCGGGTTTGATCCAGAGTTTGAGATTAACTCTGAAGTGCATGAACCTGAAAGTGTGACACGTGCGGCAAACAGCCAATCACACGATTCACTTCTCATGAGAGAGCCACTCAATTCACATCTCTTCTGAAGATTAAGAGATTATGAAAAATATCATGAAATTAAACACATTTACAAAGCAGGAATAAAGACTGCTGCTGCAGAGAAAGATTGAGAAGACAACTGAAAGAAAATATCTGACTGTATCAATGCATGTCAATCAAACAAATGTGTCTCATAATTTATAGGCTTAATTTAATAGTTTCACAATGAGCTTAAAGGATTAGTCCACTTTTAAATACACTTTTCCTGATAAATTTACTCACCCCCATGTCATCCAAGATGTTCATGTCTTTCTTTCGTCAGTCGAAAAAGAAATGAAGGTTTTTGAGGGAAACATTCCAGGATTATTCTCCTTGCTTACAGTGGATTTCAATGGCTACCAACAGGTTGAAGGTCAAAATTACAATTTCAGTGCAGTTTCAAGGGCTTTAAACGATACCAGATATGTAATAAGGGTCTTATCTAGCGAATCGATCGGTCATTTTCGAAAAAAATACAACCGTTTATGCTTTATAAACAAAATATCGCCTTGAACGTACTTTCCACTTCCGCATTCTTCATAAGGCTTACGCTGAATGTTCTACGCCTTCCCTATTCAAGTTACGGAAAAAACTAAACTGGCGCCGCGTTCTTTCCGTAAGTAGAATAGAATAATTTGCCGTGTTTTAGACAGTAAACTCATTCTCTGAACCAAATTCTCAAAGACCAATTTTGGGTTTGGGCACCAGGAGTAAAAACCACCTGTTATTAAGTTGAATTCATAATTATCAAAGACAATTTTTTAAATCACCTTATTAAAATCTTCTTGAATCTTTGAATCTGTTGTTCATATACCTAAATTTAACCAGTTACTTTAATCAATCACAATTCTACAGACTGTTGCCAATTAAACTTTTTTCGACCATCAACTAAAGCCATTTTTAAACAGCAAAGGTGGAACAGAAGCTGCATTTATGTTTGTGTTTTTGGTGGGGAAAAAGCACATCATATTCAGACTACAGACAAAACAAGCTAAGAACTGTTAACCGTAAATTTGTTTATTTCTTTTTACCGATTAGAAAAAAAATTAACATTGATTATTTCAGTAGCATGAAAAACAAGAAAAGCATGAAAAGCAGAGACTGCGCAGTGAGTTTGGTGAAGAGAAAACTTCTGAATAATGTCTCAGAGTTGATTCATGAAATTGTGTGGACAACACACGGCACCCGTGAACATCTGAGCACATGTGCACTTTGATCCGATCGGGAATAATGAGATTAAGGTGTTCGGCGTACACCACCTAGTTAATGTGATTATGCTTACTACGATTATGAGCTTAATCGCATTACTTTAATCAAAATATTGCTTTTACATGAGGTAAATTTTAATTACAATATTGCCAAAATCCCTTTAATCGCATTATGAGGGTGCATGTAAACGTACTGAATTATGTAACATGAACAAATCTACTGTAAATGTAATGCTCAATCTTAATATTTATAGATAACGCTTCATATTATGGGTAGACTCCTTTCTTTGACTCCCTAACAGCCTTCATTAGGGAGGTGAAAAAGACCACAGCATTAAAAATTCAGTAGGATTAACGGTTCATTTTCATTGCCGAACAGGGCTACAAAGACCTTCCAACAGAACTTTCAATAGAGAATAACCCATAAACCTGCACACCCGAGAGTGACACACACTTCCTGTCTAGTTCTCATATATACGGTCAATCTCATGCACTCTTTTTGCAAATCTCTAAACACATTCTCTCTCACTGAAACACACTGTGATGCAGAACAGTAAACACAAGCTGCAAAAGTCAAGCACAACTTCAACACAGTTGTCATCATTTACACACAACAGCTCAACATTGTTCACTCTTGTTTCTAATGAAGAGATCAAACCAACTGAATGAAACATGAGCCGTTCAGAAGAGAGAACAGGAGAACTGATGATGATGATATGAACAATCTGAGAGAGAGAGGAGGATGAAGAGGAAGGTGTGAAATTGTGGTCAATTGACACACTAGAGAGTTTCCTCATCATTTCCTGTAACATGAATACATTGCCAGCAGTGTATAGGGGCGGGTTTATAACACACAACCAAACCTGATTAGTTTTGATTTGACACGGTTTCTTTAGCGTTTCATCGGAGCTCTTTTATAAAACTTGTTCAGAAGCTCATCAGCACATCATCAGCACAGGTCTCAAAACTGCTTCGATGTTTCCTCTTTTCTGCTCATCACAAGGTGATTAAAACACTTTTATATTTATTTAGTGAAGTTTTTACACTTTTTACAGTTTTAGTACACTTTAAATGTCAGTGGCAACAAAGCCTAAAACTTCTTTAATGTTTTTACTCCTTTACATGATGAATGTAGAAACATGTTTTATATTGAAGTGTTTTATTGCTGAACTGGAACTGATGAAGTGTAATTTACTGTCATGTTGTGATGAGAAGGAAAGAGATGAAAGTTCTGGATCTGATTATCAGTGTTGATCTTGTGTAAATGAAGACAGAATGATGTTCTGGTGAAAGAGATCTGTGTTCATGCAGCTGAGAAACATGATTTAAAGTGACGCTCGACTTTAATAATTGGGTCAGTGACGTGACGGTCATTTTTTTGTCCAAAGGCTTTAATAATAATAATAATAATAAATAAAGATATGACATCCAAAGTATGTAAGGTAGTACAACTAGATCTCTTTTATTGAATACAAAAGGTTTTAATTATATTTTGCTTCATATAAATTTATTTTAAAGATTCTGAAGTGTCAAAATGTCATTCGGTTTAACCGTCCAAAGGCCAATACAGCCATTTCATTTGTGATTAAAATATCTTAAAATGTAATAAATGTATATATTTTTTTATACTGGCATGATTTTATATCATCATATATCAACATAGTGAAAAATGGTATTAAAATTATGTGTAGAAGTTGTTGCTTTGTGAGAAAGAATGTCCGGAAAAATTAATTTCATTGATGTCAGGGACCATTTTGGATCAAGTCATGCGGTCAGTAACATGTGACAGGATGTGACATCATTCAGACACCTGCAAAGGACCACATGGACGTGAAGCAAAGTAACTAACTCTCTCTTAACTATTTGAACACTTAATGGATATAAAATTAATTCTGATGTTTTATTATGTTTTTTACACTTTTAAAAACCTTATTCATCAATGACCCAGCTACAAAAATACAAGAAACCAATTTACAAAATCATCTTTCTGTGATTCCTCCGTCCTTGTTTCTTTTCCTCATATAGAGGATGAAGAAGAACATGAGGAAAGACTGATGCTGATGGTTAATGTTTACTGCACTTTAATCTCCTCTCTTCTGTCGTTCTTTCAGCTGAACATCTTCATGTTCTGATTCTACATTAATCTGACTTTAAAGGATTAGTTCACTTTCAAATGAAAATCAGTTCAAGCTTTACTCACTCTCAAGCTATCATTTCTTCTTTCTGATGAACACAATCGGAGTTATATTAATATCCTGATGCATCCCAGCTTTATAATGGCAGTGAACAGGACCAATGAGTATGAGCTGAAGAAAGTCCATCCATCATAAATATGTGCTCCACACGGCACTGGGGGATTAATAAATGCCTTCTGAAGGAAAGCGATGCATGTGTGTAAAAAAATAAATATCACCCTTGGTGCCTTGGGGCGCAGCGGTTTCCCGTGAGCTTATAGTGCAGCGATCCCTCGACGCTGTGTCACACTCACACTCTCTGAGGAGAGACAGAAAGCAGTCGAAAAGGTTGTTTCCTGCCATTACACTTCAAGTCATCGGATTAACTACACCAGAGACCAGACTCGAGAGACTGGTTCCCTTAGATTTTCTGGTAGAATGGGAACGTCGTAGGGTCGGAGGCCTCTGAGTCTGGTCTCTCAACCAAGGTTGTGGAGACCATACTTCACTCCAGAGCTCCATCCACAAGGAAACTTTACGCCCTGAAGTGGAAACTTTCGCTTCTTGGTGTGATATGCGTCAGTCAGTTCAGTGCTTGAGTTCTTATAAGATCACTTTTCATCAGAGCTAAACCCATCTACACTAAATGTGTACGTGTCAGCTATTTCTGCCAATCGTGCTCCTTTGGATTGGACAGCTGGGGGGAGAAACCTGTTGATAACCCGTTTCCTTCGTGGTACTTTGAGGCTGAGGCCTGCAACATGTACCTGCGAGCACTGGACACATATGTCCACAGAACTGTCCTGTCGAGGAAATCAGATCAGTTATTTGTTTGTTTTGGGCCGCATAATAGGGGGCGCCCTGCATTCAAACAAACATTCAGCAAGGGGATAGTCGAGGTTATTTCACTGGCTTATGAGGTTTCTGGTCAGCCATGCTTCTTGGCTGTCAGAGCTCACTCAAATAGGAGTATGGCGGCCTCCAAGGCTTTAATTTCGGGGGTTTACCGAAATTGTGATGTGGCAGGGTGGTCCTCTCTGCTCATGTTTGTGAGATATTATAACCTTGATATGGATGCTGCTCCACGCTAGTATGCACAGTTCATTCAGTGCGAGTGCCCTTCGAAAGGGAACATTTCAGGATATGTATATAACCATAGTTCCCTGAGAATAGGGAACGAGACACTGCATCCCTTTGTCATACTTCCTGCATATCCCTGTGATCAACTTACTTCGGAATTCTGAAGCTAAAGCCGGTCACTCTCGCCATTGGGAGTAATAAAGGGAGTTTACATCGGAAACACTCATTTGAAATCTTTAAAAATCAATGTTAAAAATCATGTCATAAGCCTGAGAGAAAAGGTAGGTTTTCAACTTAGATTTAAATTCAGACTCTGTGGATACTAGTCTTAAAGATAGAGGAAGATTATTCCACAATTTTGGACCAATAATAGAAAAAGCACGGTCACCCCTCATCTTAAGTCTAGATCTCGGAACCATCAGCAATCTTTGATTAGATGACCTTAATGATCTAGCAGATTTATTTATTTTCAACAGTTCAGAGAGATATTTTGGGGCTGATCCATTTAGGACTTTAAAAACAAAAAGCAGAATTTTAAAATCAATTCTATAACAAACCGGCAGCCAGTGCAACGCTTGTAATATTGGGGAAATATGATTAAATTTCCGTGTTCCAGTCAGCAGCCTGGCTGCTGCATTTTGGACCATCTGAAGACGACTAATATTGGATTGGCTCATTCCAATATAAAGAGAATTACAATAGTCAAGTCTCGATGAAATAAACGAATGGATCACTCTTTCAAACTCTGCAAATGTTAAAAAACTCTTAGCCTTAGATAATAGTCTTAATTGGAAAAAACTAGATTTGATTACAGCATTAATCTGCTTGTCAAATTTAAGGGCAGAATCAAAAATAACACCCAGGTTTTTCACAGAGTGTTTTACATAAGGGGCCAAATCTCCCGGGTCGCCATCAGAACTTGTTAACACATCTGTAGGCCCGAAAACAATACCCTCAGTTTTGCTCTCGTTTAGATGCAAAAAATTAAAAGAAAACAAAGACTTAATATCAGACAAGCATGCTGATAAAGAGCTTAAAGCTTTTTTGTCTTTTTTCTTTAAGGGCAGATAAATTTGGGTGTCATCAGCATAAAAATGAAATGACACCCCATGTTTAGAAAGAACAGTCCCCAGAGGTAGCATATATAAAGAGAACAAAGCAGGGGCCAGAATGGAACCCTGAGGGACTCCATAATCCAAAGACGATACAGAAGAAGAGAACCCATCAAGACAAACAGAAAACGTTCTGGCATTCAAATAGGACTTAAACCAATTTAGAGTGCAACCTTCAATTCCCACACATTGTTCAAGTCATGAGATCAAAATTTTGTGGTCCACAGTGTCGAAGGCAGCACTTAGATCTAAAAGATCCTTAGATCTAAAAATTCTTTAACAAAACTGTCTACTGTGTGATTGAACAGATTCAGATGGAGTGGAGAAAGAAAATCACACATCCAGAAAACTGCTGGAGCCTCAGAAATCACAGAGCAGCAGAAAACAAGAAGAAGAGAGAAAATGGAGACACAAACCAGTGAATCACAAGAGATAAGAGGAGAGAAACTTGAGAGATGTGAGAGTATGGAGAGACTAAAGCCAAGCTGTGAGTGTTTGATCATTACTGAACTTGCTACAGATTTACTATACTTATTTTTACTCTTTACGACACATTCAGAGAGATTCATCACTTTCTGCAGTCTGAATATTGAATCTATAACTTATTGAAAGTTCACAGATGTGTGATTGTGTTTCATTGACAGAAAGTGTTATAGATTGAGAACATAAAAACAAACCCAAAACAATGAGATAATCTGATATATATTTGTGATTTCTAGTGTCATGTGATCCAGATGATCCTGTAAAGATTGATTCTGATGTCAAAACTGAGGAGAGATTCTCTCATCAAAACCTTCATCATGATCTCAAGAACACACAACATCACTGATGAAGACCTGAACATCATCATCTTCATCACAGACTACACCCAGACTAATGTAAAAAAAAAAAAAACCCAAAAAAACAGACTGAGTTTACACTACATCATTTTCAGCTAAAAACATAAAACTTTTTAATGCATTTTGGGGGCTTGAAAAATCAAACTTTTGAAAACAAGTTTTAAAGTTTAAGTTTTTGTAGAGAATACCATTATTACCTCAGTGTCAACTACAAAAACATGAATCAGTGAAAACGTTGACGTCATGCACATGTGTATTACGCCTTCAGTCTATACACGTGTAGTTTTTTTTTTTACAAAGTGACATCGCCATCTACTGGCCTGGCAGCAGAATACAGCTTTGTTTCTGTGGATCCATGTGAACGGGGATCATTTTCATAATGTTGTCTGTAAGAAAAACGCAAAGGAAAAACGTTTAATGGACAGTTTCTTCCTCAGATCAGTGTCTCAATCTGCTCAACTGCTGCTTTACTGACACACCAGCATTTGAACACTTGAACACGCTTATATAAGACAGAGAAACACCCTGAACAGACAGCTGGTCCATTGCAGAGAAACACACATTTTTTATATTATTTTATATTATTTTTTATATTATTGTTGTCAGTATTTTTGCATTGTGAGATGA
This sequence comes from Culter alburnus, assembly GCA_028476615.1. Classification (NCBI taxonomy): domain Eukaryota; kingdom Metazoa; phylum Chordata; class Actinopteri; order Cypriniformes; family Xenocyprididae; genus Culter; species Culter alburnus. The sequence goes on from JAOTNS010002911.1 coordinate 36,535, forward strand.
GAAAACTAAGGGGAAAACCATTTCACTAAATCACATGTTTATGTCTGTGACATATAAAGCATCTTGAACCTTGAGTAATACAATACTGTCTTTTACCCCATGCTGGTTTTACCTGTGTGTCTGTCATACATTTATATGATTAAAAAAACACTTATGATTAATTTTGACAAAATCTGTTGCTCCATCAATGGATATCTTTCCTTAGACTCAACACAGCCACGGTTGTATATAATTTAAGTAATATCTGCCTATGCAGAAACACTTACTGTAAAACAACCAGCAGATAAAGATCACTGGAACAAATAGAAATGAACTCAGATCATCTCCTGAAGCTGAACACAGTCTTGTTGGGTGATATGAATGCCAGAGTTGGGGATGATGATAATATTTGGCCTGACTGCATTGGAAAGTTTGGTGTGAATGAATGAGAATGGTCAACGTCTACTTGAGCTCTGCTGCAGAAACGATCTCTGTTTACTAATACTATCGTTCCTGGAGACCACACAGAAGGATGATGTGCACAGAAAGGAAGTCATGAACACGCGTACACACCACAGCGATGACTGTGACTTTCCATCATCAAGTGCAACAGGTCCAAAAGATTGACATTCACAAAGCAAAAATCTCAGAGAAAATACTGTAGCAGACATGAAGAAAAGCTTCAGAACGTCTCAGGTTACGTATGTAACCATGGTTCCCTGAGAACAGGGAACGAGACTCTGCGCTGACTGCGCTATGGGGAACGTCCTCCGTGACCCGTGCTCGAAATGCCAAAAATCACCACACTCCAATCCTATTGGCCGGCGACAGCCTATCACGTCAAACGGCGCGAACCGTGACGTATAAAGGGAGCGCCTGGGGAAACAGCCGGCATCTTCTTGTCTTTGAGCGACTGTAGCAGGCATCCCGCAGCATGGCATGAAAGCGCAGAGTCTCGTTCCCTGTTCTCAGGGAACCATGGTTACATACGTAACCTGAGACGTTCCCTTTCGAAAGGGAACTTCTACTCTGCACTGACTGCGCTATGGGGAACGATATACCCACGCCGCCATGCTAGAGGAGAATGCCAGTCCAAATGTCAGGACACACATCCGGCAGTTCCAGGGAAAAACCGAGGGCAGAACTCCAAGGCTGTCAGTGACAGCATTCCCTACGGCCAACAGCCCAAGCTGAGCCTAAAAGAGGCCTTCCGAAAAAGCCTACAAAGGCTGCCCGAACATCTGGAACCAACAGCCCGAGAGGGGGTGGTCCCTTTAAGGGAATGTGGCCAAGGAACCACAGGAACCTCGGCCAGTCACTCGGGGGGAAAAATCCATCCCGCTGCCACCAAGGAGGCCTAGCCAGATCCAGCGAAGTTAAATCCGGCCTAGCCAACCTCGTCTGATATACAGAATCTCCAAGCGCAAACTCCAGAGAGGAGAGCAGGAAAGAGCGACTGCGAAAGGGCAGTAAGCAACTCAAACCCACACGCAGAGATGGGCATCCTGGAGAGCGGAACTCAGCTAAACGCTCTGGACCCTCGTATGAGGGGAGTACAACCACTCATCCAAGGATCTACTCAGCCGTTAACAAGGTGCTGAGGAGGCTGTGCGCTGAAGACCCCTGACCCAGGGGAGCACAAACCAGCCTGGGGGCCGGTCTAACGGGAGACTTCATAGAAGTCTACAACCATACCAGCTTAGGGAGCTAAGCACAATTACGGAGTTAACCCCGAAGGGAAGTACAAAGCTCAACCTAACAGACAGACCGTAAAGCGGGCACATAGTCATGGAGGCCGGGAAAAAGGGCCTACAACATAACCAGAGTTCACCAGAGAACTAGAACTGAATGCAGACGGCGGTAGCCCAGGATGGCCTGTAGGGCCACACCCTATTGCATATCAAGGTGGTTCTTTTTTTAGCAAACACCAAGACATAACAGCTGCAAGTGCCCACGAGACAGCCCGTCCAACACAAACCAACGAGCAGTGCACTCGGTGAAGTACCTTCTACTCTTTAAGCAAGAGGAGTACAACATACGCCATCATGCGCTAAGGAAAGGCCCCGTGGGCCTATAATCCCAGCAGGCACGTGGCATCAGCTCGTGGCAGTGTTATTTGCTGTCAAAGTCAGCATGCTCCAGGAGGCCTTTACGGCCTACCCGTCACACGCGACATCAGCCAGCGGCCACTAAAGTTCTAGGAGCAAAAATAGAACCTGTTAAATAGACAGAGAAATTATTTTAGCTCGACTAGAGCTAAAGGGAATAAACGCACAAAATACTCAGTAAAAACATCTTTTACTCTCAGCGAGAGGAGTACCAAGCTAAACTCCGACATGCTAGCAAAGGAAGGCCTGAAACGGCCTGTAACCTTAAAAAGCGCGGCGATAGCTAGTGCGTTAATATAACACCCAAGGGGTATGAGACATACAGAAACCCATACAAGCAGTGCCAACATGCTAGATAAAACATGAAAGGAGGCCCCAACGGGGGCCAACAACTTCCATAAACACCTGGCAACAACAGAGTACGTATGACTCATCATGGAATGATGCCCGTACATGACCAGCGTAGCTGGGCCAACAGGAAGCTATAAAAGAGGCCTGGAGAAGCCTGCTATTTAAAGAACCATGTGGCACTAGCCCGTGGTCATGACAGGGCCCTAGCTACCAGGAAGGGCCAGTATAACCTAAAATGACAAATTTAAGGGAACTAGCTTTTTCTACACAACCTGAGTCTAGGCATACACATTCCAGCAGGCAATGTTAAACATGCTAAACAGTGAGCGTAACGAGCATCGTAAACCAACAGCGCTGTATCCAAACAAGCTGCATACAGAGAGGCTAAAAACAAATAGCCAACAATCAAACAGCATCCCAGATGCTGTGGTGCGAACGACCGTGAGAAGTCGGGTAAACAAAACTCCCAACACTCATACTGGGTGTGCGATCCAACAGGTGATGCACTCAGTGAAGCACAAACCCTAACCGGGGAGTACAACAACAACACCGTATTCATAAATAGAGGCCGGAAAAGCCTGCTATCATAAAGAACAGGTGTAACCTGTGGCAGCACAAACACGCTCACATAACACGCCTGCAAACATATGAAGGGGAAATATGGGCAAAATACGGCCAGCAACTTCCAGAAGGAGGCCAGAACTAGGAACTATACAATCACAGGGGAATAGTCATGACAGGGGGATGTAAACAAACATACACCTAACCTAGTTCTAGCCTAGCCGCTAGCTAAGGACTGTATGTAGACCACGCTACACTCGGGCTACAAATTCCTAAACACACGGAGAAAGCAGCGCGAGCGAGAGCGACAGCATTAGGTGGCCGAAAAACTGGCCAACACATAACTGACAATAGCGAAAGCTAGTTCTAGCTATACACAGTATCAGCCGAGAAACTACATCAACGCTAAAACAACAAAGCGGCCAAAGGGCCTGCCTGTCACAGTCAGCCTATCATACAGTTATTTGCCCAAATAACCCCATAAAACATGAACAGATGACAACTATATGCACGGGAAGCTATACAGGAAAAGCAAGGTCTATATTGAGAATAAAAAATGGACCTGGCTTACCTCCTGCGGCTCGTAGAACGCAGATTCCTCCCCGATTCGTCACACGGAGGGGAAAAACCAAAGTTCCAAAGCCCAAAAGCACTTTCACTATCAAGCCAGACGGCGGGCCGTCAGAAAAATTCATCATAGGCCCACTACATCAGCCCGACTGTAAAGCCCGCAGCATATAGATGTCACAAAACGCTACCGGGAGGCGAAGGAAGAGCGAGGACGAGAAAAAGCCCTCGCGAGAGAGGGGATCGATTACCGGCGCTGCTGGCGCCGCTCCTCGATCACCTCCCTCAGATCTTGCTTCTTCCTTCTAGCGTCTCGCCGTCTCTGCGACTTACTCCGAGGAGGAGGAGGCGCACGAGCGGCGACACTTTCCCTCTGGGCCTGCCTCTGAGCCTCGGCTCGAGAAGGCCCGGGACCTCCCGGCTGTCTGGGCCCAGAGCTGGATCTGAGCGGGATGCAAGATCTATACGCCGCGGAGCGCGTCTTCGCCTCCCTGAACTTCTCAACCACCGCCTGCACGGAGGTGCCAAAAAGTTCAGTGGGCGAAACCGGGGCATCGAGGAGAAAATGTTTCTCTTTCTCCCCGATGTCCGCACAGTTGAGCCACAGATGCCGCTCAGTGGCCACCATGCCCGCCATAGATCGACCGATCGAGGCGGCAGTTTGTTTGGTGGCCCTCAGAGCGAGATCCGTGGTCCGACGCAACTCCGCGACCGCCTCAGCGGAAAGACCTTGACCCTGATCAAAATCCATAAGCAGATCAGCCTGATACGCCAGAAGCACTGACATAGTGTGCAACGCCGCACCAGCCTGACCTGCAGCGGCGTAAGCCCTGCCATTCAAACGTGACGTCATCTTCAACGCTTTGGATGGCAGTGCCGGAGCTTTCAGTGTCGGTGCACTCCCTGTAGCGAGATAGTTCGCAAACGTCTCTTCCACAGGAGGCATCGACACGTACCCATGCTGGCCCAATCCCTCAACATCAGCGAAGTCAGCTCGCTGATACTGATGCTGATGGATTCGGGCCGAGTACGGGTTCTTCCATGCCTTCTCGATCTCAGCATGAAGATCGGGAAGGAATGGAAGGCTCGCTGGAGTTGCCGGGTTATGAATAGAGAGAAAACGATCGTCTAACCTGCTGCGAGCGGGTTCCCTCCTCACGCGCTCCCAGGGCAGCTGCAGTCTGCTCGAGGCGCGTTCCATAACCTCCAGCAACTCAGAAAACGCCGCGCAGGGAGGCCTAGCGGGAGCCGCGGGCTCGCCCGCTTCTTCCACCTCGGCCATCTCCTGCTCTCCGGGGCCTTGAGCCAAGAGAGCACTCGCTCCTGGGTCTGAGGATGTTAAGGATACAACATCATCGTCATCCGCCAGAAGCGCGTCCTCGTCAGCCGCTTCAGTTTGAGAAAGATTAACACCCCTCTCAAATTCCTCAGCGAGCTCCACCTGCGAGCCCATGATTTCAATCGCCGCTGAGCCTCAGCACGAGCGGGGCCGGAACCACCAGGCAGCGGTGGTGGCACCTCTCCCCTCGAGAAGAGGGCCAAACGAGAACGGAGCGTTCTCATAGGAAAACGCTCACAGTTAGCACAGGCAGCACCCTCGAGTACTGTCCGTGCATGCTCCTCGCCCAGACAGAAAACGCACAAGTTGTGTGTGTCCTCCGGTGTCAGAAACCTGGGACAAGGATCAGCACACTTCCTGAACGATTTAGCAGACATACTAACTTTGGCAGAGTGAAAAAGGCACGAGCAAAAGCAGTCGCGAAAAGACAAGAGGATGCCGGCTGTTTCCCCAGGCGCTCCCTTTATACGTCACGGTTCGCGCCGTTTGACGTGATAGGCTGTCGCCGGCCAATAGGATTGGAGTGTGGTGATTTTTGGCATTTCGAGCACGGGTCACGGAGGACGTTCCCCATAGCGCAGTCAGCGCAGAGTAGAAGTTCCCTTTCGAAAGGGAACATAAAACTATCAAAACTGCAGCAGGACCTGCCAGACTTGTGTGTTCATGAGGAAAGTTGATGGTTTCATCACTGAAGACAAATCAGGAAAGCTTGTGTGATGGATAGAGCACTTTATGAGTTATACAGCTCAGATATCACCATCTGTTATGAAACTTTAACCAACAAGACTATCATCTTCATAATTAGTGATGGGTGATATCGAAACACTGCTTCATGAAGCTTCGAATCTTTATGAATCTTTTGTTTCGAATCAGCGATTCCGAGTGTGTATCAAACTGCCATAGTCACATGATTTCAGTAAACGAGGCTTTATTACATCATAACTTCGAAATTTCAATGGTTCACCGGTAGAGGGCAATGATAAAGTGAACCCATGCAGATTCACTGAGAACTGTTGAACAAGTGTCTAGGGCTTTACCCTATGGTCTTACCGGATCTCTGATCAGTTTTATACATTTGTAGATGTTTTAATTAGACATTAGAATAATAAAATGAATTATGGTAGTTATTCATCTCTTATTGGCCTGTTTAGCTTGAGCCATGGAACAGAGAAACAAGCCTTGAAAATTGATAAAAGAACACATATTATACACTCTATATTTAATCTTATTATTAAAGATAGTAATTGCATTTGATACTTTTTTTTTTTTTTTTGAACAATGTGTTTATTGTTTTTAATTATACAAGACAGGTAACAGGGAAACACATTTCCAATTTGTCACAGTTATTTCCCACCCCAACAATAGAACACATCGCTCATTCCTCCCATATAGAAATACACAAAAGTCTCAAACAAGAAACAATCTAAATGCAAAACAGATATCACAAGGTACCCAAAAACCAAACTGCATTTGATAGATTTTACTTTCAATAAAACTTTTGCAATAGATTTGTAAAAGGTGTTTTTATGCAGGTTTGGCCTGAGTTTTGTTGCATTTACACTGTTCTGACCACTAGGGGTCACCGTGGAGATGGGTGTCAGATTGTTTCGAAGCCTCGACACATTACCAGAGATCATAATTTTATAGGGAGATAAGAGGGTCTGTATCTCTTACCATTGGAGAATCGCGTGACTTAATCACGTGCGGCACCTCTCAGCCTATCGTGTCGCCGTTCAGATCTCTTCCCTGTGTACCACCAATTTGTACCGCCCGTACCGCCAGTTAACATTAGCCGTTATGCTTTTTTGGCTAAAGGTTGCAGGCTTGTGTTCCAGTGGCTTTGACATTATGGCACATTTGCTTCAGTGTTTCACGAAGCCTCGATCTGCCCATCACTATTCATAACACTGATAATAACCATATAGTTCAAGAGCTGAGCCGAGGGAAATCCACTGGGGCTGATGAAAAACCAGGTGAGCTTCTCCGAGCTGGAATTAAACCCCTTTCCCACCATCTCCATCAACTCACGTGACAAAAACATCATCAGCACCCTGTCGAGAGCAGCGCCCTCTGGTGGAGATCAGGAACACTACAACGGCTGGATGTAACAATAGGATGAATTAAATAGAATTAGATATTTTTCAGAATTACTTTTAACAATGAATTTCACTATAATGAATATGTACTACCAAGAATTACACTTCTTGATATCCTTCCCCTTTGTGTGATGAGTGTATCTCATCTAAACATGTTTCAGGTCAATTCCAAATCGAGCAGCTTATAATCAATGCGGCAAATAAGTGTGGGTTTTAATTTTAAGAACTTGAACATGAAGTGAAATCCGTGTGAATTCACTAAATCCCGGATTACACAATTAATTAGCTCCTGAGCAATGTGATAAAGCTGCTGAGGCCACTAGGTGGCGCTTCAGTAGTCAAATATACTAGCTTATTTAATTTTTTATTAATTTGTTCATTTAAATATCATTTTGTTGTAATATTATTAATTGTTTATTTCTTTGAGTGTGTGCCCTCTATAGGTGAGAGAAAAAATGTTTAAAAGGATATGCCACCCCTGACAGGAGGGGGCTCTGGTGCAAGAGCATACAGTTTTTTGACCTTACACATGGAGCAAACCTGAAAGGGGCCTTTAAGTTGTTTGTTTGTTTTATGCTACAATGCATCTTGATTTAATAAACTTCAGTTATTGTTTTGAAACATAAACAAGCCTCTCTGGATCTATTCATGCTACTTTGCGTGCGTCAGGAGTATTGCATCGTCACCTCCTACAGTGGCCAAGAAACAAGAGACAAAATTGGAAATTTGAAGCTTGTTTTACCACTACAGACTTGAGTGTGATGACCAGATTCTAACCAATGTTGACGACTGTTGCAGAGCGTGTGATTTACCACAAACATTCAAAGAAGTTATGGGTTCAAGTGAGGCAATGAAAGGGGGAATCCCTTAAAGGGGGGGGGGTATCACACACAGTTTCTGCCAATCTCATGTTAAACTTGAGTACCTATAGAGTAGTATAGCATCCTTCATATCGCCGAAAAGTCTTTAGTTTTATCATATTTATAAAAGATACATACGCTGTACTGAGTCTTTCCGAAAACAGCCGAGCGCCTGGAGGCGTGTCGTGTGAGCAGAGCTAAAGAGTCACGAGCATGCGCAGATTTTGTGTAGAGATCGTCTGCAAGCTATCAATGGTCAGCTAAATTTAAACACACAAAGAGTCGTGGGTCTGCCAAGGGTCGCCGTGTGCGCGCCCTTCTGGGAGAAGTGGCCATACAAGGAATTCCGACCCGTTGCATCACTTAGGCCCATACTCGAAAAGAACCCGAAGTTTGTGAGGATTTGGAAGAGTATTTTTGGCACAGAAATACTCCATTCATCCAACTCGCGTTTTGAAACTTTGGCCATGTTTATGAGAATCCAACTCTTTAACAGTGTAATAGCATTAGACCCCCCCTTTAAGGACAATAACACATTTAACCAAACTAAGCTACCAGAAGGTAAACATGCAGTGGGATGATGGGTCTACTATCAAAAATAATACAGATGAGACTCAGATACAAGGCCAGATATGCCACTAAAGGCTTTAGTCAGGTGATGAGTGTAGATTACAAAGAGACTTTCTGAAAAAGATGCTGACGGCAAGATTCAAAATGAAAGATCTGGGAAAGCACAAACATTTCCTAGGAATTGATTTTCATCAAAATGAAGGAGTCTTAAGAATGAATCAGAAAAGGTCAATTTCAAAGGTACTAGAGAGATTCAGTATGTCAGACCGTAAACTCAGGTCAACACCATGTAAACAAAAGCTTGACTACAACAGTGATGTTGATCCTGTTGATCATAAAAGGTACCGTGAGGCTGTGGATTGATCGATCTGATGACCTGTACAAGACCTGATCTAAGTTGGGATGTCAGTAAACTAACTAATGATAATCTCAATATCCTTCTGATTCAAATGAACAACACTAGTCTACAGTTAAACGTCAAGTCAATCACCTTTATTTATATAGCAGTTTTTACAATGCAGATTGTGCCAAAGCAGCTTTAGAGTGATAGAGGGAACATCATTTTGGCTGCACAGGAGCTCTAGAAGAAAATGTGTCATTGTCCAGTAAGGTCAGTATTGATTCATTCCTTTGTAAATTTTGTTAATTTATCTATATATCAGCACTGGAGTGAACAGTGATGTCATCCTCCAGCTCAGTTCAGTTCACACACAATGGTGTCAATGCAGACAGATCAAAAACATTGTTGAATATCAAGTGTCCCCGACTAAGCAAGCCAGAGGTGACCGCAGCAAGGAACCCTGAAGTCCATCAGGTGACAAAAATGGAGAAAAAATCTTGGGAGAAACCAGGCTCAGTCGCTCAGTTCTCCTCTGGCTAACAGCGAACAGTGCTAGATTATGATTCAGGCAGCATTTCAGGTCAGAAGTCATATTGGGATCGCAACAGTCAAAATAATTAATCCAGTTCAATCCAGTTGAGGATTGTATTCATCACGCCGGTATGGACGGTTTGTTGACGAGCTGTTGCCTGGAAAATCCAGCCTCACCACTGTACCAGCGGATGAGTATGTCCCATTGAATCAATTCGATTTCTAGGGCGGAGCAAATCCGAAAACAGGAAGCGAAGAGTAACCAATCAGAGAAGGGCAGATATGCGTTAGCAAAGCGACAAGAGAGTCAACACGAAAAGTAATAATTAATGTGTTTTTGGTCTAGATTTAAACTGACAGAGTGTGTCTGCATCCCGAACAATGCTAGGAAGGTTGTTCCAGAGTTTAGGAGCCAAATAGGAGATGGATCTGCTGCCTGCGCTTGATTTTGATATTCTAGATCAGGGGTCTCAAACTCAAATTGGCCGGGGGCGTTGCTGTGATCGACACTCATAGGAGGGCCATTTTAACATTCAAGCACAAGAAAGCGCAAAATATTGTGTAAATATTGCAAATATTTCCCCATACTTTATTTTAGCTTGAATAACATCAAAATCTTGTACTGAACAAATGCAATCCCGGAACATATTTGTACACTATTCTATTTTTTCACATTGTAAATGGCCCGTGGGCCGGCAGTTTGAGACCACTATTCTAGGTATTATCAACTGGCCTGAAATCTGAGATCACAATAGATGTGAAAGACTATAATAAAGAGCTCGCTCAGGTACTCGCGCAAATCATGATGACACTTAAAAGGAACAATTGATCATGAACTTTTACAAGAAAAGTGATTAAACTTGTGGAATACAGTGATGCTGATGGGCATCAGATCTAAATGACAGGTGGAGTATGACAGGATACTGTCTTAATATTACTCAGAAACAGCCCACAGTTGCTTTGCATCTGGTGCAGAGTATATGACACTGGAGGGCAACCACAAAACAGTATGGAAAATGACTGTCTGTATGAGTCAAATCTGCGAAGACAACCATGATACCATTGCTCTGTTCAAAGAAGTCAGTGTGTCGACAGAGATGTAAACATGTTAATATAGAGTATCATTTCACTTGATCAGTGCTCAGTGATAGTAAAGTGACAATTGAGTATTGACTCACAGAAGAAATGCTGATGTCATGATAAACCCGTGACAAAGATTAGGTTAGAGAAATTCAAGAGTTTTGTGTTTGGCATGTAAATGCAACAAGAGAAATGCATGATTTCTAATATGCAAATAGCTGCACAACAACAGTAATTTACAATAAATAATAATCTGTTAATTGATCTGTTTTTATATCTGTGCAAATATATTTTTCAAAATCTTTATACAATAGTACAATACACAAAATATTTTTCACAACACAAAATAACTTCCTTTCATAAAGCTCTTACTACAATGTTAAAGGTGTGTGTGTGTGTGTGTGTGTGTGTGTGTGTGTGTGTGTGTGTTTTAAAACTGGTAAATTTTCAAAACTCTTAGTACTAATATCACAACTGATTATCAAAAGTGCACTTTTTTCAAACATTTCATCATGTTTTCAGTTGTGTACAATAAACAAATCAGAAAGAATTTTTCACTACACACAGCTCTTAATGCATTGTGTCTTTTTCTGATAACATCAAGGAATGTTGGAACCTGTTTTAAGTTTAGTCCCTCAGGTGTTTTGTTTATTTGTGTTTTGTGTTTGTTTTTTTTTTTTGTGTTTTTGTGATTGTTTTGTTGTTTTTTTGTGTTGTTTGTGATTTGTTTTGTTGTTTTTTTGTTTTGTGTTGTTTGGTGTTGTTTGATTGGGTGATTGTTTGTGTTTGGTGATTTTGGGTTGTGTGTTTTGTGTTTGGTTTGTTGTTTGTGAGTTGATTTTGTTGGGTGTTGTTTTTTTTTTGTGCTTTGTTTGTTGTTGATTTTGTTTTTGTGCTGGTTGTGTTTTTATTTGTTGTGTTGTGTTTTTTTTGGTTTGTTTGTGTTTGTGTGTTTTTTGGTGTGTTTTGTTCTTGTTGTGTTTTGATCGTGTTGGTTGTTGTTTGATTGTGTTTGGTTTGTTGTGATTTTTTTGTTTTTTGGTGGTTGATTGTTTTGGGGTTGTGTTTTTTTGATTTTGTTTTGGTGTTTTTGGTGTGGTTTGTTTTGTTGTTTTTGTGATTTTTGATTTTTTGTGTGTGTTGTTGGTGTTGTTGTGATGTTGTTGCTTGTTTGTTTTTTGTTTGTTTTTGGTGTGTTGTGTTTTGTTTTTGTGATGTGGTTTGTGTGGTTGTTGGTTGTTTTGTTGTGTGTGTTGTTTGGGATTGTTTTTTTTTTTGTTGTTTTGGTTGTTGTGTGTGGTTTGTGTTGTGTTTGATTGGTGTGTTTGTGAATTTGGTTTGTTTGGTTGTTGTTTTGTTGTGAGTGTGTGTTTTTTTTGTTGGTGTTTGTTTGTTTGTTCTTTGTTTTTTTGTTTTTTGTTTTTGTGTTTTTGGATTTTTTTGATTTTGTTGTTGATGTTGTTTTGTTGTTTTGATTGTTTTTGAATTTTTTTTTGTCTTTTTTGGTGTTGTTTTTTTTTTTTTTTGTTTTGTGATGTTGATTGTGTGTTTGTTTGTGTTTTTTGTTGTGGTGGTGTTTGTGTTTGTTGTTTTGGTTGAGGTTTGTTGTGATGTGTTTTTTTTGTGTGATTTGTTTGTTTTTTTTGAGATTTTGATGTTTGGTTTTTTGTGTTGTTTGTTGTTTTTTTGTGTTTTTGTTCTGTGTTTTTGTGTTGGTTTGCTGTTTTTTTTTTTTTTTTATGTGGTTTTTGTGTTTTTTTGTTGTTTTTTTTTTTTGTTGTTTTGATGTTTAGGTTAATGTGTGTGTTGTTTAGATGGTTTTGTGTGTGGTTTGTGTTTGGTGTGTGTTTGTTTTGATTGTGTGATTTTTGTTTTTTTGTTTTTTGTGTTTTGTTGTTTTTGCTTTTTTTTTTTTGTGTGTGTTTTTGATGTTGTTTGTTTTTGTGGTTTGTTGTGAGTTGTTTTTGTTTGTTGTTTTTGAAGTTTTTGTCTTTGATGTGTGTGTTTTGATTTGTTGTTTTGTTTTTTGTTATGATTTTGTGTTTGTTTTTTGGTGTTTTGGTGTTTTGAATGTTGTGTGGTTTTTTTGTGTGTTGTTGAGTGGTTGTTGTTTTTTTTGATTTGTTTGGTTGGTTTTTGTTTTTGGTTGATTTGTGGTTTTGTTTTTTTTGGTGATTTTGGTGTTGTTGTTTTTGGTGTTTTGTGTTTTTTTTGTTTGTTTGGTTGGGTTGAATTTTGGTGTGTTTGTTTGTTTGTTTTTTGTTTGAGTTTTTTTTGGGATGATGGTTGATTTGGTTTTTGTTTTGGTGTTTTGTGGAGGTTGTTGTGTGTGTTTGTGGGTGTTGTGTTTGTGTGGTTTTTTTGAATTTGTGTTTGTGGTGTTTTTTTTTTTGTGTGTGTTTTGTGTGGTTTGTTGATTTGATTTTGTTGTTTGTGTTTTTTTTTTGTTGGTGTGGTGTGATGTTTTTGTGTTTGTGATTTTTTTTTTTTTGTTTGTTTGGGGTTTGTTGTTTGTGTTTTTGGATTTTTGTTTTTTGTGTTTGTTTTGTGGTTGTGCTTGAGTTGTTTGTTTTGTTCTTGGTTTTGGGTTGTGTGTTTTTGTTTTGGTTGGTTTGGTGTTGTTTTTGGTTTTTTGATTTGTTGTGTGTGTTTTTGTTTTTTGTTTTGTTTGTTTTTGGTTTGTGGTTTTTTGTTTGTTTTTTTGTTTGTGTTTGTTGTTTTGTTTTTGAAATGTGGTTGTGATTGTTTTTGTGTGTTTTCCCTGTTGTGTGATGTTTGTTTGGTTGTGTTTGGTTTGGGTTTTGTGTTTTTGTTTGGTGTGTATTGTTTTTTGTTGATGTGATTTTTGATTTTGTTTCTTTGTTGTGATTTTGTGTTGTGTTTTGTGTTTGTTGTTTGTGTGTGTTTTTGGTTTTTGTGATGATTGTGATTTTTGTTTTGTGTTTTTTTTGTTTGTTTTTTGTTTTTGTTGTTTTTTGTTTTTGAATGTTTTTGATTGGTGTTTTGTGTTTTGCTGTTGTGTGATTGTGTGTGGTGGGATTGTTTTGGGATTGTTGTGTGGTTGTTGTTTGTTTTGTTTGTTTGGTGAGGTGTTTTTGATTGTTTTGTTTTTGATTTTTGATTTGTGTGTTGTTTGTTTTGGTGTTGTTTTTTGTGTTTTTTTGTTGTTTTTTTTTGTTGAGATTTGGTTGTTGTGTGTTGTGGGTGTGAGTTTTTGTGTTTTTTGTTTGTGTTTTTGTTTTTTTGGTTTGTGATGATTGTGATTTTGTGTTTTGGGTTGTTTTGTGTTTTGTTTGATGTTTGTTTTTTTTTTTTTTGTTTGGATTGTGTGTGTGTTTGAATTTGTTTGTTTTGTTGTTGTGTTTTTCTGTGAAGTTTGTGTTTTTGTTTGTGGTGTTTTTGTTGATGATTTTTGTTTGGTGATGTTGTGTGTTTTTGAATTTTTTGATTGGAGTCTTTTGGTTGTTTTTTTTTGTTTTTTTGGGTTTTTTTTGTTTTGTTTGTTTGTGATTGGGTTTGGTGGTTTTTTTGTTGGTTTTTTGTTTTTTGATTTTTTGATGTTTGTTTGTGTTTTTTGAGGTTTGTTTTTGTTTTTGTGTTGTTTGTTGTTGTTTTTTTTTGATTTGTTTTTGGTTTGTGTTTGTTGATGTGTTTTGTTGTTGAGCGGATTGTGGTTGATTGTGTTGTTGTGGATTTTGTTGGGATTTGTGTTGATTTGTGTGTTTTTTGTTGAAGTGTTTTTTGTTTTGTTTGTTTGATTTTGTTTTGTTGTTTTGTTTTGATGATTTTTTTGTTTGCTTTGTTGTGATGTTGATTTGTGTTTTTTTGTTTGGTTTTGTTTTTGTTTGGGGTTGGTGTTTGTTGAGTTGATTTTTTGTGTTTTTGATTGTTTCTTATTTCTGTTTTTGGTGTTTTTGAGTTGGTTTTTGTGTTGTTTGTTTTTTGGTGTGATTGTGTGTTTGTTTTTGTTGTGTGCTTGGTGTTTTTGTGGGGTTGTGATTTGTTTGGGATTGTTTGTGTTTTTGTGTTGTTTGATTTTGTGTTTTATTTGTTGTGTTTGTGTTGTTTGTTTGAAAAGATGGATCTCAAAATCATACAGTCTGGAAAGGGTTCAAATATGCAGAAGATGCTGGAAAACTGAAGAATCTGCAGGAGCTGGAGGATTTTTCTGAAGAACAGAGCTCAGACTCGTGAACAACATCACAAAACACAAAAACAGTCGTGGATCATCCAGTAAGGACTCAAGAATCAAGGGTATGTAAGCTTTTGAGCTGATTTATAAATTAGGATCTATACATTTTATAAATTCTATAAATGTTTATAAATTCAGGTATTTTTGGACTTCATGTAAACATCTCTTATGTGAAATACTTTATTCAGGACAGTACTAAATAAAAAATAACATGCAATTTTCATGATCCTTCTTATTTTGTTAAAACAATGAACATTTTTGCATATTCTGCAAGTTTTGAGCTCAACTGTATTTCTAATCTGGCATCTGTTACTGTAATTTTACTGTAAATTACTGTTCAGCATCAAGTGTGATTTAAACATTATCTTGTATTGTTTGCTGTTGAATGAACTGATTGTTAAAAGTACTAAACTACTATACTACTAAAATACTAAACCGCACGAAGCACTCAATTGCGTGGAACCAAAGGGAGCAGCCCGTTTACAACTGTTTCTCACATAAAAGCAAGATGCCAGTTTCATCATGAGTGAGATCTTTTGCATACAACAGATTTCAGGTCTGTAATGGATATTTCACGCTCTTCAGCTCATCACAAGGTCATTAAAACACATCATTAATCGTGTTTTAAAGAGCTTTTCTTTAAATCTGAACAAAAATATGTTTTTATTATAATGAAACTGAAATGTAAATCTCTAAGGCACAACAGTTAAGCCTCTTAACAAATGCCAAACTTTAAATCAGTGTTTGTTTCCACAGGATATAATGCACAAACCAAATATAAGAGAAACTGGTGCATGTGAGCAGATCTGTGGAGCTTCACAACCTGCTGGAGAATTAAACATCAGGACGAGAGAGAAAGAGGAAAATGAAGAGAAACTGATCCTGAGACGAGTCAGACGGAGCAGCAGTGCTGACAGACCAAACTGAGAGTATTTATGATATTTATAACACGGTTTAGATCAGGGCCGGCCCAAGCCTTTATGGGCCCTGAGCAGAACTTTATTTGGGGGCCCTTCGATGCCGACAATATGATTGACTATTAACCCTGTTCCTCACTTATAAATTATCAGTCTCTCAAACTTTGTAAATAAAACATAATTTCAGAATTGTTTCTCAGCGGGAAGATTGTAAAAATAAATTTGCGTGCAGCTCGGTGATAAACTCATGCGTTCGGATGATGATTTATTCACAGTGGAGGAGCAGTTTTGTTTATGAACCCAGGATCAGTTACATGATGGTTAGAATAATAATAAATTCATATTAAATTAATAGAAAAAATATTTATTAATTATTAATATTAACAGTTTTAAAATTATTTAATTTATTCCCCAGTTTAAAAACAGGATAAACACTATAATGAAATGTCTCTGTCTTGTATTTTATCTTAAAATGATGGACATCATTTTTTTAAAAAAAATATGGAAACTAGCAGAAATAATTTAATGCAGCCTCTTATTTACACGAGATAAAGTTTATATTTTTAATATATAATTGTATACAATCGCCTAAAGATTTTAAAATTGTATTGCACACAATAACAGCTCATTTCAGATGTTTTTCTCTTTCTCCTTTTGTTCGCTGCAGTGGAGCGGTGATGAAATATTGTTATTTTAAATACTTTTCATCATTTCAGTGATAAAATCGTACGGTGCTCCGCTGTGGTTCAGAATGATTCAGACTGTGAAGTCATAGATGTGGACTGAATCATATCACACGACCCGTTTGTCAAAAACAGTAGTAATTCTGCCGGGGATTTTTTTTTCACGTGGGTGGTGGCAGAAAAACAGACATTTTGGATGTAATAAAATCACCGACCAGCCCCTATAAATACTGAAATTACCTTATGAGAAACAATTACCATCTGCTTGATTAATCACACACTATAAATATAACATTATCAGTTTTATCAGTTGAAGTTGTGTTTCTTACATCATACTGTCTGCCTGCATGTGTTTACGCTTCTGTTTTTTTTTAATTGTAACAAACCCACAAGTGTTCAGATGTTCATCTGCACTTTAATATTCACAGTCTTACAGGACTGAGAGCCGTACTTAAATTAATGTAGTGTACTGAGAAGTAGATGAATAAACCAGCAGACAATTCATTTACTGTAATAAAATAACTTAAACTGAATGTTCTCGTATAAAAAAATAAATGTACAAAATGTAAAAATATTAGATTAAATACTTAAATAATAATACAAAATGAACAGATCAGATGAACATGCAACACGATAACAATAATAAATGTATTAACATTAAAGGGATAGTTCACCCAAAAATGAAAAAGCATTAATTAATTAATCTAGTTGTTTTAAACCGGTTTCTTTTTTCTGTTGAACATTAAAGTTATTTTGAAGAATACAAACAGCTGTTTAGTTCACTGATGCCTTGGGCCGGCTCTGAATTACACATTACATATTTCATCACAATCTTTAATTGAATGAGGGTTTTAACTAAAGCCTGTTTGTGTTTTTATAGTTTCTCATGATCCAGAGATTGAGTCTGATGATTCAGAGACGCTCACAGATGAGGTGAAACACTCACTGATCATATAATGAAGATCATACTGTACAACTGATACACAAATATGATGTGATATTGAGAGTTGTGTGTGTGTGTGTGTGTGTGTGTGTGTGTGTGTTTTCCTCTTTAGAAAGCTGTGGTTCCTGTCGTCTCACCAGCGGAAGTTTCTTCATCATGTTCAGTCACTGAATGAGTGTATATATTAGTTTATATTTTAGTATTTTTCAGTTCTGGCTCTAATACACAGCATAAGTCAAAAGAATGATCCCAGTCTCTTCCACACAATGAGGCATATAGTTTATTAGGTAATTCAGCACTTTTTTATTATTATTACTTGAATATCAGATAGGTATCGCCTGATACAGAATCCCAGGTATCGGAAGCGGAAAAGGCAGATCGATGCATCCCTAATTATATATTTTGTTCACTTGAGTATTTACAATATCCCAAATGTTTCCAACTATTTGTAAATCGTGAGAAAATAGCAATTTTAACCAAGGCTCCGGGACGTGTGAGGAGTCGCCTGTCAGTGGCGTCATACCCGCGTTACCCTCGGTTTCCACTTTTATTTTGTAGAAACCATGGAAACACCATGGAAACTCATTTTGGGGTCCCCCATCCTTGCTTTGCAAGGGGTCTCAGTTACATGTTTATTGCTCTGAAGTGTGGGTTTCCACGTGGAAGAACAGATAAGAGCAGAGACACACAGAAAACCTGCATCTTTCCCACAGAAAACAGACTTTCCTGCATTAATTTATAGACAGACTGTTCTATAAATGAACATGCATATCCCCAGGAAATGGTATCCATTATTACCGTTTGTTGTGTTGTACTTGTATGTGTTTGTCAGTTTAGTTATGTGTGATTTAGTTAATAAAACTTGTGCACAATACATATTTGATTCTGTCTCCCCGTCCGTGAATAAATTGGCTCTTGAATGATCAGATCTTATTACAGCTCTAAGCACTGTAAATGCTAAGAAATAATTATTTTTCAGTAGCCATGAAAAATGCCATTCTCTTAGAATTAATTAATAATCGATTCTGAGTGTTCACAGGATGAACTGATCTATTGATTGTAATGTTTATGTAGCTGCATCAAGTTAATCTGATTAACTGATTCAAATATTCATAATTAATCATAATGAGTTATGAATAATAATTAATATGTCCTCTTTGAGCTAATATTGCTACATGCGCAATCGCTCCAGCTCCTCGTTCAGCTCCACAACACTCCGTCCTGCTCTGCTTCACACTAATGTTAATAATCGCATCCATGAACATGATTTATCCCCCAGTCATATCCCTATTATATTCCACCGGCTGTGAGGTGGAGACCACATGTCCCAAGATCCCGCGCTCAAACTTGGCATCATCAAGCTACACCTTTGTTTTGAATAGGCATCTAGCGACCCCTAGCGGACAGACAGACATATTGCACCTTAAAGTCACCTACATTTTTGCTCTAAGAGTATTTTACAAAGCATTTTAGCGCTAAAACTAGCTGACTACATAGTCAACACTGCAGTGCGCACTATATATCTGCTCATCAGTGGTTTCTGACTATCATAACACAATAAAACAGCAAATATAGTATAAATCATAATGAGAAATATAGCAGCACCCTTAAACCCAAACTTTCATGCCACACCATCTACAGTCTTTGTATTTTCTGTCTTGTTTAAACATGGAAAAAGTTTATGTGTTAGCATTCAAATGTATGTAACAAATACAATTTTAATCATTGTATAACATGTTTAAATCATTTGTCGATTTTATGAAGTGCACGATCATAAATGAACTGACATTTGTAAGTATATCCGTTACATTAATGTAATATTATGATTCTGACATAATAAGAATGATCAGTTCATGTATCAACACTTGCAACTCAATTACTTTCAGTCTTTCAGCTTTAACCTTCATGCTGTTTTCAATTCATGTGTCTTTCTTTCTGTTGTCAGAAATACCCCCGCATTTATGGCTGCTGTAAATTTTACCTGCCACATGATGGCGCTATTTACAACACTCCTGATGCTTCGAATCTTTTACTGAAACAGCAAAGAAAAGCTTCAAGAGGTTTCATCCATCCCTACATGTGCCAGTGTCAAAGTAAATCAGCAGGACAGTAGGGACAGTGTGTAGCTCAGCGGCCACAACTGCCATAGTAAATTATGATTCATTCATTTCCATTATTGCGCATGTGTATTAATTAAACATGGCTGTACCTGAACAACACTGGCATGTCGTTGATGGAGAAACGGCTGAATTAACTTTAGCACTAAAAACACTGTTCAGCTCTACTGAACTCGAGGTTAATTCTCTTCCTCCTGCGGCTGCGCATGACGTCTTTTTGACACGAACCTCAGTAAGTTGCTCTGTTTCATTTTCGTTTAACATACCTAACGTCAGCTAATCCTCGGTCCCTCTGTGAAATGTGCTTGATGTGAGTCCAATCTCAAAAAGCTAGATGTTAATGTTGTTTCTTATGCTCAAATAGCTTTTAGGCTAGATGAGCCAATGCGCATGTGCAAGGCTCTAGCTGCAGTGATGCAATGACTTTATCAATCAGCGGTTGGCTCTTTAATTTAGAAGGCGGGACTTATTCTGCCATATTGCCCGGTTCACTTCGGTATTTTCCCGAGTGTTGGCTATATAATAAGGGTTGTGAAATAATTGCCTAATATAGTATTAACTCTACTTTTGTGTTGCAAGGATAACGCACAGTTTCAAGGTCTTCTCATCAGTGTCTGTCTCCGCTCGTCAATGTCAACATGTTTGAGATGACCAATCAAATCAAAGTAGGCAGGGCTTTAGTTTCAGTGAGCGTGAATTCCAGCACAATGGACCCTTCGCTAAGCCCCGCCCTCCTTAGTTACTGTTGCTACGCCTGTCAAGCTTTCGAGCCTGGCAAGTCATTTACAGTATGTATGCACCGGTGTCAGACATTTCCAAGGAGATAATTAGTCATTTTTGGTGAACAGGTGAAATATCTGAGAGAACAAGACAAAAGGGACTGCAGTGTGCATTTGAGAGATATATCCACGACATAATATGCAATCGATTAGAAAATAATTTGATCAAAATTGAAGCTAAAGCTCGCAGCATCTGCCTCATACTCTGACCATTCAAATTTGAAACACAATTTATTGAGGAAAAGCTTTGTTCATCCACAGCAGGTTAAGTGAAATTTGTGAAAATAACCTAATAATTATAAGTCAAACAGTTTATGCATAAGTCTTGTGGAATAAACACGAGACATTAGCCTGACCACTTTACAATGTTCCCTCGCTCGAAACCACGATTGGCCTGTGATGAGAAGCAGAGTAATCCCTTCAGCTGACTTATTCACGTACAGCTCTAGCCTCGAGTACCTTAATGCTTTATAAACAGTTACCACACAATACAAATATTAAAGCCAAAATATGTATCAATTCAACTTTCATGAAAATAAATTTTTTCTAAAAGCCTTCCTTCTGCCGGGAAAAATAGTCCCTGACCGTGAACGCAACAGAAGTTACATTTTCACTCCATTAGATGGCGGCAAAGACTGTTTATGAGTGTGTCAGTCAGTAGCGAAGACTTTTAAATTGAAAGACTGAATTGTTTTGAAAATGGAACAAGACTCAACTGACAAATGCTTAGCTAGTGCTGTCCAGTCACGGGAAAACCCCTTAAATGTAAAAGGACAAAATACACAAGACATTTAAACAGATGTTTATCATGAACATAGGACTGACCTGAAGGAAAACACTACATCTGAATGCAGGTATAAACTCGCTCACTGATTGATCTCTTTCTCACAATCCTCCTTCTACAGATACAGTAAGCTTCAATGAACAATATCAGATGAGAACATACAGTTTACGTGCTTAGAGTGGTTGCTAAGGGTGTTGTGTGTGAATACCAGAACCGTTGGGTGAGGGGTCATAGATCAATCAGAATCAGGACAGGAAATAATCGTTTTTATAATTAAAAATATAGGGCTAATATTAATTTAATAAATAATAATAAATCGCCGATGAGGGCTTAAAACTTTTATTGATGTATTCTCCTGTGTAAGTCATAGATTCAGAATGAAAGCATTATGGCAGTGCTGTATTTGATTTTTATGGTTTTAATAAATCGTGCATCCTTAGAAAACTGTCTAATAATGCAGTTCATGGATCCATGTCCATGGAATGATCCACTTCCGGTACTGATATCTTTACCTGTTTCAAAACATGCATATAGCCATTAAAATAATGAAATTATAATAAGACATAAATTGCATTAGTATCAAATCAGCCAGATGCTGGTGAACAAATTAACGCAGCGTTAAACTTATAAATAATCTCACCCTTCAATAGCCAAAACTTTCACAAGTTTGTGAACATACATATAGCTAAGCCTGTTTCCACCACTAAAAAAAATAAAATAAAATAAAATATTATTATAAATTATATCTTTATCTCACATTTGAGTTATAAAGTCAGAATTCTGAGATATAAACTTGCAATTAATCTTTTTTTTTTTAGTGGCAGAAAAGGGCTTCCATATATAGCTACCTGAAAGTGATGCACGGGTGCACGGGATTCATATCATATCATATCTTTTTCTCTTCATTGTCAGATAGCTGTTGTCTTTCCCAGGTGTCAGGCAGCAGCACATGAGGTGTGACGTGCTCGCATGCAGGAATGAATGCCGTCACGTGTGTTCACCTCAAACCCCCTTGATGACTGTGTGCTCGTGTCTGCAGCCTCGTCTCTCTGTTTCTCCTTGACTTGTTGTTTTTTGCTCACTGTTTTGCTATTATTCTCATGCTAAGACTCGTTCCATAAACTGAAAAGCCAATCAGAGTTCTTTCTCACCCGATGGCCTGACACCGATTCTACATACTGAATAATCCCCCAAAAACCCAGAAAGTGTCCAACTAGAGCCAAAGGTGCAGAACACACCGGAAAAAACACAGGAAACACATCCTGAAGCTTAGATAAAGATACAATCACTTTAGCTTTGGTAAAAATAAATTTACTCAAAGTCTTTGATGTAGGCAAAGTTATTTAAGTTGCATGTTTAAATAGACGGACAGTGGAAGAACATACTGTAGAAACACTGTAATATAAAGCATGTTGTACAGAAGAGAGTAAAGAAAGGAAGGGAATATGTGGCTGGAGCGCTGATCTGTATAGAAGTAACTATCTAGTATCTGAGCGTGGGAATGTGTGCAGAAAGAGGAAGGGATGGTGGTGCTGGTGCTCTGATGTGCACGAGTAACAGAGTAAAAACCTTTAGTCTGTCGTGTGCGGGCATGATGATACCTGTGCTGTGTGCGGGAGTTGGCAGAATAAACACCTCTCTATATAATCAACAGATATCATTCTTTCTTATTCACTGAGCAAATCATTGACATGAAACCAAAGGCCATAAAACTAAACAGATGATGGTCTAGAAGGGGAAAAGCACATTCTCTAAATTCTTGTTTGAACATAGTTCAGATTGTACATTAGAATACTTTAATATCTCTATTGTTCACCACAATTCTATTCAGTTTATAAGCTGTCAGAAGAGACCAAACGATGTAGACAAAAATCGCTCATCTGAGAACGCCTTAAACCGTTTTAAAGATATTAAATATTGGTTGGCAAATAATTTCTTACAATTAAATGAGAACAAAACCGAAGTCTCAGGCCTGTCCCGTTATGCACGTCCTGATATTGCTGGTTAGATGAGTTCCTGGGTCAACATATTTTGTTGATCCCTGGACAACATTGTAGTCTGAAATCTAGTCATAACCCTATTTCTACCCCTAAACCTAACCCTCCCCATAAATTATCCCAAAATCAGATGGAAAGAAGATGAATAACACGGAGTAAGCACCCATTCATGATTTTAGCCTAAACTTGAGATACTATTAAACGTGTCCTGAAATCTGATTGGTTGATTTGAATGTTGTTCCAGGATCACAAAAATTTTGACCCAGGAACATGTTGAACTCAGCATAACAGTTATCTCCAGTTATCGTTGAACGCACAAGTTTTGACTGATTTTGTTTTTTTATTTGATTTTTTCAGACATAGCTATGCAGCAAGCTAAACACTCCTCCAAAAAAAAAAAAAAAAACTTGAGACAGAACTGAATCTCAGTGTAATTTAATGGAAGCGGTGTAAAACTGCAAAAGACAACAGTAGAAGTATAGATAAGCATAAGCAACTTCTTATAATAAGCATACCTAGCAATAGCATAAACAACATTACAAGGCACTAGGGGTGTGACGAGATCTCGTGTCACGAGATCTCGCGAGACTAAACTGTGACGAGATTTCTCGTCGAGGCGAAAAGTAGTCTCGTGATGTTGCCATGACAGTGGTTAGGATGATTAGGAAAGAATATGCCACCGCTACGTTTACATTACGCCTCCACTGTTGTTTTGCTTTGTATTTAAATAAAAAACATTTAATTCAGTTGGATAACGGACGCCGCCGCTCCATATTTACAGAGTTACGCGCGATCGCGAAAGTGAAAGTAAACGCGAGGGCGCATTCAAACGCGATCTCAATACCCCGCATTTTGAAAGCGGCTCCCTGATGAATGCAAATCTCTCTCAATATGAAAGCTATTTTAGGCTGGGCAGTGTAGTTGTAACCATCTCTTAGCTCTGTATCAAAGAAAAATTTGTCTTATTTGCACTTTGAATATTGAGAGAGTGTGATTATGGTTGCACTTATTGTAAAGTGTTACCATAAAAATGAATAACAGTTTTCTCTTAATCTTATTAAGCACAAATAAGGTTTCATTTGTTAACATTAGTTAATGCACTGTAAACTATGAAGTAACAATGAATGACTATTTTTATTAACTAACATAAACAAAGATTAATAAATACTGTAGCAAATACATTGCTCATTGTTAGTTGATGTTGGTTAATGCATTAATGTTAATAACCTTATTTTTATTTTATACTTTTTTTATTTCTATGATCAGTTTGTGGAAGGAGTTCAGTTAGGAGGTCAAAGTTGTAGAAGCTCAAAATACAGTAGGTCTGAAGAGACTGAAATCATACAGAAGAGAAGTCAGTTGAGTTAGTGGCAAACCTTTTACAGTGCTTGAGTATTGTTGTTTTTTACTGCATATGATAATTCATATCAGAAGTAGAACGAAATGACATTCATTACAAGATGATTAGTTTAAAACATTTCAAATACCCCTGCAGAATATTTTTTCTAGTCATGATTTCACCATTGAGGATTTCTTAAAATAGTGTGTAAAAATCTTGTCTCGTCTCGTCTCGTGAGATACCTATATCGTCACACCCCTACAAGGCACACAGCTTAAATTTCCCTTGGTATGCAAATGTTCACAAAAATAACATCTCCAAATACAACACCATGATCTAACAAAACAGCAAAAAAAAAAAAAAAAACACTTACAGACAATGCCTTTCAAGAGTACATGAATATAGATGGAGATTGGTATCGCCTGTGTGCACTCTCAAACATCTCACACAAAATGGCTGAACAGCACATACCACTAGAGGTCGCTAAATTGCGAAACTGGAGCAGAGAATGTCTCAGGTTACAGATGTAACCCTGGTTCCCTGAGTAGGGAACGAGACGCTGCGTGAATACGCATTGGGAACCTTCTGCGTGACATCGTCACTGAAGCACTCATGTATCTAACCAATCGCGTAGCGAGACGTCAGAGGTGGGTGACGTCACGGACCAGGAAACTATAAAGCATACCCGGATGCAGAGCACGCTAACTTCTGGTATAAGTCTGAAGCAAGCACTCGCAAGTATACAGGGGGTACGACAAGAGACGCAGCATCTCGTTTTCTTACTCAGGGAACCAGGGTTACATCTGTAACCTGAGATTTTCCCTTTCGTGGGAACTGTCGACGCTGCGTGAATACGCATTGGGAACGCAATCCCAACTGTTCCGTAGCTACAAATACTTGTCAAAGTTATCTTGACAGAACAGATGACCCCACAGTGGAGCCAACATCAAGGTTGTAAAACCTAACAAATGTGTGCTGGCATGACCATCCAGCTGCATCATATATATCGTTGATGGAAACTCCTGACATCAAAGCTTTTGATGCCGCCATACCCCTGGTAGAGTGGGCACGAACATTTAATGGAGAAGGCTGTCCGGCCACTTCATAAGCAAGTGAGATGGCCTCAACCACCCACTTGCTCATCCTCTGCTTGGATGCTGGGCCCCCTTTCTTAGGGGACCCATAACAGACAAACAGCTGGTCTGATTTACGCCACAGGGTAGATCTGTGGACGTAGGCATCCAAAGCCCTTACTGGCAGATTTAGTTTTTCCTGATCCGTAGATTTAAAAGGAGGAGGATAGAAGGCCTGGAGCACAATGGGACCTGGATATGGGTAGGGACCTTAGGGACATAGCCCAGTCTAGGATACAGGAATGCTTTCACAATTCCTGGAGCAAATTCAAGATATGAGGGAGCAACTGACAGTGCTTGTAAATCTCCTATCCTCTTCACAGAAGTGATAGCCAATAGCAGTACAGTTTTTAGAGTGAGGAACCTCTCAGGAACCTTCTCTAGTGGTTCAAAGGGCGCCTTGGCCAACCCTTGTAAAACCACGGCCAAGTCCCAGGCCGGAACCCTTGTGCGCACTGGAGGCCTCAACGTCAGTGTGCCATGGAGGAAGCGAGTAACGAGGGGTCTCGACCCACCGAGAAGCCACCCTCAAGAGGAGCATGATAGGCTGAGATAGCCGCAACATAGGCCCTCTGAGAACTTTTCTTGGAGAAATCTTAGCACAAGGCTGATAGGAGAGTGTACAGGGTCCATATTATTCTGTCTGCACCAAGCAGAAAATAAATTCCATTTATAGGAATAAAGCTTCCTCGTGGCGGGAGCTCTGGAGTTAAGGATGGTCTCCACAACCTCAGTTGGGAGACCAGCATCTATGAACCTGGCCCCCTCAGAGGCCAGGCCCATAGCTTCCACAGTTCTGGGCAGGGATGTATTATCGAGCCACCCGCTTGCGACAGGAGGTCCTGTCTGAGGGGAAGCTCCATTGGGGAGCCCGTCTAGTAGGGACACTAGGTCCGAGAACCATATTCTGGTTGGCCAGAAGGGGGCTACCATATTAGGCTGACCCCTTCCCGGCGTACTTTCTCCAGAACTCCCGGGAGCAGAGCGATCGGGGGAAATGCGTACAGATGTAGCCTCGGCCACGTCTGTACCATGGCATCCAGACCCAGAGGTGCTGGATGAGTTAGGGAGTACCAGAGCAGGCACTGGGTTGACTCTCCCGAAGCAAACAGGTCGACTTCTGCATGACTGAAATTTTTCCATAGGAGGTCCACCACTTCTGGGTGGAGCCTCCACTCCTCGGCCTCGCCCCTGCCTCGACAGAGCGTCTGCTCCCACATTTTGGTACCCCGGGATGTAAGCTGCCCCTCAGAGAGAGCAGCTTCCCTTGGGACCACAGGAGGATCCGACGGGCCAAGTAATAAAGTTGGCAAGACCGCAGACCCCCCTGATGATTTATATAAGCGACCACTGCCATGTTGTCCGTGCGGACCAACACGTGATGGCCTCTCAGGTCTGGGAGAAAGTGTTTTAATGCTAGAAACACCGCCATCATCTCCAGCCGATTTATGTGCCAGGAGAGCTGATGGTCCTCCCATAGACCCTGAGCTGAGCGACCACTCATGATCGCCCCCCAGCCCGTGAGGGAAGCATCTGTCGTAAGCATTACACGACGACCAGAAGTCCCCAGCACGGGTCCCTGGGACAGGAACCAGGGATCTTTCCACATGGCCAGAGCACGAAGGCATCGCTGCGTGACTTTGATCATGCGAAAAGGATTTCCCCTCGGAGAAAATCCCCTGGTCCTGAGCCACCACTGTAAGGGTCTCATGTGCAGAAGGCCAAAAGGTATCACATTGGACGCAGCTGCCATCAGACCCAACAGTTTCTGGAACTGTTTTACAGTGAGTGACTGGCCTAATTTCACCCCTTTCATGGCTGCAAGAATGGAACTCACACAAGCGGGAAACAGATGTGCCGGCATCGTGGTGGAGTCCCAGACTACACCCAGATAAGTGGTAGTCTGAGCCGGAACTAGCACACTCTTTTTGGCGTTGAGCCTCAACCCAAGCCTTTTCATGTGACACAGAACAGCATCTCGATGCTGGACTGCTAGTTGCTCTGATTGAGCTAAGATCAACCAATCGTCGATGTAATTCAGTACACGAATGCCCTGGAGTCTCAACGGAGCCAGCGCTGCATCCACGCACTTCGTGAATGTGCGGGGTGATAATGATAGGCCAAATGGAAGAACCCTGTACTGGTAAGCTTCGCCCCCGAAAGCAAACCTGAGGAACTTCCTGTGAGAAGGATGGATGGACACATGAAAGTACGCATCTTTCAGGTCTATCGCCACAAACCAGTCCTCGGACCTGATCTGTGGGATAATCTGTTTGAGTGTAAGCATCTTGAACTTGAGCCTTTGAATTGAGCGATTTAGCACACGTAAATCTATGATAGGACGTAGTCCTCCATCCTTCTTTGGAACAATGAAGTAGCGGCTGTAAAAGCCTGACAGCTTGCTGGGAGGAGGAACCCTTTCTATAGCCGCCTTTTCGCAAAAGGTCATAACCTCTTGTTTCCATAACCAGAGACTGCTCGGGGTCACCACTGTGGTAAGACCCCGTTGAATCTTGGGCGGCGAGACCCGAACGAATTCTGTAACCCTTTTCTATAATGAGCAGCACCCATTTCGATATATTCGTAGAAGTTTCCATTCTGCCATAAAATCTACTAAGGAACCAGTCTCTCGAGACTGGCCTCTGGTGTTTTTTTGAGCACTTGACTCGATGGTCTGACGCGGCGCACCGGCAGAGAGTAATTGAATCAAGTGACCAGCCCTCCTCGTAGGGTCGGCGGAGACCGCTGTGTCCTGACGCACACTGGGTGGCAGGGTTAACAGACCGGTCCCCTGAGGGCGCCGAAGGGGAGCGGGGGATAGATATATTTTTCCCCGGCATCCTTCGGAGGGGGCCACCCTCATTAGTTCCTGACCCACAGATGTCAGGACCGCTTCGAAGCCTTCCTAGCGATAATAATGGCCCGCAGGTCCGTTTTACCCTTGGAGGGCTTCTTTTGAGCAGACCGACCCGATCCCCAAGCACCCTGCGGGGGTGCACGGGCTGCCACGCTCACTTTCTGTTGCGCTCTGTGGTGCGCCGAGGAGCTTGTAGGCGGCCAAGGCTGCTCCCGCTCAGCAGCCTCGGGGGGAACTTTAGATCGGCGGGGGAGGAACCTCTGGAACGCCGCAGATTGTTTCTTAGCCTCCTGGAACCTCTCTATGACTGTTTTAACAGCGTCGCCGAAGAGGCCCGCAGGAGACAGCAGCACGTCCATAAGGGCAGCTTTATCTCGCTCCCTTATGTCCGAGAGGTTCAGCCACAAGTGCCTCTCCGTGGCCACCAAGGCTGCCATAGACCGGCCGATTTCTTTAGCCGTCTCTTTGGTGGCACGGAGAGCCAGGTCAGTTGCCATCCTGATTTCCTGGATGCACTCAAATGTGGCCTCCCCGCTCTCATTGATCTCCCCCAGCAGGTCTGCCTGGTAAGCTTGAAGCAGCGACATGGTGTGTAGACATGCCGCTGCCTGACCTGCTGCTGCATAAGCTTTGCCCACCAAGCTGGATGTAGTTTTTAATGGCTTGGTGGGTAACCTCTGGGTTTTTAGAGACGACGCCGTCTCGGGTGAGAGATAGCCCGCAAGCGTCTCTTCAACCCGGGGCATCGCCGCATAACCGTGCTGCTTCAGCCCCACGATATTGCTGTAGACCGAAGTCTGGGGGCTGAACACTCTATACTGCACGGGCCTTCTCCAAGATCTCGACACCTCGGTGTGGAGATCAGGGAAGAAAGGCAAACCCCGATGCTGGGGCAGTGACCGAGCGGGCAGAAAGCGCTCATCTAACTTGCTTTTAGGTCTAGTATCTGCCCGCTCTGCTGGCCAATCAATCTTTAACTTGGCAACAGCCATGGTCACTACCTCCAGGAGCTCCTCGTATGCTGGGGAAGAGGATGGCGGGTCCTCTTCCCCAGTCTCGACGCTCACCACATCAACCTCCTCGGAGGAAGAGAGGTGAAGCGCCGGTGCCTCTCTCTGGGGGGAAGAAACCGCAACGTGTGCTTCCGCCGCCTGAGACACTGAGACACTGGGGCTGGCGGGTGAGGGGCGAGATAAGGCTGGGCCCGTCTCAACCCCCTCTGCCAGCTCCATCTGCGAACCCCATGAAAGAAGTCGGCGCTGCACCTCAGCAACAGCAGGACACGACCCGCGTGGAATGCCAACCGAGGCACCCTCCTTATCAAAGAGTGCCCGGCGAGATCTCAGAACTCTGAGGGTGAGCTTTTCACAGTGCACACAGACAGCTCCCTCAAGAGCTGCCTGTGCATGCTTAACCCCCAGGCAAACGACACCATCTCGTGTGTGTCCCCGTCAGGAATGAACCTGGTACAGGATGAACACACCTTCTTGCTATCCGCCATATACTTGTCTTATTTCACTATATAATATATATATATATATATATAGATATATGTGTGTGCAAATGAAACTCTTCCTCAGACGAAGAGATCTTGTCTTCTACTAAATAGAGGGAGACAACAACACCAATAAGACACAAAAGATAACATAGAGCGCTTGCTGAAAGACCAGAAGCTAGCGTTCCTCTGCATCCGGGTAATGCTTTATAGTTTCCTGGTCCGTGACGTCACCCGCCTCTGACGTCTCGCTACGCGATTGGTTAGATACATGAGTGCTTCAGTGATGACATCACGCAGAAGGTTCCCAATGCGTATTCACGCAGCGTCGTTTTACTATGTTGCTTTGCTGGCTGTAAATGCAGTGATCCATGATAAATCCTAATCCTAAACTCGCAGTTATAACTAATCACCGGTGGCGCTGTGGAGCGTGTTTAACCAAGTTTATTGAATTTGATCGTCTCCTAATATTGTCGTCTGCCTCGCGAAGTTTGGAATTACGTGGATGAAAATGATCTTACACATGGAATACTTTTGATCAAATGAATTGATGAAACCGAGTTATCATAATATCACCACCATATTGAGAAAGCACATGAAATGAGGAAAGACAGCTGTCCATCATTTTACATTCACGACAGGTAGGCTAAGCGCTAAGCGCAGCTATACCCAAAGTGAGCCGAGAAGATAACTTATCTGACAGCAAATGATTTTGAGACATATGCTTCCTTAATTTCATCGATGGAGATATATTACCAAACAGAAAACAAAGTGCTGCTGTTAGAAACTTAGCTTAGCATACCGTTAGTATTATCATTATCTTTTCTGTACGTCTGTCAGCACGGCTCGTTTTCTCACCTGAGCATGTGGATAATATTATTGTTTTCTCAACATGAACATGTGAAACAATATGAAAACGATAACCATATACTGACTCGAGTGTATTATGTACGTTTTGTACGATAACTGGCGCTGTCTGCTTTATTAGCGTTTTTCTCGTTCGCGCTGCTTGAGCTTAAATGCTTTTGGTCTTTATATATATTTTTTTTGTTTGCACAAATTGTTTAATGCTTTCTTAACCTTAAGATATAATGTAAGCCTTAAGATATAATGTAAGCTTGTTGTTTATATTGCCTAATCGCATGCTTGTTCACGTTACAAACTCTTGATGAATTAAAAATAAATAAAGTTCTTTTTGTTTAACATCATTTAAATAACGAATATTCGAATATTTGTTTTTTACGAGCCCAAATATTCAAATAATATTTTGGAAAAATGCCCATCCCTACTATTAAATCACCCATAAAACCAAATATTAAAATTCTGTATGATACCATAAAATATTATTTAAATAAAAGAGTGAAAAAGTTTTTAAATGCTATAAGTGAATTTAGGCACTGAAACATAATTCATGTTTTTAAAGATTAACTTTAAGCATTGGATGATGGTAATCTTAAATGTAAGAATAATAAGCATGCACAATTAAATATCCAATACTGACTGATACTAATAAATTAAAAAGTCAAATATATGCTGATAATTATGATAAAGTACTGGTATTTGTACATCCCTATAGAGTGCAACATGGGTTCCGGAAGTAAAAACATGATTTTGAACGGTAACTTATAAACCTCTAAAGACAGACCTACTGTGAGCTACGAGGTTGTTATTTGATGGTAGTTGCTTCTGCTGAAGCCGTCAGCCTGCATTTTGCGGCATATTTTTAAAATAATAATTTTAACATCGAATTCATGGTGAAAACTACATTACCCATGAGGCTGTAGAGAAAATTATATCAAAGTCAAAAAAAGCAACACGAGCCAAAAGATCTTGTTAGCTCCGCCCCCTCCCATGAAGCACTGCGAATGTCGTAATTGAGTTGATCTCTTTACGCTCTCAAAATACTTAATGCTTACTTTATGTTTGTATGTATGTATATATATATTATTATTTTTTGTTTATTTTTTTATTTATTCTAATTTCTTCTTCTTTATTCCTTCATTCTGTATAATTTATTGCATTCTGTGCAGAGAGTCGTATCAATCATTTCGCTACATGTCATTCTGTGTTTGTTGTGGATTTGTTGTGGAATGCGTACATTGGTGTTATTCCAAAACTTTCTGACTCTAATCCAAGACCATGTTGGTACAAACTCTCAGGAATGCCGTTTATCTGTTGGATATGATCTTTAGGAGGAGCTCCCTGAATTTTCCCTCGTGTTGGTATAAATGCTCAAGCTCTCAGAGCTTCAGTGGAGATTCCCAGGAGACCTCATCACGGTAATTAAAACACTTCATCTTTAACCTATTTTACTCACTGAGGTTTTTACTATGAAACTAAAATGTAAATCTGTATTGCACAAGAATCTCTGATACATGGCAAACTTTACTTTATACGTTTTGCAACAGAAATGAATAGCAGAAGATGGATCATCCGAAACTGCAGGAATCAGAAAATAAAGAGCAAAGAGGACGAGATTCATCTGATGAAGTAGAGAAACAGATCCTGACACGAGCTCGACGGGACAGCATTGATGATGTCAGACCAAGCTGTGAGTATCTTTTACATTTTTTTTAGTTTTACGTCTACGCTCTGAAAGATGTGCACCAATCAATCGGCCATCTGTGATCATATGAAACCAATGGAAGCATGATATCATGGACATTAAATGATGAATTATTGACAACTGTAAGCATTCGTGATTTCACAGATTCATGAGAGACTGCAATATGACGGTTTTAAAAATATAAATATGAAATGTGTATGAAGTGTAAGGTGTTTTCTGTTAATCACTTTTTAGAAAGCAGCAACAAACTGAAAAAAAATGAATTTGATTTGACAGAAGTCAAATATTTAATAAAAAAATATTTTTTAACAACTGTAAAATGACAATAGTATTATAATAATAATAATAATAATAGTATCTTAATTTTTCATTTTCACTTGATGAACCATTATGGTTTTATTGAGCAGAAATTCTGATGTGTTTCACATTATTGGATCAGACAGCAATGTTTACCTCTAAAACTGAGTATGAATCAATCATAATGTACTTTTATTTTCATCTTAGACTGAATGTTTTTTAACCCTGTGCTCTTCCTGTCAGCCAGAAATGTTGTTTTTTTAAATTTCAGTGAAAAAAAAAGTACTATATTTTTGTTCAATCTTATTTAAAAATAAATATTTATTAATCAATGTTATATATATTATATATATAATTTTTTAATTTTTAGGGGATTTTATGGTATTAAATTATATTTATGCAGTAGTTATAATCCATTTATTCACTTTTGCAGCACAGACAAATGAAATTTCCAGCTTAAACCGTCATAAATCTAGAATGTTTTGAAGCACCGACTGAAGTTTGGTCTCTTTTTAAAGACACAATGCAGATTATTGCTGAAGTGAAAACAGTTTAAAAAGGAACTTAAAAGTTATAGAATTTTGTGTTTATTGTCATGAAAATGCACTGCATTATGACAATAATTATTGCAATATATGCAATGCACAAAAAATATACTATTTTAAATTTTTATATGAAATATATATTTTGCAAAATATGTTTTACTGTAAAGGTCCGAGTTCTGATTCTCTTCTTTCTATGGAAGTAGCCATTGATAAGGATGAAGAAAAAGAAGATGAAAAAGAAGAAAAAGAAGAAGAGAAGAAGAGATGATGATAAAGATGAAGATGTATAGTCAGCTGTGAGAATTTAAAAATGAATGAAGTGTATATATTTAAATTGCAGCTTTTGTAATTGCATAAAGCACAAATCAATATTGCAATATAGATTATTCTTTGATTTATTATGCGGTCAAAGACTGACTGTTTTTTCATTGCAGTGTAAATTTGCTTCATCAAGTGTCGTCATGTTCAGTGTTTGATCACATCTGTACTGTTTTCATATTTAAATCACTTCTATAGTTTTGATTTCATTTGATTTGGTTTTGTATATTTTTAAAATATTAAATGATTAATAGTACAGTATTCATTAGTGAATGTACATTAATAAAAGTTAACAGTTCAGTTCTTGCACTTTTTATGGCAATGAATATGTATGAAAGTATGTGATATTTGTAAATATAGTTCATGTTTTTCTGAATTTGATAGTTTTTATAGTAATCTCTCTGATGTCATCACTGTATCTCCGTTAGAGTTGTTTAAGAATTTATAAACTTGGTCATTTTGAAGCTACAGATCTTAAATATGATGACTTCTTGTGAAGAAACACCTTCCTAAAATATAACATCTGTGGTTGTGAATAAAGAAATGACATTATTTCTCTCTGAAATCTGAGATGTTCAACCTTTAGCATCTTCTTGACACTGGACACCAGTTTGAAAACCTCTGCTTTAAGACATTATTTCTGTAAGATGTTCTGAAGTGCTTCTGATTTCATTCCAATCATAATAAAGATGGAAGAAAACGACTGTCATGAACTGTGAAATTCTTGGACAAGATCCGACAGGAACACACACAACTCCTCCACACATCTACTGCAGAAACTCCCTCTAAAGTCTAAATATATTTAACACTAAACTAAAAGATTCACAGTTAAATATATAGCTGCAAGCTGCAAATCACAACACACAAACGTATGAAATCCTAGTTATCTTTATCTATAGTGAAGATTGATGTCAGAATGACTGATATGACACTGATGACACCAGCAGATCGTTCAAAACTTCAGATCATTACATTATAAAACACATTATGACCCTTCATCATTTCATTTGTTGGCCTGCATTCAAACCCTTTTGATTCCTCACTTATATTCACACAGGTTTATCTACTGTAATATCTTATCTACTCTAATATCTTTATCTACTGTAATATCTTTGGTGAAGCCCAAATGCTTCAGCTTTAACTGAGATCGCCCTCTACTGGTCACACACATTCACATCTACCATGCCTTTATATTGGACAGATTTTATACAGGCTGGAAAAAATGAGTTGTTCAGAAAAGCCATTGATTGGTCGAGTCACTACAGAATATTTCTAGCATGAAACAGAATTAGGGCTTTATATCAATCAATCAAATAAATACATTAATGTATATTTATAATTTTTAATATGCAGAAGATTGACAGAAGTTTCCATCTCTGTCCACTAGATGGCGAAATTAGATTTTCTCAAACTCCATGGCCCAGTTTCACAGACAGGGTTTAGCCTAAACCAGGATTAGTTCAATTAGGATATTTAAGTAACTTTTTTAAAAGTGCACAGAAAAAACATCACTGGGGTGCATCTTGAGACAAACAATGGCAGTGACATATTTTAAGATGTTCAGTACAAGTTGCTTTCAGTTAAAACAGCTCAAACATGCATTTTAGTCGAGGACCAGCTTAAGCCTCGTCTGTGAAACCAGGGAAAGTCTTTAATCCCTAAATCAAATAAAGATCCACTTTTAATTGAAACTGGAGACCAATATCACTGTTAAATGCTGATTACAAGTTACTTTAATATTCACAACTCATATAAAATCTGGTCTGAACACAATAATTGGCGAACACAAATGGATTTATGTAAAATAGACACAAGAGCTCCAATATAAGATCAATATAAGATAGATCAACCTCATTGATTATTCAGAGAATATTGATTCAGACGCTATTATAATGTTTTTGGATTTTTGTAAACATTTAAACCATCAGAGCATTAATTTTAGTTTAAATGCCTTGGTGTTTTTGGTTTTGGAAATAAATGTATTAGCATGATAAGAAAGCTTTATAATGATATTAATTCTTAGTTTTGGGTTATCTTGCAAACAGTGATGGGAATAACGGCGTTATAAAACCGCGCGTTACTAACGCCGTTACTTTTTTTCAGTAACGAGTAATCAAACGAATTTCTTTTTCTCCCCGTTACAACGCCGTTAGCGTTACTGACAAAAAAATGCCGCGTTACTATAATTGAGCTCACTGAAGCGGTTTTCATCCGAGTAGGGTGAATTCAGGTAGAGTGGGACATCAGGTTGAGTGGGACACTTAAGCTTTTGGGTACTGTAAAGGGTTAATTTTGTAAGCCAATCACAACAATTGTTACTGTGTTGTAGCTGAATGTCTATTGGATATGAAATAAAGGTTGTGATTGGTGTGACATCACAGATGTGGTCCGGTTGTTATTTTTCAAATTGCTTGACTCCTGGGACCTCACGGTAAGCCACCCGGCAAGTGTAAATCTATTTCAGAATAATAAGGTTGATAATTATGATGTAACAATAAAACTTTTACTTTTACATACATTTATACTCTGTGTATTAGAGATTAATAACAATGAGCATCTAACTGTATAAAATATTTGTGAAAATTAGATTCACAGCACTGTCCCCTCAACCTGACAGTGTTAGGTTGAGTGGGACAGTGCATTTCAGGTTGAGTGGGACAGTTTTTAGGGCTAATGCTAGCAAACAGTGCAGCCATTTCATGAACAAAAATATAACATTTTAAAGTTATAAGTTATAAGTAATAATAATGTGTCTGAATATAAAATTTTTATAACATTTTTATTTTTCAATATACACAAGATGGCACCCATACAGAGAGGAGAGGGACAGAGAGAGAGAGAAAAAAGGAGTGACAGGGCAATACAGAAAAGGAAAAGACAGCAAAGTAGGAAAGGAAGAAAACTAAACCAGTGGAGTGAAGAGAGAA
Organism: Culter alburnus; assembly: GCA_028476615.1. Taxonomy (NCBI): domain Eukaryota; kingdom Metazoa; phylum Chordata; class Actinopteri; order Cypriniformes; family Xenocyprididae; genus Culter; species Culter alburnus. Next base: position 72,806 of record JAOTNS010002911.1, read on the forward strand.
TGGCAGGGGCTATTGAAGAATATGAGCAGGAGGTGACTGAAGGACACAAACCAAAATTAAGGTTTCTAGCCAGGGCATGGAACATCCCAAAATCAACACTGCAAAGGCGAGTGAAAGGGCTGGTGAGTGGCTACCGCCATGCCTCAGGTAAGAGCCCCCTGCTCTCAGCTCAGGCTGAGAGTGAATTGGCTAGCCTTGTTAAAATGTTAGCTGAAAGGGGGTTCCCCCTGGAATGCAGTGATATACGGCGTATTGCGTTCCAGTACGGCAAAATTAATGGCATCCCTGGTTTTTCTGCCGGTCACTACTGGTTTGAGGGGTTCATGAAAAGGAATCCAAACCTGAGCCTCCGCAAGCCAGAATCACTCTCAGCTGCAAGGGCCTCTGGGATGAATCTCACAGTAGTTGAGCAATGGTTTCAGACCTACACGTCACTCCTCCACTGCCTACAGATCCAGGAGATGCCATCTCACCTGTGGAACTGCGATGAATCCGGACTGCAGGACCATTTCATCTCAAAAAAGGTTGTTGGGGTGACTGGCAAGTCCTGCTTCCAGGTAACATCAGGGGAAAAAGGAGAAACGACAACAGTCCTGGCTGGGTTCAATGCGGTTGGGACTTACACCCCCACAATGGTCATTTTTAAGGGAAAGAGGCTCAGGGCAGAGTGGCTGGAGGAACGACCAGAAAAAGCAATTATCCGCGTGTCAGATAATGGCTGGATAAACTCCCAGCTGTTTCTGGAGTGGGGCCAGCGGTTTGTCCAGCAGCTGCCTAAGGAGGATCCAAGACCCCATGTCCTGCTCTTAGATGGCCACTACAGCCATGTCTTCAATCTGGAATTCTTGGAGCTCATGAAGAAAAATAATATCCATGTAGTGAGCTATCCTCCCCACACCACCCACGCCCTCCAGCCAGCAGACAGATCGCTGTTTCGAAGCCTGAAACACCACTGGCAGGAACTGGGACGCAAGTGGACAAGAAAGACAGGCGGGAAGAAGCTTCCAAAACAGCTCTTCTTTTCTGTGTTCAGCCCCGCATGGAAGAAGGCCGCCACTGTTGAGAATGCCCAAGCAGGTTTGACTCTTTTATTAATAATTAGTTGTCTTGAATTATTTGTATAAAAAGATTAGCAGTAAGTGGATCATTGTTTTTACTGTCTTATTAACATTGCATCATTACATTATACATATTACTCTTCTACAGGTTTCCGAGCCTCAGGGATGTTTCCTGTCTCCATGAAAGTCATTCCAACTGACCTTTTCTTGCCAAGCCAAACCACTGAAAGGGTGATTGAGGAAACATCAGAAACCCTTCTGTTGTCAGAGGAGGACATTTATTTTGGTGTGGAAGAAGTGGTGGTAACCAGCCAGGCTGATGAGGATGCGCATACCTCCACCCTCACAAAGGGGCCAGCTGCGCATACCTCCACCCTCACAAAGGGCCAGCCCCCCTGTCTCCACCCTCACAACTAGGCCCCCCCTGCCACCCTCTCCACCCTCACAACTAGCCCCCCCATGCCTCCACCCTCACAACTAGGCCAGCCCCCCATGCCTCCACCCTCACAACTAGGCCAGCCCCCCTTGTCTCCACCCTCACAACTACCCCCCCATGCCTCCACCCTCACAACTAGCCAGCCCCCCTGCCTCCACCCTCACAACCAGCCCCCCGGGCTCACAAAGGTCTCCAACAAGCACTTCAACAGCTGAGTGGGCTTCCATAAGGTTCTCAGACCTTATTGAAGTACCTACAAGAGAGAGGGGAAAGAAGAGGATGATGGCGAGGCCACCCAGCTACCACCTAACAAGCCAGGAACACTTCAACTTTGTCCAGGCCAAAGCAGACAAAAAGAAACCAAAAACCACCAAAGTGCGTAAGCCTGCTGGTGTCCGCCCCAAAAAAGCTGCCGTTCCTGCCCTGCAAACAGTTCAGGGAAGTGACCCCTGTACTGGTTGCAAGGGGGTCTATGGGGATGCAAGTGACCCAAAGGGCAATGAGGAATGGGTGGCTTGCTGCCACTGCCAACGGTGGTATCATGAGTCCTGCGGAGAGCTCAACGGACTTATGGATGACGATGACTTCATCTGTCTTGGATGTGTTTCACTGAAGTTGTTAAAAGGTGGTAAAAGGATGTAGGCTTAATGAAAGTTCCATTCATTGAATGTAGAGTGAAGTTTACAATGTTACAATTTTTGCATTAGTTCCAGAAATGCATTTTTAAAAAATCCTTCCAAGTATTAATTAATTGAAGGTCTCCGTTGTTGTATTTTGCGCTTCATAATGCGCCACACATTTTCAATGCGTGTATTCTGGTTTTATTTACATTTTACACAACGTCCCAACTTCATTGGAATTGGGGTTGTATTTCTCATGTTCATTTTAACCATAAAATAGTGTCCCACTTTCCCTAACAAAGTGTCCCACTCAACCTGATTGCTTCCAGTTTGCTGAAGAGGGTGTCAGATGGTGTTTAAAGATGAACAGTTTGTTAATAAATACATACATTTGGAAAATTTCACCATAGTGGCCTTCATTACAATCTATTTAAACAAAACACATACAATATTAATACATTCTAACTGATTAAGGTTGTTTAAAATGCAATTGACCAAAAAGTGTCCCACTTTACCTGACTTCACCCTAAGCTCTCTCTCAGCCATAGGACCTGCAAAGTTTTTTCTCTGGTGTGTGCTGCGGTGAGTCATACACAAATATAATTTAAACTGATAATAATGTATGGCGCTGTGTGTGTGTCTGTCAGAGCATGCGCACGAAGTGCGAGCTCAAACCAGAATACCCTTTTTGATGCTTGATCGAAAATATGTGAAATTAGTTTTTTTCTAGTCGACTAGTAGCCTAGTTGTTCATTTAAGCTATTAGTTGACTAATCACATTTATATTAATTTAATTTCTTAAATAGCCTACTGGAGAGAATAAACCATAATAAGGAGCGTTTACATAATATAGGCTATATAGCACTCAAGGGCACGCATAATTGCCATAAAGAACCGGCAAAAGTAATGATTATGAGTGTGACAAAACAGCAAGGAGACATTTTAATTGTTTATTAATAAAGTAATGTTTCTGAATCAGTGTCGGCTGCAAAGATGAAGTTGACATTGCTGATTCTCATTGCTGATCATCTGCTCATATGGACGCGCCTAGAGAGATAACGCACATTTCATTCGGATTAGGCTACATAATCAGAGTAGCCTCTTTCTTTTCGTGTTTAATTACTTCATTTTCGTTAAAGTAGATATTTCAAGCATTCTATAGATATATTTCTCATGTCTGCGAGGCAAGCAGCCTCTGAGTTTCGGTTCATTTAGCCTATAAGACGCGCTCCAGTTCACGCGCCAGTGATCGCGCCCGCGCCTCCATGTCATGATTTTATTGTCTGCTATATTTGCTTGTTATATATTAAATCCAAGCAATTGGTTGATGAAACATTGATTAAAATTAAGATACAATTTTTACAAAACGAAATTCACTTTAAAGAGAGGCTTTCTATAAAACAAAACTTAATGAAGTGTTTAAAATCATGTCTGACCCACTCCATGTCTCCCGATATATTTGCGCATCTTATGATGCATCTTACTCACGCTGTTCACTTTTCATAATCGAATAAATGGATTTAAAACATAACATAGGACTATTTAAACATAAATATGAAACTACGTTTTCTTTAATGGCAAAAGCAAATGGCAAATGGCAAATGATTGTGACTTCAAAATTGTGATTTTCTTTGGTGATTCTGCTTGTTAACATCAGATCACCTTCCTGACACATGTACTGTGTTAAAATCATCACACAATTGAATGTGTCAAAATTAACACAACGTGTATTGTATTAACAAATGCTTTTTGACACATTCTTAATGTCAGTGTTTGACACAGTGAACGTGTCAAAATTAACACAAGTGTTGTCCCAAAACAAGCACTGATGTGTAAGACATCAGTGTTTTTTTCTTTTTTTGACTGGACTTGACAAAAAGATCATTGCAAATTTGATCTTCATGTTCAGAAGTAGCACAGGAGTTTTATTTGTTGTTGTTGCTTTCATGCTTGATTAATCCCTCTTGAATGGTCTTGGTCTCGGTCTTGGAGGATCTGGTCTGGACTACACCTCTGGTTAACCTTCATGACAGATTCACTGTGTTAAAATCATTGACTCAATGAATGTGTCAGAATTAAAGTGTTGTCCCTAAACTCACCCATTGATGTGTAAGAATTTAACACATGTTGAGTCAGTGTCAGAGCTTCCCACACATACACTTTACCTGGGCAGGAATAATAACGGCCACCCAAGTATATTTGGTGGCACATTTTTGCTATTGTTTTAAGCCACTCATACTTTTTTATCCGCCCGAGATAGCCTAATGAAACCACCCGCGTTCGTTTTAGAGGCCACCCAGCAAGCGATTTTATGTCTAGACGTCTAATAGCCGTCAAAACTTTGCCTGCCTGTCTAGGCTAAAACGAGGCCAAATTTGGGCTGTCACAAATCCCGCCATGTGCAGGTACGATCAGCTGTTCGTCCATCTTGGCAGAGCTTTCGATCTCTATTTGAGCGCGTTCGTCTCGCGTCTACATTTAACATGTGAACGGCCCCTAACTATTGGAAAGTCTCCCTTCGGTCGACACGTTTCGTACCTGCTCGTTCACTGTGCGCGAGAACTGTCGACTCCCACTGACAATTTCCACATGTGCTGCAAAGACCCTCAGAGACGCGGTGGATATTTCAGACAAAGACCTGGTGCGCGCGTGCGCGTGTGATCATGTTCGTTCCATATTGCGTTTATAAGAGCAGCAGGCACGTGCACACATAGACATAAAAGGGGGCTTGAGACCCTGCCCTTTTTCTTCCTCGAGAGAAAGTGGCCTTTTTGTCTGGGGTGCTTTTTTTTTTTTTTTATAAATATTCCTGTTTGCACACGGCTTCCCTGTCAAAAATATATTTACTGAATAAAATAAATAAATAAATAAATACTATATATCAGGTCGGCTTTGTCGAGTTCAGCTGCCCTCCCTCTGCGACACGCCATTCATTCCCGAGCGCGCGCGTCCCACCTCGAGTTTGCTGCTGACTTGTGACAACTATTCCCGCGAAAATACAACTGCTGTCTGGCGAAGAATGAAAAAGAAAAAATCTCTGGCCTAGAAGGATCCATCCCGTGCATTTCTTTCAGGTAGCATATATGTTCACAAACGTGAAATTTGTGAAACTATTGTGAAACTATTTAAGGGTGAGATTATTTATACGTTTAACGTTTAATAGTTTGCCCACCAGCAACGCATCTGCCTGATTTGATACTAATGTAATTTATGTCATATTATAATTTCAATTATTTTAATGTGCTATGCATTGCGTTTTGAACCCTGTAAAAGATATCTGTAGGGCTGTCAATACCAGAAGAGGAGCATCCATGAACCACATTATTAGACAGTTTTCTAAGGATGCACGATTTATTACACCTATTTAAAAATCATAATACAGCATTACATAATGCTATTCTTAAATCTATGCTTACACAGGAGAATACATCAATAAAAGTGACTGTAGCATGTCTATCAAAAAAAAAATATTAGCCTACTTAATATATTTTTTTAATTATGGTGGTTGGCTTTAATTGTGGATTTAATCGTGCTGTGCTGTGTAACAACAAAAATCAGCAGGCTTCTGGCGCCCTCTGCAGGCATATGTTATAAAATATAATGTATTTATAAAGGTGCGTTCACACCGGATGCGAATGAAGCGGTAAGTCAATGCAAAGACGCGAATAGACATCCTGCGGCGCGATTCGCGCGAATGATGCGGTGCGAATTGAGCGATTCTGGCGTTTGACGCGCGAAACGCGCAAGTTGAAAAATCTGAACTTTGGCGTAAATTCGTGCCGTGTTAACCAATCAGGAGCTTGCTCTAGTAGTGACGTGACGTAGCGAGCTGAGGCAGAAATTCGAAACAACAATGGAGGACAAAATCATCGTCGCTGTACATATTCATACATTTATAGAAACAGAAATAAAAAGGATCGTGTTTGAAAGAAAGTGAGTGAGGAGGTCGGACAATCTGATAAGTTGTAGAAAACGGTCTTTACTCAATTTGAGCTATATAGCTATATATATATATATATATTAAGACTACAAGCCAACTAAAGACGACCAATTGAGCTTATTCGCTGTAATTTACAATTATTTCCCCACTTACAAGTTGTGTTTATTCAGAAGAAGTGAGCAGAAAGAAGTGGGAGAGTCTGGGACACAAAGGAGCGGGAGAGCCCCTCTCATGACGCGAATTCGCGTCTGTTGTGAAGGGGATTTTCACGCGCGAATGAAGCAAGTAAACTCAAAATGTTCAAGCGTCCAACTACGCGCGAATAGCGCGATTTATTCGCGCAAGTCGCGTCTGGTGTGAACGCAGCATACATTCCAGGGGGAAAAACTCTTGATGTGTTTAAATATGCAGATTAGCTTGTTTTGGTTAATTTAGAAGAAATCTACAGATGCAAACAGATGGAGGGTAGTAGGCTTAAAACAAACACCATCTAAATGTGTAGGGTTAGGGTTCAGTTTTCTTTTCATTAAAAGACATGGCAGCAAAAATGGACCAAAATCTTAAAATTGTCCATGAAAGAAGTATTCCAATAACACCAAAAGAATTAAAACGATTTACCGATTTGTGCGAAATAAACAAATTAAATTAGTCTATTAGTGAAACTATATCCCTCTTCTTGGTACAGTCATTTATTCTAAATATATAGCTACTTGAAAATAGTAGTGTAGAAAACATGCACATTGTGGCATAATTTCCTTTGCTGTTCTCTGCTCTTGTGACAAACCTAATGAATATCAAAGAAGAACATGGTCTCTGTGTGAAATCAAGAATAAAACAATTGCGTGAGTGTGAGGGAATTTAAATAAATTGGTAAGGAAGTCAGAGTTGTCTTAATACATTTAAGAGTTTATTATTTTTTTAAATAAATAATTATGCGAAGTGCCCTTTTTTCCATTTGAGCCCCTGCCCCCCAAAATGTCTGTGAAGAGCAGTGTGCCACATCGAGAAAATTAATGGGCTCTCTGCTGGATGTATTTCCTACAGATTTCTCTAACCAATGTCCAGAACAACTCCTATTTAATTTTGACCATCATATTTTTTTTTCATTAAAATATTGCATATGCATAAAAATGTTGAGGAATTGTGCGGTTAATGGATAAAAAGTAGCCTACTTAATATCCTCCCAAAACACAGCATAATCTGTATCAAAATTTATTTTTTTAAGTCACACATTATTTGCTGTTTGTCACATGTAGTAGATCAACTCTCCTTCCTGGTTTAAAAGGGAAATATTTCCATTATTGTGGCCTGGAAGTTCTGGATTTCAAAGAATTAGTTTGTTCATCTACAATTAGCTGGCTAAAACATGTCTCTGTCTGTAATGATTCAATAAATCCCCAATGCCATATTAGGTGGTCTAGATTTTCTTTTAAAATGCAGTTTCTCCCCTTCTAAAGGATCGATTTCTCTCTCTAAAGCTTTACTTGATTGGAAACTGTGTTATGAGCAACTTTTCTCCTCACAAAGAAATTCTTTTGAACAATTTTAATTCATGGAAAAGTACTTTTTATTAACAAAGTGGTATGACAGAGGTTTTTGTTTTTGATATTTAATAATGATGGAGAATTTATGACTTTGTATATCTTCATCTGCCAGCTCGAGCTTTCAGTTCTGTTATCAAAGATTTGTCTCCAAATTATGAGCATTTATTTATAATACACCTTTGCTTTAATGAGAGAAAATCAATTATGCCCAAAACTTTTATTGGATGGTGTTTGTCTTCTTGATAAAATTGTAACAGTATAAAGCGAGTGTCACATTATTCAGTGTATAATCCCCTAGATGGAAATCCACTGGAAGAAATCATGGTTATCCATGAAAAAAATATGCATTTCCAATAAAATAAGAGAGGCACACTTTAAGATTCTACATAATGTCTATCCAACAAACTCCCAAATTGCCTCTTTTTATCTCTCTAACTTGTGTGTATTCTGCAAAGTTGAGGAAGAAACTTTACCTCATTTATTCTATCACTGAAATCAGGTTAAATCTCGTTGGGAGGACTTAAGTTGCTGGCCTCGCCTATGTGTCTTTTATGCTTTGTCGAACATGTGACCGTTGTTCCATGTGTCTATTGTACTTGTGCAGCTCGTGCCTGCAGCACGGAGGTAAAGGTTAGAAGGGATGGGTACTGGTATATGTGTAGAAGACAGAGGTGGAGACATGAGGAGGAGGAGAGCTGCGGTGGAGCTCGCATGTCGTTCAAAGTATCGTATAAAAGCTGAAGTTTCTGATCTCAGAGCTGCACTGATGTTTCCTCTGTTCAGCTCATCACAAGGTAATTAAAACACCTCATCTTTTAATTATTCTGTAAAGAGATTTTTTTTACCTTTATTTAAATCCAGACATTAATGTCTCTATTACAGTAAAACTGAAATATAAACCTGTGCTGCATAACAATTATCAATGATTTTAAATTCACTCTAAATCTAGATTTATGAATCGCGATACGCTGTTTTAGCTACAGGAATTATAATCAGATGTTTGTGTTCTTTCAGTGTTTGGATTTCATGATCACAGTACATGTTTTTCTGAATGAATCTGATCTGGATCTTTTACAGTAATCATTGATTTAATGATGTAATCACTTGACATTTGATATTCAACAGTGCTTTGATCTGTCTGCATTGACACTATTCTTTAAGAGCTGCTGTGCAGCCAAAATTATGTACCAGTTATCAATGTAAAGCTGCTTTGACACAATCTGCATTGTAAAAAGCGCTAGATAAATAAAGGTGACTTGACTTGACTTGACTTGATGTAATCAGTGTTTTTACTGTATGTTACTGTACTGAATATATAGTAAAGGAATCTACACTCAGAGCGTCTCTGAAGCATTACTTCTCCTGTCCTGACATGATAAACCAAACCCAAACAATTATTATTCAACTGGTTTATGCTGCTCTCTCTCTCCACCCGATTCTCCAAATGCAAACGGGTTTAAAGGGAGAAAAAAACACGGATCATTTGTAACTCTCACTCCATATAAGAACAGAACAGAGAATTCTGTACATCCAAACTTAATTTGATTGTGTTCCTTTAACTCAACCTGTTCGTAATCACATCGATATCTATAGGCACAGCTGATTCCACCTAGACCAAACACTCTCACACATTACCATGCCAAACACTCAGAGAGATGTCATCACTGAACTAAATTATACACCCCTGCGTGATATGATGTTATATTGCTTTAATTAAACTCTGTGTGTGATTGAACAGATTCAGATGGAGTGGAGAAAGAAAATCACTCATCCAGAAAACTGCTGGAGCCTCAGAAATCACAGAGCAGCAGAAAACAAGAAGACAGAGAGAAAAACTGAGGCCAGAAATGAGACACAAACCAGCAGATTACAAGAGAGAAGAAGACAGAGACTTGAGAGATGTGAGAGTATGGAGAAAAAAACCAAACTGTGAGTGTTTGATCATTATGAAACTCATAATTCATCACATTTTAGTTTGTTTTAAATTGAGAACATAATCCCATAAATACGATGTATATGACAATAATCTGATGTATATTTGTGATTTCTAGTATAATGTGATCCAGACGAGCCTGTAGAACATCACAGAGTTCAGATACCAGCAGATGAAGACCTGAACATCTTCATCATCATCATCTTCATCATACAGTCTGTTCAGACCCTGGACTCTTACAGACTCATCTGATCACTAACAACATGATATGAACAGCTTCTCTATTTTATACTGTACAAATTGTATATTCTTTTATTTAGTATGTATGTAGTATGTAAATTAGTATGTTTTTTAAGCCATTTGGTTTTATGTTGTAATACCTTGTCATTTTACACATTTGTACATAACCATTGACTTGATATTTAAGACAGCATTAAATTTTATAATGCTCGCCTTTGTGTACATGTATATCATTGTTTCTGTCTTCAGTTCAGTTTCTGTCTACTATTCAGCATGGTCACCCTGACTGGTCAGCAGCTCCATACGTGTGTATTCTGACACCTTTCTATCAGAACCAGCATTAACTTCTTGAGCAGTTTGATCTACAGGAGCTCGTCTGTTGGATCGGACCACACGGGTCAGCCTTCACTGAGCCTTGGCCGCCCATGACCCTGTCTCCGGTTCACCACTGTTCCTTCCTTGGAGCACTTTTGACAGATACTGACCACTGCAGACCAGGAACACCCCACAAGAGCTGCAGTTTTGGAGATGCTCTGATCCAGTCGTCTAGCCATCACAATTTGGTCCTTGTCAAACTCGCTCAAATCCTTACACTTGACCATTTTTCCTGCTTCTAACATCAACTTTGAGGACAAAAATGTTAACTTGCTGCCTAATATATCCACCCACTAAGTTTCTTACATTTGTGATCTGTGAAATACTGTTTTTGTAGATTTATTCATCCGTTCTTGTCCTGTATAGAGTCTCTGGGATGATGTAGCCTTATACAACATCTCTGTCCTGTTTGGGTCCTTTATTATCATTGGTTCAATAAAGTTCCAGACAGAAATAGTCACATTGAAATGTTCACATTTCAGCTTTATCATAGTTTGTTCCAGTTCAGGTCATACTAAAGGAGAGGTTATTATGGTGACCATAAGTCTGAGTGGACATCCATGACATGTGGAGTCCCTCAATCTTTGGACTGCTCCTGTTCAACCTATATAAGTTAAATAATGAGACAGAACTGCCTATCACAGCTATGCAGATGACAGTCAGATTTATCACCTATCACCTAATGACTACTGCCCCATTGACTCTCTGTGCCAATGCATTGATGAAGTTAACAGCTGGATGTGCCTAAACTTCCTTCAGTTAAACAGAGACAAACTGAAGTCATTGTGTTTGGAAACAAAGATGAAGTTCTCAAGGTGAACACATGCCTTCACTCTAGAGCTGAACAACTAAAAATCAAGTCAGGAATCTTATTCTGGAGTCAGAGCTGAGTTTCAGTAGTCATGTAAAGACAATAACTATATCAGCATATTATCATCTCAAGAATTAGACGGTTTGTTTCCAGTCATGACTCAGAGAAACTTGTTCATGTTTCATCTCCAGCAGGGTGGATTATTGTAATGAACTCCAGAAACACCATCAGACATCTGCAGCTCATACAGAACACTGAACAGAAGCAGAAAACATGATCATATCACACCAGTCCTCAGGTGCTTACACTGACTTCGTTGATGTTAAAGTACCGTTACGTGTTTATTAATAATAGTCTCAATACATTACAGAAATGCTCTCAATATAAACAGATCAGTCAGATCATCAGGATCACATCAGTTAGAAACACCAAGGGTTCGCTCTAAACAAGGAGAGTCTTTCAGTTATTACGTCACACATAGTTGAAGGAGATTCCAGAAGAGATCAGATGAGCTCCAGCAGTGTTCACACCTATGGGAGTGTCAGAGTACGATCTCATCTAACGTTTTGTGTGTGTGTGTGTGTGTGTGTGTGTGTGTGTGTGTGTGTGTGTGCGTGTGTGCACGAGTGGGGTTTCCTGGTATGAGACGAATCACTAATTCAGAAACCTGGAATGAACTGAATGTAAACAATGAAATCAACTGGAATTAAATGGAAAAATACAATGAACTTGAAGGCAGAGGTGTGGGGATAAGAAGTGGAAAAGTACATTTTCTCCTCAATGCATCTTGGAACAATAGTTCATTACACATTAGAATATTTTAGTGAAGTTAATAAACGTAATTTCAGGAGGAGTACGCCCATCTAATCTTCCTAATAATACCAAGGTATAAAACCAGCATCTTACCTCTTCCTGTTGTTAGTTCTTTCGGCATCCCTCCTCCTCCCCTTCTCCTCCTTTTTGTACAATTTTGCCTGTTATGGGGGGGCAATCGGAGCTCAAGTAGAATATCCTCTCTGAGCAAATCAGCAAGCCAAATCTGTTTACCACTTACGCTGAGATTATATAGGCACACAAACTTAAGTTCAGCAGTTCTATTAAGTTTACAAGCTGTCAGACGAGTCCAAACATGATGTAGTTACATGTTAGAAACACACGAGTAGATAAACAGAGACTCCAGACAGAATCATCTGTGCTCTAACAGACCCAACAGACCGCTTATTGATCAATCTGTGAACGTTTGGTGCTTAAACCAGACACACTTAAATAAAGATGAACAAATGAACAGAGAATCAGTGACTGAAATAATGACAAAGTGATAAATCAGCTGATATTTAACTATTTAACTGACTGTATAAAATATATGTCAGTCATTTGTATGCCATCATTACATCAGCATTATATAGTTTCAGCTCTGGATCATTAGATATCTGTGTCAGTCTCTGAAACACATATCAGTTTCAAAAATACCTTGCATTATACAATATACAATGCAATAATACAGAGTTACACTAACACACTGGAAAACAGGTCAATCCTTTGAGTTGAAAGAAGCTCTTTCTGCAGAAAGTATTTGAAACTCGATATCAAGAGGGTGTGGATCCACAGCTTCAGATCCAATATACAGTAGTGTGCGAAAGTTTGGGAACCCCTTGCAGAATCTGTGAAAATGTGAATAATTTTAACAAAAGAGAAATCATACAAAATGCATGTTATTTTTTTAGTACTGTCCTGAGTAAGATATTTTACATAAAAGATGTTTCCATATAATCCACAAGACAAAACAATAGCTGAATGTATTAAAATAACCCCATTCATAAGTATGTGAAGCATTGATTCTCAATACTGTGTGTGGTTACCTGATGATCCACGACTGTTTTTGTGTTTTGTGATGGTTGTTCATGAGTCTCTTGTTTGTCCTGAGCAGTTAAACTGAGCTCTGTTCTTCAGAAAAATCCTCCAGCTCCTGCAGATTCTTCCGTTTTCCAGCATCTTCTGCATATTTGAACCCTTTCCAGCAGTGACTGAATGATTTTGAGATTCATCTTTTCACACTGAGGACAACTGAGGGACTCAAACTCAACTATTAAAAAAGGTTCAAACATTCACTGATGCTCCAGAAGGAAACACAATGCATTAAGAGCCGAGGGGTGAAACCTTTTGAACAGGATGAATATGTCACAATTTTTCTTATTTTGTTGAAATATATATTTTTTTCATTTAGTACGGCCCTTCGGAACCAACAGAAGATACTTGCATGTTTCCCGGTAGAAAAATTAAGTACAATTTATCTTTAAATTCTAAAAGTTTTCACCCCCCAACTCTTAATGCGTCGTGTTTCCTTCTGGAGCATCAGTGAATGTTTGAATCTTTTTTAATAGTTGAGTTTGAGTCCCTCAGTTGTAAATGATTATAAAATCTCATTATTTCAGTTGATACTGAATGACATTCAGTGAATTAAACTGAAAGAATGTCACTAGTTTAAAACAGAAATGAAGGCATTGTAAATAAATATGTATCAGATTGTGTTTATAATAACACACAGAATATTCATTGCAGTTTCCATCTTTGTCCACTAGATGTCAGAAGTAGATTTGAGGTGAAACTCAAAGGCCTTTAGTTTCAGATTCAGAGAGAGTGAAGAGAAATCAGAAATCTGGGCCCGTATATGTATAAAACTTCTCAGAAATGCTCTTAAGATCAGTCTTAAGTTTTGACTTAAGTGTCAAAAAATTCTTAGTAAAGAGTAGGAGACTTTTATAAAGAAGCTAAAAGCAACTTTTAGTAAAGTATAAGACTGATTCTTAAGTGCTGACTTAAGTGTTGTAAACTAAGGACTACAATGATGTCAACTCAAAATGGCCGCCCTTAACCTGTGAATCAGCCAATAGCGAGCCTGGAAGGGTGAAGACACAGCAGCACAACACCAATCATTTAATGTTATTATAAAAAAAAGAAATCATTGAAAAAGACACTGAAACGTTTTAATATTTACATTTATTTTTAAAAATTGCTTTGCATTGTGCAAAATTATCACAAATTAGTATTGATGGTGTGGAATCTTTTTCTATTGATAAATGTCTCCTCATTTACAGTTAGAGCAATGATGTGTCATGAGTTCATCAACGGCTCCAACAACTGCAGAGAAGCCCACAGTCAACAGAAAAGTGTCTTTCTTTTGTCGCATGGTTTGATGGTCAGTTGGAAAGTCAATGAACTGCCATAGAGTAGAGGCCAAATGTGATGTCCAGCCATATGAAAACTGACATCTTCAACCTTAATTCAAATATTTTTAAAAATGTGTTAAAAGATGTAAGCATATCGTGTAGCTGTGCTTGGAGTCAATTGTTTCATGTGTGATAATGAAATGAAATTTCAAATTATTTCAAATGATTTTTGGCCAGACTGTCATACAAAGAAATTATGAACACATGCAAAAACAAGAGAGAACCAATGAAATATTAAAAACTGATTATGTTGTTGTCAATGTCATATTTTAAAACATTTAAATAATTTTAAAATAAAAATATTTTCCTCATATTTTGATGGTTTAAGCGAAATTGTTTGCGATTAACTGTTTGTTCATTTTTTTTTTTGTGCTTCCTTGTCGTTTGTTCATCAACTGCGCTTTATTTTACGTTAAGCATTTTGTTGCCCGTCAGCTGTGATAAACAGACACCACTCTCATTACGAGTGTAACAGTGGTCAGACAGTGAGAGTTTTGCAGGTAAACTACAGCACACTGACGCCTGCTATAGAATGAGGTGTTTAACGTCATTGGTAGTGTATTCCCCTCACATTACAGCAGTGATTGGGCTGAAGTTCGAGACCGACTCAGGAGGGTGGTTAGGATTGGAGTGTGAGTTTTGGAGGCGGAGCAATGAAGAGAGGGGTGTGTTTATTTGGGTTGATTTCAAATAATCAACAGTGTTCAACAACGAATTTGAGAAATCGCATACATCACCTTTAAATGTGTTAAAATGCATTAAACATATTTTTTAAGTAGGACTAATATTAAATTTATTACATTAATTTAAAGTTATTACATTTCTTATTAGGTCATAGTTACAAAGAGAATTGACAATCAAGTTTATATCATTTTATCAACTCCATCCGTCATCATATAACTCCAATACATCATATCTTCATTGGAAAGAGTGTATCTCCTCTTCTCTGCTGCATCTTGTTACTCTTAACTAGGTTAAGACACCTCTCCAGCTCTCCTAAATAATTTAGGAGCTGAGACCTAGTCTTGACACTTAAGAATAAGTATGATTCGTAAAGTTTCCTAAGTCTAAGAATAAGAGTAAAATTATGTCATTCTTAGAATTTTGACACACTTAAGACTAAAATTTTACTCTGAGCGGCTTTATACATACGGGCCCAGATTTTAAAAAAGGACACTATCATGAAAACAGATTGAGATCAGACGAGTGTGAACAGAATAATGTCTGAAAGATCATGTGAAACAATGAAGACAGTTTGAACGTGTAGTTCTGCTGTAATGGAAACTATGACTCATATTCATGATAATGTTCTGCTGACAGAAGAGATTCAGTAAGACAAAAAACCTGCAATGATCAATAGAGAAATAATAGAGAAATAGGTGGAGAAATAGAAATCAATCATCTGCAGAATTCATCTATTGTTTCTCTATTGTTTCAATAAACAGATTCACATTAGTGTGTGTGTGTGTGTGTGTGTGTGTGTGTGTGTGTGGTGTAAGTTGGGTAACTCGAGGTCAACACACATGAGCGTGATGAACAGCAGAAGAACCGGTTTCACCAGCGTCTCTCAGGAGTGACAGCAGTAAATGTGTGACAGTAAGACACTGAATCATCATGTGACTCACAATCTTGCAGAGATTGACAGGATTCCCTCATATAGTGTGAGTGCAATCTATACATTATTGCGTTTCTTGTGTCTTTTGCATGTGTGTAGATTTAAAGACGCAGTCATTATGAACAGTTGCTGTACAGAAAGACCTGCAAACTCACAAGAGTTCATGAATGAAACTCCTGGAGGAGGTCTGGAGGCTTCCTACACCACAAGAAAACTGGGATTTTAACATGTAAACAAAGTAAACGGTTGAACTTGAAAATGAACTGAACTTCATCGTTTTCAGTAATTGGTAATATTACACAGCTTTATTATTTATAATGACTTTATTAATTGATTCTCTTTTTGAACCGTACGCAGTTGATGTAATGAACTCAGTCCAGGCTTCTGTGTTCACGTCTGAATGTAGACTCATTATTGGTCGGATCCTGCGTCAGAATCACACGTGTCGTGCTGATCACGTGACCAGCGTCAGCCAATACTGAGCTGGTGTTCGGACGTAAACACGGAAGCTCTGCACTGCGTTCACTGCGTAGAAGACTGACAGGGAAGAGGAAAATTTGTTGAATAAAGTCGTTGTCCTTGAGCAAAGAAAGTATTCTGGTCTCTTCATAACATTAAGGTTGAACCCCTGCAGTCACATGACTGTTTTAAAGATGCTTTTACTACTGCTCTGGACCTCGAATGTGGTAATTTCATTGCTTTTTATATGGGAGATAAAAAAAAACCCTCAGATTTCATCAAAAATATCTTAATTTGTGTTCTGAAGATGAATGTTATTGTGCGTCAAATGTGGGTCTGTAATATTAATAGAAAACATGGGATTAATTTCCACAGCTGATGATTATCAACTATATATTTCTTACAGACCAGAAGAAATTTCTAAATTATCTAAAGTTAACAGTGTTAAGATGTTACAGAATAAAGGAATAATAATTTTCTTATATTAAATAATAATAATAATAAATCACATTATTCATTGGATCAAAATCCTGCAGAAGCTCTTGGAATATAATCTGCATCAGACAGATTTACTGTTAATTCATCCTCTACAGATAAAGATCTGGTCATTATAAATCATATTTCATGTTACATTCATGATCAGACTGGATTATGGTAATGCATCTGTAGGTTTTCCTGCACCCTCAATAAACAAGCTACATTTAGTCCATTAAAGGTTTTTTTCTTTAACCTTATTTGAACTGGAAGGAAATCGGAATGTTCAGATACTGACAGTAACCGGTCACTTTTGTGTGCCACCGTTAGACCGCGACGGAAAGATCTTTTACACTGCCACACCCGCACACAGCCTGACTGTAGAGGTGTTCATGAGTGTGTTTTAATGATTCCTTCACTGATGGATTCAAACAGAGTTCGTCTGAACACACCCAAGCCAGGGCAGAACCACATTCAACAAAATGTGTCATACGTCCACCCAGTGAACATGACCCTGGATCAGCATTCCTACCTAAATTCCAACCTAAATGTATTTGAACTTTTTAGTCGTCATGGCGACTCGCTTGTTGTATTCCTCACTTGTACGTCGCTATGGATAAAAGCGTCTGCCAAATGAATAAATGTAAATGCAACCAGATTTGAGGCTCACGTTTACAGTTTATGTCAAGTTTAGGCTTACAGCCAGAGTTAGGCACTTCCACATTAGTGTTTTGATTTTAGGGATCAGTTATGGTTAGGTCATACACAGTTACACACAGTTTCTTGTTGGATTAAGCGTGTTCCTCTTGTGAATAATGTTCTATATTTGGCTTTATATCACTAGTAAACCTTCAGATGTTTGTGGAATGTGTTTCACTGAGCCGTAAAAAGAGTGTGAACTGCACTATACTGCTCACTATAATACCACATTTAACATTAGATCTGAGAGAAGTGCATGGCACATATTCTTATTATAACTGGTAAACAACCCTGAAAGCCAAAGAAAGAAAACTTTAATATTGTTTAAAGGGGACATATCATGAAAATCTGACTTTTTCCATGTTTAAGTGCTATAATCGGGTCTCCGGTGCATCTACTAACCCTGAAAACATGTAACTTTGTTCCAACCCGGTAAGCCTTTCTCTGTAAGCATGTGAAAAACGAGCGTGCGTGTTTTTGCTCACACACAAATAAGGGCAAATTTGACAAGCTATAATAAATGATCTGTGGGGTATTTTGAGCTGAAACTTCACAGACACATTCTGGGGACACCAGAGACTGATATTACATCTTGTGAAAGAGCATTATAGGTCCTTTTTAATTTCTTAGACAATATTCAATATCACTCAATATTACACAACGCCTGTTATTAAATACTGCTACACATTTGCTGGTGGTAATGTCATCATAATATCGTGACATTTCCTATTCTGCCTTCTCTTAAAAAATAACACTATACAATAACATTTTTATCAAGGTACAATCTACATATAGTTCCTATGAAAGTGTTGTTTCTGTAAAACAAGTTGAAGATTAGTGAACAGGCTGTTGATTCATTAAAAGATATAAGGTTTATCCACACAAAAGCTGTTTATTCAGTGTAGTGAAGCCTCTTCTCCATGGACATCCATTCAAAAACAGCCTCTTGTCTCTTTCCCTGTACCAGAGTTAGCCTTATCCTCTACACCTTTCTGCATGTGTTGCTGCAGAGCCAGATGACCTCCAGCTCCACCTGTCTGGGTGGAGAGATGGGGTTATGGGAAGGGTTAGGGTGCAGTTGGAGGAAAACCTGCCCTGCAGAGTTGATCTAGTCTGAACTTGAACTGAAAGTTGACGGATGCCTTCACAAGAGCTACTCTCGTTTTTGCAGTTTTCTGATTTGGATACAACATTGGATTATACTGTAAGTTTCTATGATAATGTCAAACATTTTATTGCATTTATTCAGTGCTGCAAACTTTTGAGTTTAGCTTGGAGTGAGAATTATGGGGTGTAAATAAAAAGCTTGCATTACAATAACTATTGTGCTTGTCAAGAAAATTGATAACTAAACAGAATTTCATTAAGTTTAGTGACAACATGTTATGTTACAATGTTTATATGGTACAATGTCTGGAAAACTACTGTTTTAATTAGTGCTTGATTTCACAGATAATATCTATATATAGATATTTTAGACATTATAATATATATAATTATATATATATCCAAATTATCATATTATATTATATATAAATATAAAACCCATGTCTTGCATACGTCTGTGCGTAGTGGTTCTTGAAGCACTGACTCCAGCTGCAGTCCACTCTTTGTGAATCTCCCCCACATTTTTGAATGGGTTTTGTTTCACAATCCTCTCCAGGGTGCGGTTATCCCTATTGCTTGTCCCCTTTTTCTACCACATCTTTTCCTTCCCTTTGCCTCTCTATTAATGTGCTTGGACACAGAGCTCTGTGAACAGCCAGCCTCTTTGCAATGACCTTTTGTGTCTTGCCCTCCTTGTGCAAGGTGTCAGTGGTCATCTTGAATGTGTGTGTGTGTGCGTGCGTGTTCCTATATTATATCCATCTATATTGAATTCAGGTATACTGGGCCGTACTGTGGGTTTACACTTTCAGATCATGAAAATGGTCATTCTTTATCATTTAAAGAAACAATTTAAAGAAATAAATAGTCTTGGTTGATGCAGTATGATGCTGATGTGTGTCGTCAGGAGGACTCCCTCGTTGTTAAAGCTAGAACAACTAGTGACAACCTTTAAACTTCAGTAAATAGTTATATACAAATTCATTAAAGAAATTGACACTCATTGATTATTTTAAGTGGACATGTATACCATTGTAAATTGAAGTCAGAGATGGAAGTGTGAGGATCAACACTGTCGACCCAACACAGAATCCAACACTGAAGGTATAATGCGTGTGTCTTTGCAGCGTTCCTGTGAAAGTCACTTCATTTTTAGAATTTATTTCAATTTTACTTTAGCTCCACACTTAATCTGACTCCATTTCAAATGATTATTGAAATTAGATTGCATTTCTAATTAGGAATTAATCATAAAAACTATTGGTTATGTATTAATTTAAGTCTTGGGTTTCTCTTCCTTTCAATTATTCGTTCATTATTGACCCCAAGAACTCATCAGTTCTCACACAGTAAGTGTTTCACAGTATAGAGGAGAAATATCCCAATTTCCGACTTTTTCTTGACTCAAGAAATATAGAAAACGTGTTCTCAACTTGTGCAGCCAAAAGACAAGAGGTGCAGAAACTTGAGAAATGAGTGCAGAACGAGTCTGTGCAAGTTTCCTGACAGTTTGAAGTAACTTCACAACTCACATGATAAACAGAGAGAAACACATGGATTTTTGACATCATTACCTGGCATATCCTGTTCTTTTAATACAGTGTTTTGTTAACAAGGTTTACTTGCAGTGCCGGGATACTGATTTGTAGACTAAACCAGTAAATCAGGTTATTTAAATAAACTGTATTGGGGTCCATGTAAACATGCTCATGCAAATGTGCTTGAAGCGATACTTGACTGATGAACTTCAATTTACAAAATCATATTTCTTCAATCCCTCCGTCCTTGTTTGGACATGAGGAAAGGGTGATGCTGATGGTTAATGTTTACTGCACTTTATTTTCCTCTCTTCTGTCGTTCTTTCAGCTGAACATCTTCACAGATACAAACTGGAGCATCAGAAATCACAGAGCAGCAAAAAACAAGAAGACAGAAAAATTGAGACACAAACCAGTGAATCACAAGAGGAAAGAGAACAGAGACTTGAGAGATGTAGCAGTATGGAGGGAATGAAGCCAGAATGTGAGTGTTTGATCATTATGACTGATCTAGTCTTGATAGATTTTACTATTATTGCTTTACAGTACTGTCATAAAGTGCCACATGTAGACAGATTTATCAGTCACGTGTGCGATTGGGTTTAATTGACAATGTATTATAGACTGAGAAAGAAAACAAATCCAAAACAATGAGGATAATCTAATATTTGTGATTTCTAGTCTTCAGGCCAGAACACACCAAGCTGATGCTGAAGAACTAGTGGTGATGAAAGCAGACTGTGGGGTTGGCTCACGTCGGCAGCGTCTGGGTCCAAAGTTGCCCTGACACACCAAACCGACGCTCGACAGCCGACGGCCAAGTAGCGCGCCCGTTCTGTGCCTGCGTGAGATGAAATGCCTTTCTGAACCAGCAGGTGGCAGTAGCTGAACAGCCAATCAGAATGATCAGATGGGCCGACGGACCGACGAGCTCCAACACCGATTCAACATGTCGAATCGGCCGAAAAAAAGCCAACAAGGACCAACTTCAGCCGACGGTGCAGAACACACTGAGAAAACTTAGTCGGCCGACTGTCGGCTTGGTGTGTTCCTGCCGATCCACCTTATTCCAACGCCCCATGACGCTTTGCACGAATTACCGTGCGTTCACACCGCCGCCGGCGAGAGCGTCAACAGTCACCTTGGCCGCCCTGCCAACAACGCTGTACTGTTCGTTCAAACCTCCGCCGACGGGAGGGTCAAAGTAAATGACAAGTCGCGTCAACCAATCGGAAGCCTCTCAAGCGAGGACCTCTACATTCCAATTGGTTGCCGCCGAACCGCGTCATAGCTGCTCATTACCATAAAGTTAACCTGATTTCAACTCTCCTCGACGCTCTCACCGTCCAAGACGCGCCGCGCCGTTCTCGCCGGAGCTCGCCGCCGGCTCTCATTGAAAATGAATGACTAGCGTCACTTTGACGCTCTCGCCGCCGGCGGTGTGAACACACAGTTATGGGAGTAACTTCCGTTAAGCTGTAAATAGTCAGTGAAAGACTCGCTCTATAAACGCAATAATACGCTTTAATTTTAAAGTGGGTACAACGAGATGACATTTATTCTACTCACCCCTTCAACCAGCGAACATTAAAAGGACATTAAATGTGTAAAAGCATCAACAAGGTACTATTCAACAGACCGTGAAAAAGCGCAATTCTTTCCACAGCAATAACGGACGGGGTTGAACATAACTATAGTGATATATATATATCTGTATTATGTAATACGTTGCCTTAATAAAAATGTTCATAAACTTAAGCATTGCGTGATACTAGCTATTTTAAAGTGATTTCCGTCATTTTTACAAATAATAAATTGTATTTACCTGTGAAAACAAACCTGGAAAGAGACGTGAGGATTTGAGGAGAAAAACGAGAGCATTCCAGTTAATTATTAATGGGATATATCATAAATTATATCGGGAGAACGGACCACAAATATGCAGTTTATGTTGTCCTTTTTCATACTATTTCAGCGGTATGCAAAGAGACAAAATAAAATAATCATGAGGATAGAAAGCAGCGGCTGAAAAGAGCTCTTGCCATAGATATTCTTGTTATAATGTGTTAAAATACAAAGCGTTATGTTACTCTCATGATGTCTGAATATAAAACATGAAAGAAACATTGACAGCTCATTCAGTCAAACTGACGGATAAGCTTTATTTGTAGGGCAACCTTATGATTTGAAACGATTCGTTTCAGTCTTTTTGAATGGAAGTTCCCCAAACCGGAAGTGCAGCAGGTAAGTCAATAGATTTTCTATTCAGATCATCAGATGACTTCAAACTTTCTACACCAGATGGCACTGTAAAGATTGATTCTGATGTCAAAAGAGAGGAGAGATTCTCACATCAAAACCTTCACTCATCCATCATCACATCACCATCATCATCATCATCATCATCATCACCACAGCATCATCATCATCATCATCATCATCACCACAGCATCATCATCATCATCATCATCACCAAGCATCATCATCATCATCATCAAAATCACCATAACAATCATTATCACATCATCATCATCACAGCATCATTATAATCAAAATCATCATCATCATCGCCATCATCATCACAGCCATCATCATCATCACAGCCATAATAAATCATCAACATCAAAAATCATCATCACCATCAACATCATCATCATCATCAACATCATCATCATCATCACCATCACAACGCATATCATCAATCATCATCATCATCAAATCACCAACAATATTATCACATCATCACATCATCATCAGCATCATTATAATCATCATCATCATCATCACAGCCATAATAATCATCATCATCAACACATCAAAATCATCATCGCCATCATCAGCATCATTCATCATCATCACAGCATCATCAACATCATCATCACCATCATCATCATCATCATCATCATCACAGCATCATCATCAAAATTATCATCATCATCATCATCATCATCATCATCATCATCACAGCATCATCATCACAGTGATGATGTTAGAGAGATGTCTGGTCCATCACAGGACTCTCAGACTCTCATTTACTGTTTTTTGATATTCAAATAAAATAAAGACTGATCAAATGTTTCTCTGTCAGTGTGAATTACAAACAGCTTACAGTTTTCTGCAGCACAAACTCATGATTACATCAAAGATCTGCTTTATTCTGACAGTAATCAATCAAACACAGCAGATCCAGTGAAGATGAGACGTGAACATGCAGATATCAACAGCAGCAGAAACTTAGACATTATTGAACTAGTTTGACCCAGTGTGACAAGACCAATGTACACTTTTATTAAACGACTTTAAAACATTATAACCAGCTTTAAAAAGGGAAAAAAATAGATGACTAACTTGTAAGTGTAACGATCAAATCCACTGAATGATGAAGATGAAGATGAAGATGAAGATGAAGATGAAGCGTATACAAACACAAAGATGGCCAACATGCGAGACAGCAACAGAGCAAAGGAAGGAACTTAAATACACACTGATGACCAACTAAATGATGAACAGGTGTGTAGATGTCATGAGTCTCCATGGTAACTGATGAGTGGCGGGAAACTGGAACAAAGGGAACATGTGACTAACGACAACAAACTGAAAGTCCATGAAAACTAAACAGAACAAAACTGTGACAGAAAGGCTAAACATCTGATCATAAAGGCATTCTGAATGTTGTTATGAATGTTCATATCACTGAATTCACCATCTCTTATAGTCATGTGATCAATCATGTGTGGATCAGAGGACTGATCTAGAATCAGTGTTCATCTGAATCTTTACCTAATCATATTCATAAGTGGGTGAATGACCTTGAATGACCTTGATCACATGGAGGGAATTTTAGGGTAAAAATGCTGCTGGTGTCAGATTCACAAATCCTCCTATTCGCTGTTATTAGTACATTAGCACCACCTACTGATGAGCACAGACACTACAAACACTATTCAATTATTAAATCATTACTAGAATCGCCCTTTTATAACAATAAATTAAGTGATTAATAATAAACTTCAATTAGAACTGTATTCTTTAAATGTTAAATATTACATTGTAACTTATAGGCTTATATATATTAATAAAACATTACAGTTTTACATCTGAATATAATTATTTTCATTACCTTTAATCATTTTTGTCATAAGTGATGTTTTGTAGCTGCTGTTACTCAATGCCTTTCACATTCACTCAAAAAAGATGAATAATAAAAATTGTACTATTAATAAAACACTACTGTTAGAGGACATGTTCAGTAAATTTATGTTTAAGGGTTTATTTTTATTCATCCTTTCTGTTAATTTACCAGAGAGATCAAATTCAGCTGAACATAAGTGTGGCCTTTATTCAGTGGATGTAATAAACTGATCCATGTTGAACACAGTGCTGTTGTTTTAATGAGCTTCTAATTAATAAGAGCTTAACAATATTAACTCACATTAACCTGCATTCAGCTGATATTTGAACTTGATTATTGAATGCTGTCAATCCTGAAGATTTGTTTAATTTGAGACTATAGAATAGCAACTGCATTGAATAGAATTCAGAATAAACATTTGTTTCCATCTTTGTCCAAGAGATGGATCAACTAGATTTCACGGCAAACTCAAAAGCCACTTAGTTCAGATTCGAGACAGTGATGATGATGATGATGATGATGATGATGATGATGAAGGTGATGATGATGATGATGATGGTCAGAGATCTGATATGAAGATGGGAGAGAATCATCATGTCATGTATAAAGTGATTCTCATCAGTTTTATTTACCTGTTTTAACCTGACTGCATTCAAGTTGTTGATTTTCTTTAACCTCTTATTTAAGGTAAAAGTCTCTCTCTGAAGTGATCTGAAATCAGAATGTTTAGGTAATGACAGTAACAGGTCACCTGTGTGAGGGAGTGACAGCGTCAAATCTTGACATCGCTTTAGGTCTATCTGAGTTAACTCAAGACTATGAAATATTAATAGCATGAAACAGAATTAGGGCATTAAGAAGAATCACATAAACACATGTATTGTATATTTATTATTTTAATACGCAAACAGGATTAACAGGGGTTTCCATCTCTGTCCACTAGATGGCGTAACTAGATTTACTCAAAGTCAAAGCCAGTTCAGAAACAGTGAAGAGAATCTGATCAGAAGATGAATGATGATCATCATGAAGCATAAACTCACTGACACTCAAACATCTGATCCTGTTCAGTCTGTTTATGAGGACATTAGTTTTAGAGAAAAGGAAAGTTATGACAATGCACAATGATGACAACTTACCTAAAGCAGCTTTTAAAAATATATACATATTCACGAAAACTGAGAATAATACTGACATCTGTATAACAGCTGAAAGGCCATACAAGACAAAGACATTTTTAAATGATAAAGATAAAATAAATAAAACCTATTGTAAATGTTCTGGTGATAACAAGAGGCATCAAACACAATTTGAGAAATAGTGAAATATCTAACTATAATACATTAAATCTGCTCACTAGATTACAGAAACAGATTTGTCATTGTTTGTTTCTGTAGCCTTCTTTCAGTTTAGAATGTGAGGCATCATTCTTTAGTGATAATTTAGTTAATATCAAGTGATTAAATTAAAAATACTGTAGATCAGGAAGAATTAAAAGTAGTTCAAGTGTTAAGAATAAAGAAATGCAGCAGTTGAAAATATATTGTTATTTGGACAACAGAAATGTCAAAGACCTTCTTGTGGTTAAGTGTGCATGTGCAAAGGAGCCTAAAGAAGGTTGTAAAGTTAGTTTCAGTCTGACAGTATGTGCGCCAATGATGAATTGACTGATGTTTCTAGTTTTAATGATTTTTATTGTTGTTGTTGTTGTTGTTGTTAGTGGACTCAAATGAAATAAGTTCAAGTGAATAATATGCTCATATAGTTATAAATACAAGTTTATGAATTTAAATTCATCAGTCAGACAGTCGATTTCTGCAAATGAAATCAGTTGACTTGTTTTAATTGAGTGCATGGTATTTTTACAACAACATACTGCAATGTAGATTACAGTAAAGAACTGTAAAATTAACAGTAAAGTATTGGCAACTTTTTTGCCAGTAATTAAATTCACACGACAATTTTTACAGTGCTGGGTTAATTAAAACTGGTTTTAATTAAGAGAGAAAGAGATAAAAACATCCACTAGACTTCCATTCAACCTGAAATCTACTGGTATTTGGTGGTTATTTAAGAGGGGATTATGAAGAATATGTGAGCAAATCTGTTTATGTTGAATCCACTATTTTAGCAGGAGAGAAAATTGGGATTAATGCTGAGACGGTCAGAGAACTGCTGACAGAATTTATCTGTTTCTGTATGATGATCACTGCCTCAACATCAGCCACAGGCTAAAATGGAAATGCAAATGCATCAAGTAGTGGTGTCTGAAAACATCTAAACATCTTCTGCTTCCTGTTTAACAGTTTTACTGCATGACTCTTGATCAACAGAAGAGACTGTTTGCCTGTAACGCATTATGTGATGTGATGAGATCTAAAAAAATATATATATTTTTTTTTAAAAAGTTTCACACAGAGAGACATTTTGTTGTCCAAAAGGTGTGAACAACTCATAACTTGAGTGTGATCTAAATCTAATCTTGATCTTTTAATAACTATGAATATGATCAGATGTGTGTATCTCTTGATCCAGACAGATTGTGATCCTGATGTTCATTGAGACAGTAAATGTTTCTTACCAGAGGATCAGACGTCTTTCTGCTTCTTCACATGATGGACGATGAGGTTTCTAGGAAATGCAGAAAATTACAGATCAGTCACACAATAAATGCATTAAAGGAGATTCACAAAAGACATTTTTCTCATTTAAAAAGATGTAAAAATGTAATAATCTTTAAGATATAATAAATAAATGATAATAAAACTCTCTGATTAAACAATATGTTTGGTATGAAATGGTATACACAACATATTTTATTATGATTATGAAGGTTTGTTGACTCCTGCAGACATCAGGCACCTTCTGAAACTATTCTGACTGAAAGCCCACGTTTTCCAAAACAACATGTGCTAGACTGCCATCTCTGACCTCACTGCTGTTTTTTTTCCAAATTCATTCCGTACATGAACCTGACATATAAACGCTATATCTACCACAACCAGCACAGGATTATATGATACAACTCTAAAATTGGGTAAATAGAGTAAAAATATGTTACACACATCTTAACACCTACGCATAAATTTGCACATCATTTGCCATCATTGAATGATTATATCAGCATTAAATCAGCCACTGTCTCTCTGAATGTTAATATTTATAGCAACCATAGAGAAACATTGATGAAGCCCTGAAATAAAAACATGCATTTAGAGATCAGTAAACACACTCAAGTCACCTTTATTTCTATATCACCTTAATGTAGATTGTGTTCAGTATTGATTCATTCCATTGCAGAAATCAATAATTAGTTTATCTATATATCAGCACAGGAGAAAAGAGTGATATCGTCCAGCTCAGTTCAGTTCGCATATAATGGTGTCAATGCAGGCAGATCAAAAACATTGTTGAATATTAACAGCAGTAGGTGGGAAGAACACAGTCCACCAATCAAATCCTAAATGCTGGGTTAAAAATGACCAAGTTGGGTTGCAAACAGACAAACTCAGTGGTTGGGTTAAATGTTTGCTCAACCTGCTGGTCAGTTTTATTTAACCCAACTATTGTTTAAATATGATATGATGAATATGGCTGGCTTGAAATGAACTCAAAATAGGTTTCTGATCACAGATCTGGTGGATGTCTCCTCTTTTAAGGTGATGAGCTGTGCTTCACTGCTGCACCGAGGACATGCCTGGACGTCTCTTCAAACAGAGGGATACCTGAAGAACACACCTGCTGCACATCTGTTCAGTGACGTCATTGTCAGAGCTTCAAGTTTAAGTATTTCTATTTTGGATTATAATAAAGACTGTTTTTGTTTCTCTACAGCTTTGTTGTGCACTGTTTTGTGACACAAAGCCACTTAAAACATTTTTAGAATGAAAATAACTTTACTGTAACAAACCTGTGTAACAAACTCCAGTGCTGTGAGTCTGTTATGAGTCATGACATTTTGTGAGAAGCGTTATCTTTAATATTTCCATACAATTTCTGGGGGATCTCTTTACTTCTTTCATAGAAGTTTTTAAAGAAAAGAGCAGCAAAAGAGAAGATTTGAGCCTTTCTCAGTCCCAGCACTCAATATGCAAAGTAAAATTTCTGGAAACTTTTTTTTTACAATAAGCAAGTGACGATGCATACTTTTTTCTTTTTCTTTTTTTTTTTTTTTAAATCTAATTTATTAAATTTTATCTAATTTTAGAAAAACTGTCATAAACCCACACCATCATATGCATAAAATCTGAGCAAAAACTTTATTTTAATCAAAACAGTGGGATCTGCATTTGCATTTATATCTCTGATCATATTTGTGCATTTAAGTAAAAAAACACAACCTGTGGTTTCTGTGTAAGTTTATTTCCGATGCAGCTCTGCGTGTAATGTTCATCAGGGACAGGAGAGGCTGGATCCAAATGCAAGCAGATATTTAATCAAACAAGAGATCATCCAAACATGAACAAGAAATCCAGAAACACAGAGCCAAACACACACTACATCCTTACAAGACAATAGGTGCGTTCCATTCGGGGTATTAATAATAGGTATTCGCCATCTTAAGGGGTCATGAACTGTTTATTGTTTTATAATGTTTCCTGGGTGCACTTATAAGTATGCTTTTTACAACCAAAATTGTCATAATTTAGAATTAAAAGGGCATTTTTCTGGTTTTTATCCTTTATTTGAACACTTTGTTTTAAGGGGCGTGTCTGTGTGAGACTTCAGTGTAAACGCCCACTGCTGTGATTGGCTGACATCTTTGCATATGAAATAGCCACGGATTACTCTCTCTTTTAGCATGTTTTTACTATTACAGCTCTCAAGGTTAACTAATCGTGAAAAGAGCTGCATTACATTTAGATCTATGGCATCATATTTAGATTGTGGCATGAAAGGTTGCAGTGATGATCATTGTAGTCGATCACAGACATGTTGTTGAGCTCATGAAAGCAGTGATCTCGTCATTGAAACTCAATTTATGCACTCTAACAAATGTTTTCATCATAACTAACAGTGTAAACACAATATAACTAAGAGATTTGTTGAATAAAATGGGAGTTTTGCACCTCAGTCACTGATAAACTCGCGCTGTTTGATTGACAGCTCCAGTGATTGTAAAGGGAGCGTTCTTTGATCACTTTCTTTATATAATTTAATCACCGTTAAATAACAGATTATTTTCAAGAGAAACAAAGTGAAGTTGAGCGTTTAGTCACTGGTTTGATTTACTGACACACAGACAAAGATCATCTGACTGTACATGAATCATTAATATCAGATCAGGCATTAGAATGAACACAGTTACTGACATGTTGTTGCATTACTGTCGAGTCCAGGCACTGCACAGTATTTTGTAATCCTCAACGGCATGTTTATTGCTTGGTAGCTTGATCTGGTTTAGCACCACATAGGCCTATGTTACTTTGTCTCCCTATTCTATTGCATGTCATGCATGATTCGGCGGGCGGGGCTAAACAGGCAGTGATGAAGTAGGCGTTGATCTTCTTCTGCGGAGGCGGAGCTTGCTGCCCTTTGACGTCATAAATCCCCGCTTTGTAAATCCTGTCGTTCTCTGGGTCCGAGGGCTGTTTCATAAAAGATGCTGAGAAAAGCGAGGATTAAACTCCAAAACCTGACTTGAATTAACCTAACAAATGAGTTTGGGCTAAAGCGGTTTCATAAAAGGTAATTGAAGTTCACGCAGTCTCACTAATTCGATCCAGGTTCACCTAGTCAAGATAATTTCGCGTGCACGGTCTTTTTAAGCAGCCCTAGAGGTCGATCATGGATCAAATCGATCCACCATAGGAAACGGCATACATTTTGTGCTATTTTATGCGTTTGAGACATCCTCAGTGCATAACTTATTTTTCACAAGTTTATTCTCCATCTGTAATTGTTAGAAGTCATGCAAATATTTCCATTTTGCTGCTAAACTTCACAGTGAACGAGCGCTGCTCCGCTATGCGCGCTAAACAGACGGAACCAATAGAAGCGCAATAATTCTAAAATATACATTTCGTTAAAATATTTGATGTTGGACATTAAATGTGCCTTATGTAAATTTTAAATCTACAAGTAAATGTATTTTTTATGATAGTAATTGTAAATGGACTATTGTTAATGGGGTAAACAATATACTTTGGGCCAATTACTGAGTTTAGATTCATCTTACCAATAAAATTTAGTCTGTGCCTATTTATTAAATTTTTAATTTGTGATTTTTAAATTCTGCTTCTAACCACAGAGTAATACAGCTTCCAACAAAAACCAGAGAGAAATGTATTATATATATATATAATATATATAATATCTATATATATATATATATATATAATTCAGTTGATTGAGACACTTTTTGTTATTGAAATGACTGGGAAAAGTGTCCCAATTAACCAGATTATATTATATATATATATATATATTATATATATATAGACCAGAGTATAGATTAAATATGAGCCTTGGAAAAGGCTAGCTGACTTTATTGTGCTTTGGCTACAGTGGGTAGTTCCAGTGAGAACAACAATACATGTCACTTCTGCAGGCTGCCTCTTACTCTGTCACTCTTTCATAACTTTTGCGGCTCTGAAACACTCACTTTGTATTTCTCCTGCTCTTTGTCTAGCAAAAAAATCCCTCATCACTTAAGAAAGATTAAAAAGAAGCCTGAATGTTTCAGGGGTCTTGTCACAGGTCTATTGATTTAGAATTTCTGTGTTACTTTTGCTAATTTTCACACTTAAAACAATGATTTGGTAATCCTCTTGTACTCTTCTGTGCTAAGAAATAATGTCTCCTGACAGTTCTCTCCCAATGCTTCCATTGTTGTCAGCATCAAGTCTGAGAATGATTCATGGGCTATATGAGCACTTTTTTTTTAAGAATTACTCTCTTAAATGTTTTGGTTCATCATACTTACCTTTTTAATAAAAAAAATGCCTTAAAATTAAAACATTTTTTTTAAAATGTATTTTATTTGTTAATAAAGTCAATAATTGTATGTGAGAGAGTCAGTTTATATCATCTGCGTTTCCTATTGGTCAGTGTTAGAGGAGCTCAGCTTAGCCTGACAGTTAGCCTGCTCCGGAGCAGGCTAGCTGCAAAGTGTAAATCTCCATAGTAACTTAATGTAGATTAATTTTAGCCTCCTTCATGCAACCGAGTCAGGGCTAAATTCAGCCAGGATAACTGGAAAATCCCAGCTTAATCCCTTATCTTGCTTTTGTGCAATACCCCCCTGGTGTCAAATTAAAGCTTATATTGGACTAACACGGAAGTTTCAGCTCTAAAACTTACAGGATATTCTTATGACCTCTTATATATCAAAGTTCAAGAAAACGTTTGATTTCTCAGTCATCACCCTTTTAATTGAGTTCCATTCCGAAGGGAGCGAACATGTTCAGTTTGAAGGTCACTGCGAACGGCATAGGGAATAAGGGAACATCGATACATCACTTCACAGGAAGTAGAGATAAAATCACCCAACTGTAATTTCGCACCGCGTCACCAGTCAGAACTACGGTGGAGCAGAGCCGTTGGAAGAGTTTATACACGGCTCTGCGATAGAGGAATTTACGTTTTGAGCATTTATACATTTTGTATTATTATACAAACGAAAGCATGAATGGTATGGCGATGAGTGTTACATTTGCATATTTTATTGTATGAATAGCATGACAAAGTAAAAGTGTTGAAAAGCAGCTGAGGCTCTGTCCATTTTTTATTTACCTCAGAAGTGTTATATGGCTGCGGTTGGAAAAGAAAGCACACAAGATGAGACCCAGACGGTGGATTAAGAATACATTTATACAGTTCACCAAATGAGAAATTATTTTCATATGGCATGAGAGTTACAGCTTCAAATCTGTTAAGAGTCAATTTTAAATTCGAAAGTAAATTATAATCTATTTATTTATGTTATCATAATCTGCGCGACACCATCGTTGACTTTCTTTGATGACGTTTGCAGGGCATTTCAAATGATTATTGTCAGCGAATCCACTTCAACAAATATACCGTGCTCAGGAGTAGAGCAGTGAACACTGCGTAGGACCCTGTCGAACGGAACACAGCTAATGACTGACAAAGACTGATATGAAAGACACATTGGGTGCTTCTCAATATCCCTCCTCGTTTTCCTCCCTCCTCTGTCCTCCATCATATGACCCGGAAAACGATCGAGCTCAGCCATCTTGAAGGACATCTCAATTCTCTAATTGCACCGCAGGAGGGCGAGGATCGAGGAGCTGTACGGAGGCCTTCTGAGGATTTCTGGAGCGAGATACCACATCTGCATCCTTGCGGAAGATCTTTCTACATCGACCGTTGTGTTCACACCGCCGCCGGCGAGAGCGTCAAACATTCACCTTGGCCCGCCCTGCCAACACCTGCTGTACTGTTCGTAACTTCAACCGCCTGCCGACGGGAGGGTCACGCAGAGCCAACAGTAAATGAACAAGTCTCGCGTCAACCAATCGGCCATCCTCTCAAGCTAGACCTCTACATTCTAATTGGTTGCCGCCGAATCCGCATCATAGTCTCATTACCATAACGTTCTTTGACTTGATTTCCAACTCTCCTCGACGCTCATCATAATCTTCAACAACTCGTCCGAACCCCGCGCCCTCTCTGCCCTTGAGCCGGAGCTCGCCGGCCCGGACTCTCATTGAAATGAATGACTGCGTCATTTTGACGCTCACGCCCTCCAAGCCGCCGCGGTTGTGAA
Source organism: Culter alburnus (assembly GCA_028476615.1). Taxonomy (NCBI): domain Eukaryota; kingdom Metazoa; phylum Chordata; class Actinopteri; order Cypriniformes; family Xenocyprididae; genus Culter; species Culter alburnus. The sequence goes on from JAOTNS010002911.1 coordinate 105,745, forward strand.
CACACAGTAACCTGAACTCAGGCATTAAATTCTCCTCCCCCTCTTATCGGTCACATAATTAAAGTATGCCACTTTTACAGATTAAATACAACTTTATATCTCATATATTTCACTAGTGCATCTTGCTTTATTAATATTTATTATATTTTTTTAAATACCCCAAACTTTAAATCACATGTTGGTAGATCCCTCTCGTGTACTGACGACGCTTTGACCAAGTGAGCTAATGGGGAGCGAGGTTTATCATTCACTGGAATTCAATTCCTCCTTCTTTCTCGTCTTTATCCTAGCGTCCTTCCCTACGCCTCCTGGAGGGGTGCGAGCTACTGACGCAGGACAGGAAGCAAGGAAAGGAAACGAGGATGCCACAAATAAGAATTGAAAGCCCCATAAATTAGGCCGGGTTTAACAATGTAATTTGGCACAGGTGATAGACGGATGATGAGTCCAGGCAAAGGATTATGGGGGATGAGTCCATGATGAGTGGCATGGTCTGGGGTGAGTGTCCCACCGGTGACTATCTAGGGCACTTCGCTGGTGATCGTGACAACTTGTGCCTGTTTTGGTTTTTTTTGGTTTTGGTATATGGCATGTGGAATTTTCTTTATATATATATAAAGTATTAGGACAATACTAATATAAGAAGGAGCACACAGTTGTCATTCACACAATTACAACAACTAAAACACCATCATGGTAACATGCATGAAATTTTAAAATGCAATAAACATTTTATGCACAGTGAATGTAACATAAAAACCCGATTACATACTGATAGAAAAAAAATGATAAACTAGAAGCAACAGAGTTACTTCAACAAAAATATGTGTTTTAAATAAGTGTCACGCAGGAAGTTGTGGGAATGTCAATTTACGGTGTTTTTCCACTGTAATTTTAACAATGACAATGTTATTTTTCCCTCCACAAACTGTGACTTTAACGGTATTTTACCGAAAATTACATTCAATGTACGTTAGAGCTATTTCAGTTATTTCACTGTAGATAGTACGGACACTTTTTCTGTAAACCAATTCATCAGTTTTTTTCACCAGCAGCATTTTACAGTCTTTTACTGTGTTAACAATCACGTATCTTTTTTACAGTGCGATCTCAGAGCTGCAGTGGATGTGGCCTCCTCTTTCTGCTCATCACCAGGTGATTAAAACAACTTTCATATTATTTTTTGTTAAGTTTTTATTCATTCATTGCATTCCTCTCTCAATGCTGGGTTTAAAAAAACCAAGTGGGTTGAATGGACAACCCCGTTGGGTTAAATGTCTTGACCCAACCTGCTGGTATACGTTTTTATTAACCACTATTGTTTAAATTAACCCAAAATAGTTGGAAATTAACATTTACTAATATGTTTATAAATTAACATTTTTAACAAATTTAATAATAATAAACAATAAACATTGATAATTGTTTATTAATAAATGTTCACCTTTTGAGTTATTTTTATTGCGTCTAGTAATTATGTGTCCTGATTTTTAATTTTTCGAACATATTTTGGGTTCATTTTAAGTTAGACATATATTCAATTTTATAGTCATAGTTGATTAAATAAAGCTACCCAGCACATTGGGCAAAAATTTACCAACCACTGGGTTTGTCCATTTTCAACCTAACCCGTTCGTTCGTTCGTGAGTTACAGTACTGTGAAACTGAAATGTCAAAAATGCACTTTAAATCTCGACCAGTGGCAACACGGCAGAGATAGTAATAACATTATATGATATAAGAAAACAACAACAACAATAACGATTTTGGTGGCTGTGGGATTGTTATTGGACTTATTTCATATGAACCAAAGGCTTATGTTCTTATAGACAAGCAGTTAAAAGTTTTAGAAGCTCTAACACCTGAATGTAGAAACATGTTTTATCTTGAAGTGTTTTTATTGCTGAACTGGAACTGATGAAGTGTATTTACTGTCATGTTGTGATATAAGGAAAGAGATGAAATTCTGGATCTGATTATCAGTGTTGATTCTTGTTAAACTGAAGACAAATGAGTTCCTGCTGAAGAGATCTGGTTGTTCATTAGCAGCTGAGAAACAGAATTTAAGTTGACGCTCGCTTAACAACTACAAAAATACAAGAAACCAGTTAACAAAATCCGCTTTCTGTGATTCCTCCTCCTTGTTTCTATGCCTCGTAGCTACAGAGGGGATGAAGAAGACATGAGGACAGGCCGGATGCTGATGGTTAATGTTTCTGCCTTTATTCTCCTCCTCTTCTGTCGTTCTTTCAGCGAACATCTTATGTTCTGTTCTACATTAATCTGACTTTAATTAAATCTGTGTGTGATTTACAGATTCCGAAAATCACACTCCAGAAAACTTGCTGGAGCCTCAGAATCACAGAGCAGCAGAAACAATAAACAGAGAGAGAAATGGAGACACAAACCAGTGATCCAAGAGAGAAAGGAGAGAAACTCGAGAGATGTGAGAGTATGGAGAGACTAAAGCCAATCTGTGAGTGTTTGATCATTACTAACTTCAATCCTTCATCACATTAGAATTTTCTTTTCAGATTAATCAGATTTACTTCACACTTTCTGCATTATAGACTGCTTAAGCTTTTCACAGATGTGTAATCGAGCGATGTGTTTCTGATTGAGAACAATATCCCATAAATTTAAAACAATGTGTGTTATTTCTAGTCTAGTTAAGAATTGACCAGGCCTGAAGAACTTCATTCTGATGTCAAGGTGAGATTCTCTCATCAATGCCCTTCAATTACTGACATCCATCATTATCATCATCATCATCATCATCTTCATTATCTACAGTCTCTCACTCCTGTCTTCTGGAAGTTTAATACAGACTCATCTGAGCACAAATAAACCAGTTCAGTGTCTCCTGATTCTGCTCTTTACAGTCATCATTTTCACACTGATCATTTGATCCACATCTGCATCACCGAGACTCGTTCTCAGATCTGACAGAATCATGTTTATTCTCAGATTGATTCATTCTTCATCATCACACTAAACCACACAGAAGATCTGTTCTGAACATCAACTTTCTTTAAAATACAAACATAAATGAAGAGAATAATTCATGTTCTTACCAGAGATTTCTGGATTCATCTGATGATGATGATCTTTCATCTGATTGTCAAACTCGTCCTGTAGAGTTTATCTCAGCTCATCTCAACACTGTCTGAAGATTCTAATCTTGATGATCAGGTTTCAGGTGTCTTAAAATGGGGATTGAGCTGAACTCTCAGGACGGTCCTGGACACTCTTTAGAGACAAAGTCTTGAACAGCATTTCCCTGTTGAGAAATAATTACTTATTCAAAATAATATGATTTCACATGCAGACACACTGATTGAAGAGTTTCAAGAGTCTGATTTATTACAGTGATTGACATCAGCAGCTTCATTTGAGACTTTATGAGAACTGAAGTGAATCGAACAACAGCAGATCAATACTTACTGAACACTGAATATCTACTCTTTAAAACATTACAGTATACATTATTGCATTAGTTTGCTGTAAGTTCTGTCATTTCACACAAAATACAAAAATCTCATTATTATTTGAGGTGATACTGAATGACATTCCCAGTGAATTAAACTGAAATAATTACACTAAGTTTAAAATAGAAATTAAGGCATTGTAAATAAATATGTATCAGATTGTGTTTTATATTTATAATAACACAGAATATTGAGTGCAGTTTCCATCTTTGTCCACTAGATGTCAGCAGTAGATTTAAGGTGGGTACATGTTCTCAAACTCGAAGTCTTTTAGTTTCAGTTTAGAGAGGAAGACTGAATAGTATCTGAAACATACAAGACAAAGACAGATTTAACTTTAATATAAGGTCAATTAATCAAACTATGGACTATAATGTAAATGTTCTGGAGATTGTAACCAATAAGCATCAAACACTTGAGAAATAGAAAAGAAGTGAAATATTCTCTATGTCAAATCTTTACAGAAACAGATTACAGTAAATTATCGACCATCACATCATTGTTCATGAGGTTTACACACTCTTCTGAAAGTAAAATACTTCTTTGTAGTGATATATCCACAATAAATGATAAAAATGAATAGATTCAACATTATCTTTTAAGTAGTTGTTGAGATATTTGATCATTTTTGTGGCATGATCCTGATTGTGACTTTATCAAACATTCTTCCCTCTTCTCTCTTCTATCTTCTAAGTGAATTTTGGTTCGTTATGCTTCATTCTTCCCTGGTTAAATTAAAACATTACACAAAAAGAGACCAAATACAATTGTCTTTTGTATTTTTACACTATGTAATGTTCTATTTATTACAACAAAGTATAAATTTATATCCAAGTTGTGTTTTTGTGCATTTTACATTTTATTCCAAAATAACTAAAGGCAATAATAATTTAAACAATATATATCAGCTTCTCTTAATAGTCAGGAAATGAAGCACACTCATGAAATAAGAAATTGTTTTTGGGTTTGAGAGATTCATTTGTTCCACCGTGACCGAGGCATCATTTAACCACACTATGGTTAACTTAAATCATGTGACATGTGTGTTGATCATAGCAGACGTATATTTAGTTTATATGTAGTATAGTTACTTCCTGTGGTTTCTCAACTGAGGATGACACCAAAGCATGTGTCAGCTTGTTTTTATAGTCCAGTGACTTTAATAAAGAGTTTGAACATTTTATACCTGATGTTTTAGACGTCATGAATCATAGACAGTTTACCAGGTTATGGTTTTCATTAGTTAATACATTAACACATTTGTAGCAGTATTAAATTTTGTAAGTTAATACAAGTAAATTGTTCATTGTTAATTAATATCAATTAATTCTTTCATCTCCAGATCTTAATACTACAATAAAACCATATAAAAATAAATCTGACAAACAAATACAGCCTTCTTTATGAGGTTTAAAACATCTTTAACTACATCGTAATCAAAGATAAAATAAAATCATCACACTGTACTTTCTGTACAAACAGAAGAAGAGTACAAAATAACAGCATTCATCTCCCTACAAAAGATGAAAGGTGAAAACCCTGATTAGTAAATCAAACTCTATTTATAACCACATACTTTTACATCATGCCTCAGCACAACAATACCCCTGCAAGAGAACTTTTCCACTTCCTCAGTCTCTCAGCCGTTTATACCTCACCACAGCTCGTGTGGTGACACAGGCCAGGTTAAGCAAAAACTTGTCATGCTTTATTCTCTTCACACATCACATAACTGACATACAACGTCCAGGAGACACAGCAGATTAATAAACGCTGTAGAAGTATTGTTCACTGTTAGTTCATGATAACTAATGCATTTACTAATGTTAACAAATGGAATCTTATAGTAAAGTGTTACACATTCTAAGCTACAGAAAGAGTAAAAATGCACCAATTCTGTACAGAAGATATGATAGAAAATTTCGATCTAGGAACATTTTCTGTCTCTTGATCTAAACCCGGGGTGGCAAAACTCAGGGCCTGTTTACACGACACCTTATTCAAATGGTGTTTTGGCCGTTCATTTACATGACAGCAGCGTTTTAGGGGCCTGAAACACAAACTTTGGAAATGGGTTTTAAAGTGCAAGTTTTTGGAAATTATATTATTATATCGTCTCAGTGTACCTACAAAAACACAAATTTGTGAAAACTGTGACAGCATGTGTGTTACGTGTTCAGTCTTATAGGAGCGTAGTGTTTCTTTACAAAGTGACATCCGCCATCTACTGGTCTGGCAGCAGAATACGTGCTGCGGGAGTGACGTCAGAACGCAGTAGTCTAATTCACAACTAGATCCTTCAGAGTTTCCTATGGGTTTTTTTCTGTTTATGTGCAAAATAAAGCCTGTGGTAACCATACTTGATGATGTTTTTGTTGTACATCATACACTGCACACTCGCACACTAAAATGACTTCATCTAGACACTCAATGCTGTTCATAATGCTGTTGCAGATGAAATATAATGTGGATAACATTAAATAAATCTCTTTTCATCAGGTTAGATACTGATTATTAATCACTATCAAACCCCCTTTATCATAACCATCAGACTCACACATCCCCGTTATTTGTTGTTGATAACTGAATGTGATTTAATTGACCTGTTAATGACCATTAAATAAACTATTAAAACTATGATATAAAATGACTTGACATTCATGTCACATTATTGATTCTGAGCAAATGGGACTCGACATCATGTTCCTGTATCTGGAGGCATCAGAAAACAGAAGAACTGAATCAGATAGTCATAATACACAAAACTACAAAAAAAAACAAAAAAAAAAAAACAATGCACAATAGAAATTACAAGAAAGCACATTGAATAAAATAAATACAGTGAAATATTACATAAATACAGCAAATACATACAAAATAAAGCTAAAAGATTACATTTACTGTATTAATTTAGCAGGTGCTTTTATCCACTCACATGAGGAATATCACAGGAGATTTATCACAGAGCCACAATATTCACAGTATATAATAACAGGTTTAATAGAAAGATAGATTAGGAGCAAAAACCTGTATGGAGCTTTTTTAGTTTGAGGTTAAGGTGTCGATGGCCTCGGCAGATATGAGAACTGTAAAGATTCGTAAAGAGGAAAATCAGAAACAAATTTTCAGTGACCACAGAAGTGTATGGGTGTGTCTGAATGCATGCGATTCCTCCATATACAAAAAGGCAGCTCACACATGAGTGATATGATACCACAGCAGCGTCCTAGAAGCAGAGGAGGAGTTTACCCCACCCTCTATCTGAACTTTCTGAACTCAGAGCTGCGCTGGATGTTTCCTCTTTTCAGCTCATCGCAAGGTAACTAAAACACTTTATCTTGAATTGTTCTGTGAAGAGTGATTAACTATTATTTTAAACTTCACTGAGAGCATGTATGGAGAATCACAAACTGCAGAATAATTAAACATTTTGACAAGAGAGACAAAGCAAAAAGTACAAAGTTTCAATCTAAAACAGAAAAGCAGAGTCTATCAACAAAACAGCATTAACAGTGGAAAACCAACAGAGTATTCATGATGTTTGAGATCAAACTCTGTTTATATTTCATCATCAACAGTGTTTATTTCATCTCTGTGTCTGAATGGTGAAATCAATCTTAACTCTAATCACTCTTTATATATGAAGAGCATCAGTTACATTATATAGTTACATTATCACTCTAACTATACAGGAAAGCATCATTTACTTTTACACTTGTGGTCATATGTTTACATATATAGTTATTATTTGTCTTGTGTGTAAACATATGTTCATGGTGCAATTTACCCATGATATATGATTATGATCAGATGTTTGTGTTCTTCATTGCCAGTTTTTGGATTTCATGATCACAGTACCCTTTTTTAATGCATCTGATCTGAATATTACAATAATAATTTTACAGTAAGTCTTTACAATAATCATTGATGTATCAGTGTTTTTACTATATTTTGTTGTACTGTATAGCCTACAGCAAAAGAATCTCTACTTAAGGTGATGATACACAAACCTTTTGAGCAACCATCAACGGCAACCATCAACGGCACCTGGTGAGACAACGGTCAACTTAATTATGGCTACGGGAACCCAGTTGGCTGCAACCAGTCAGAGGGAGCAAATCTATTGCCAATCCAATAATACTTTATATAAACACTTGTTAGACACTTTATTTCAACTTTTCAATTGAACTATAGACCTCGTCTTCGCTCCACTGGTGCTGAGAGGCTGCCCATCTTGTTTGAATTTTTTCAAAATCTCCAAGCCGATCACATGTTCGGCCTGCTACCATGTGTATCAATAAAGTGTTTGAAATGAAATTAAATCAAATGAATGAAATGCTAGCAATCTGATTGGAGATCTAAAAAATTGCTAACAACCGGTCTAAAGTATCCAGATATAATTTGTCGCTCATTCAAGTGCCCAAGCAATATTGCTCAAAAATTGCCCTGTGTATCATCACATTTTTCTATTTTTATTACCACAAAAAAATCTGATTACTCATTATCATCAAAATATCAGTTGATTACTAGATTCCAAAAGTGGAAGTGTTTCACATCATGATTGTTACGAACTTTTAAAGGTCTAGGGTGTAGAAAGTAACATTTAGATATTAGTATTGCTATAATGGAAGCGGCAGCAGAAAGACCAGACACACAAAAGCAGTTATGGCCAATTCATTTATTAATACAAAAAGCCGAAGCCACTAGACAGTGTATTAGTGTGCTATGATACAATGCATTTTGAAGGAGATATAAATAAAGAAAGATCAATTAACTAATGGGGAAAAAGGAACTGGTGTTTTCTAAGTTCCACAAACTCTCTAAACTTGCTAACCAAAGAAAATGTGAAAAGTATCTGAAGTCTTCGGCGCATCTGACGCATAACTAAACCTACCCTAAATAAGAACAAAAATACAGGGAGGGCGCTCACCTCTTACCTGATGTGTATAACACTTGATAACTGCGGCAGTATGTATGTCGCGCAACCTGCTTACCTGTTCTCTATTTCCCCAGAAGGTAATAATTACTCTTAACTCTCAACATCTCAACATAGTACAAACAAGTGTTTGGATTCACACGCCACAATACGTGTGAAGAGTTACAAAGTTATGACAGGCTTTAACTTAAACACCTGACACACAGACACACACCACTGCTAATCAGGACACGCTGGGAGACTTTTAACCACCAGGGCGGCACTTGATTGGCTGCAGAGATGACACCTTGATGAAGAGTGACAGTCACCTACTCCAATCAGCGGGGACCTGAGAGCAAGACAGTACAAACCAGAGAACAGAGGGCAGAGACAGAAAAGAAACATCCAAAAACACACACAGCATGTAACAATGATATTCACGTTCACACGTACGCAAACAAACTGATCCTGAAGACAAAAGAAAGTTGATGACATCTAATACAGGTGCCCTTTAATACTTCAGTCTCACCAGTAGTGACGTCATGACTGTAAACATCTCCTCTTTAAACACGTGCTTCAGACACCGGTCACGCTGGAGGCATTCCCCAAGTGTCCTCTAGAGGGCGCAGTGCCAGTTCTCATTCGAAAGGGAACATGAATCACTTGTAACTCTCACTCTATATAATAACAGAACAGAACATTTACTGCTGCTTCTGCTGACTATCAGAGGCTTTAATAACTGACAAACAAAACATTTACATTTTACATTTATTCATTTTGGCAGACGCTTTTTATCCAAAGCGATTACAAGTGAGGAAGTCAAGTCAAGTCAGTCACCTTTATTTATATAGCGCTTTTTACAATGCAGATTGTGTCAAAAGCAGCTTTACAGTGATAACTGTACATAATTTTGGCTGCACAGCAGCTCTTAAATAATAGTGTTCAATGCAGACAGATCAAAGCACTGTTGAATATCAATGTCAAGTCAAATGTCAAGTGCCCAATAACAAAGCCCCAAGGCGACAGCGGCAAGGAACCCCAAACTACATCAGGTGACATCAGGTGGCAACAGTGGCATAGGTGTTAAAATGGAGAAAAAAAACCTTGGGAGAAACCAGGCTTAGTCAGGGCCAGTTCTCCTCTGGCGAACAGTGCTTTTGTTACGGTTGCTATCATAAGTCTGATAGGATCGCAACAATCAAGTATTTATTTTCAGTTCCATCCAGCTGAGGATCGATTCATCACGCCGTATGGACGGTCTGTTGAGACTGTGCACTGGCTGTCGTGTTTATGATGTCTTCCAATGGATGATTTAGTTCGACTCGATCTCTGCTGATACTTTCAGGGCTGCGTTGTGGTCGTGTCAATACCTCCCCTCTCCAGGCACCCCTGAAAGACCTTCCTGTGAGATAGGATTCGAACCAGAGAAGTGGAGTACCCTGTGATGCCCGTGATGAGAGGGTGGAAGGAGGATCTGATGATCACCGTGTCAAGGCAGCAGATAGATCGAGCAGGCTGAGAATGATGATTTGGAATCAGCCTTTGCAATCCGCAGGGATTCGTGACCGACCAGCAGTGCAGTCTCAGTCCAGTGGCCACTCTTTAAACCAGATTGATGACATCCAATGTTGCTTTGTGAGAGGAGATGACACCTGGTTGAAAACAACTCGTTCAAGTGTTTTTTCCTATGAATTGTAGGAGAGAAACAGGTCTGTAGCTGTCTACAAGAGACGTGTTTAATGTGGGTTCTTAAGCAGTGGGGTTACCCGAGCCTGCTTGAATGTGAAGTGCCAGTGTGGAGAGATGTGTTGATGATGTGTGTCAGTGCTGGTAAAAGTGTGGGAGCAATGGCTTGTAGAAGGTGTGAGGGGATGGGAATCTAGAGGGCAGGTAGTAGGATGACTGGAGAGGAGAAGTTTGGATACTTCTGTCTCAGTGAGGGGGAGATGAAAGAGGAGGTGTGTGGCTGTGTGTGGTGGAGCGGAGACTGACTGCTGATGGTAGATGTTTTGTCCGTAAAAATGTAGCAAAATTATCAGCAGTAAGGATGAGGTTGGGTGGTGGTGGAGGGGACAGAGGAGAGAGTTGAATGTTTTGAAAAGTGTGCGTGTGTTTTGAAGTGCTGTTGATTTGTTGTGGAAATAGGAGGATTTAGCAGCATGAATTTTAGCAAAAAGGCGAGAGCAGATATTGAAAGCTACTTAGGTCAAATTGGTCTTTTGATTTGTGCCACTTCCGCTCTGCAGCCCTGAGTTTTGGTCCGATGTTCCGAAGAACCTCAGATAACCAGGGATTAGAGGGGGTGGCACGTGCAGGCCTAGATGACAGAGGACAGATACTATCAATAGAAGAAGTTAATGTGGACATAAAGTGTCTGTTTGCTGTATTCACATCCAAGATGAGAATTGTGAGGTGAGGGAAGGGAGGATGATCCGACAGAGGAAGATCAGAAGAAGAAAGAGAGCGCAGGTTTCGTCTGAGGTAACTGGTAGCGGGGTTGGTGGTGAAACAAATGGGGATTGAAGATTACAAGTAATGAAAAATGATCAGAAAAGTGCAGAGGTTTACCAGAATGTTTGTCAGTGATTGCAGTTGCGAGTGTAAATGAGGTCAAGTTGGTGCCAGATTTGTGTGTACTTGTTGGTGATGAGCCGATTAAGATCGAAAGGCTAGCAGAGAGTGGAAGTCTGAAGCATAAGGCGTCTCTAGATGAATGTTGAATCGTCAAAAAAAACTACAGTGGGGCTGCCATCCTCTGGTGAATGAGGACAGCAGCAGTCAGTTCCTCTACAAAGGTACCCCTTGGCCTGGGGGCGATAAATTACTATGATATGAATTTTGACAGGATTGAGATTGTAATAGCATGAAACTCAATGATTTGTAGTTGCACAGAGAGGAATGAGTCGAGTATTTCCAATTGTCAGAAATGAGAAGACCTGTGTCCCCCACCCCTCCCAGATTGGCGAGGGTATAGAGAAAGTGAAGTTGTTAGAGAGCAGCAGGGGGTGGCTGAGTCCTCTGGCGAATCCAGGTCTCAGTCAGCCAGATATTGAGAGCGAATTTAGTAGCAAAGGCTGAATGAAGTCAGCTTTGTTAACTGCTGACTGACATTCTAGACCCCACAAGCAGAGATAGTGTTAGTGTTAGAAGAGTAAACAGGGCACAGGTTAGAGGCATTGCGCTGCTTTTACGAGGGTTGTGAGCGTTGCCGAGAGACAACAGGAATGGTTGAAAGCACATGCTGAGGAAGAAGGAAAAGTGTGAAGGAGGGAAGAAACTTAAATGCCTACCGGTGTCATTGCTCGGTGGAGTCGCGCAGGTAGAGTCGCAGGTCTTTACCCGAGTCGGTCTTCACACGAGGAGGCTGAACGCTTCCGCGACGCGCGCACACACATCAATATACTGCTTATTAACACGTGATTGAAGCGAGCTAGGCCCGCCTTGCAATCAGCACTGCAAAAGCCTAAACCCGTGAATGGCTGAAAAACAGTAAAACAGTAACTGAGTGAATCTATGATCTGAATCTGTACATCAGTCCACTACTGTATTTGAATTATGATAACCAGTTTTGTATTGAATCATACTGCTGACACAGACACACAAATAAAATTCAAATTTATATATCAAAGTCACATACTTAACATCTATTATGAATATTGTAGTGTTAATATGAGATGTTGTAATCACTGAGCTGTTGATCTGATGTCTCGTGATATGATGTTATATCACTTTAACTAACTCTGTGTGATTAAACAGATTCAGATGGAGAAGAGAAAGAAATCACACATCCAGAAAACTGCTGGAGCCTCAGAAATCACAGAGCAGCAGAAAACAAGAAGATGGAGACACAAACCAGTGAATCACAAGAAAGAGAGAGAGAGTTGAGAGATGTGAGAGTATGGAGGGAATAATGCCAAGCTGTGAGTGTTTGATCATTACTGAACTTTAAATCCTTCATCACATTTAGTTTCACTGTTAGATTTCTGTTGTTTTCTCTTACTTTCAGATTCATATATAAACAATACAGATTGTGTTTAATTGACAGAAAAGTTATTGTTCAAGAACATAATAAATGTGTAAATTTAAGCAATGTATTTGAGATAATCCTGATATATATTTTGTGATTTCTAGTGTCATGTGATCCAGATGATCCTGTAAAGATTGATTCTGATGTCAAAACTGAGGAGATTCTCACATCAAAACCTTCATCAGTGACATCCATCAGCAGCTGCTGAAGACCTGAACATCATCATCACCATCATCATCATCATCTTCATCGCTCTAATCCAGGGGGTGGGAATGTTGATCCCAGAGGTCATTGTCCTGCAGAGTTTAGCTGTCTGTAACTTTAGTAATCCTGAAAGACCTTGATTAGCTTCAGGTGTGTTTAATTAGGGTTGGAGCTAAACTGTGCAGGACATGGCCCTCCAGGATCAACGTTCCCTGCTCTAGTCTAAACTTTCACACACACTGTTTTCCGTGCCTTTGATGGTGTTGATTTATGATGCTTTCAATGTACTGTATATAATACGGAGAGAAAGATGTCATCTACAAGCTTGATATATTCATCTCATATTTAAGGCAACATTAAATTTCATAGTGTTCAGATGATGTCTTTGATGTAGAAAGCTTTGTGTAAAGTTAAACTGCTAAACTGACTTCAGCCAATCACCTGAGCTGTAAATGTCACATGACTACTGACCGCAAGGAAATGACATCATGTCGACACTGGCCAATGACAAGAACAGTCTCAAAGCTTCATTACTGACGCAGCAGACAGACATATATCTGCTTTTGTTTTAATAAAGGTCTTTTTAAGAGCCTCAAAATACATCAAACAAGAGTTGTGTGTTTTTTCTGAATGGCTGCCAATGGACATGCAATGGAATAAGTGCTATTTGTCCTAATATTTGCTTGTTGTGTCAGAGTTATATTAATGTCTCATGTGTTTGACAAGATGAATCAGTATCATTATCATCAACATCTCTATATCAATAAACCAAATCCAGATGTATGATTGTGAAGGAATTGATCATTTCTCTAATAAAGTGCGTATAGAGTGAGATCAGAGCTCCTGTAATACAGTGAAGTGTCTCCCTCTCCTGAGATCATCAGAGTTACAGATCTACACTGATATTCACACTGACATGAAAACACCACACAGATCTTCATGAATTGAGTGTGTGTTGTGTGTGTGTGTTTTGGTGAGCTCATGTTTGATGATCTGACAGAATCATGTTTCTTCTCATATTGATTCATTCTTCATCACATCATCATCACACTAAACCCGACACAAAGACTGATTCTGAATCACTTTCTTAAACTACAAACCTAAATGAAGTGAATAATCATGTCTTACCAAGATTTCTCTGGATTCATCTGATGATGATGGATGATGATGATGATGATGTTTCATCATCAAATCTCCAGATCTCCAACTGTGATATAGATATTCCAAACTGAATATCATAAAATCACGGATTGTGATGAATGCTTTACACGGATGCATGAGTTTCACATAATACATTTTTCTAATAATCATTTTTTTTCTGTTTAGAAGATTAAAGATTAAGTATAGTTTCAGATTCAGCTTCAGTGTAAGTATAATTTCACGCATTAACAAACATCTGTCAGTAGAGGTAATCACCTTGGTATGATCTGTGAGATGATGTTTTGATTTCTATTGTTTTATGAGTCTCAAACAATTTCCTGTGAGAGATAGTATTTTCTTTCTCAGATCTGGATCTACAGGTTTTTGTTTTCCACAGAAATCTCTTCATGATAACCTCCATCAGCTACAGTACAGTTAAACGTCTCTCATTAACAGACCTGATTTCATCAGAAGATCATTAGTGACTTCTACAGACACGAGCCATCACACTGAACACTGAAACTGGTGTTGTGTTGAGCATTCAGGGATGTCACTAAGCTGAGTCTTTTACGCTAGTCTCTCATGTACATCAAGAACTACTTAGCACACTTTCTCTCCACCCATAATAATTCAATGATGGAATGTACACCATCTTACTCAACGAGAACACTATGTTAACTCATGTGTGATATCCAATCATCCAGCGGATAGGATTAGTTGTATGACCCCCAACACACCTGAAATAATAAAAGCCAAGCATCAAACTACAGTGACTACTGTTCAAACAGAAGTACATAACTGTCACATGTGAGTTAATCACACCCCAGTCTCGTGGGACCATGTCTCAAACTCACACTGCATAATCACTGTTTAAAGACCTCTGAAGAATATTTACAGACTGTTACGTGTTACCAGTCGGATCATTACTCCATGTAACTGCTCCCCACTATTAAAGGCACAGCTCACTCAGTACAAAACTCGGACATTCGTGTGCCAGTCTAAGCAAAGATGATTACGTCTATATGTATTACATTACAGCCCTCAGAATAATATTGAATTGACACAGCATTGGGGAACTAACCAGATCAGTACATACTGAAATGACATACGTAGTGTCTCATCCATTGTGTTCTTCTTATCTAATCTTTCGTTAAAAGACCTATACTGCAATGGGGGAAATCGTCAATTACCGCGATAGTAACAGTCCATCATTAATATCACTGCGCGAACCGCCAAGATTTTCATATGCCTCACTATTGCATCATTCGTCAAGGGCATAAACGTCTTCATCTGTGCTACAGCTGAATGCTCAACAACTCAGGATAAGTGTATGAACATGGGTTGTTAGCTATACGACATGAGCACATATCAAACGCATTCCAGAATCACTACTGTACTCATCCAACTATACTATACTATCACATGATCCATGATGTCATGGCAAAATCTACTCTTGATAAATACTATTGAGATTATGGATGCAATCATACGAATCTTTGTTATTTTGAGGGTTTATATGTACTGTGTAATGTGTTATATGCTGTTCAATGCAACTTGAGGACTCCGGGGCCGGGGAGCATGAGAGATTTAAGAGGGGCCGCAACATATATATTTGGGCATAGTTACTTGATGCCCCAAATAGGAAGTAAAAAAAAAATGATTAAAAAAGATCTGGGGTATTTGGGCTGAAACCACAGACACATTCAGGGGACACCTTAGACTTATATTACATCTTGTAAAAAGAAGTTCTAGGGCACCTTAAAAGTGCCCCTATTATGCCTTTTATCAGGTTCCCTAATATTTTTTGGGAGTCTCCTACACAGGTTTACATGCAGCAAGGTCAAAAAACACTTTCGTTTTTTAATAATATACATTTAATTTCACCTGAATCTTGCGATTCAACATAAGTAAAATATCATTCATATTAAGCACATGCAGTATAATGCAATGTTAATATTGTTAAATTGTTTGTTGAAAATTGTTTATAATGCCTTCAATTCTATTGAATGCAAGTTAAATTTTGCATGTTTCCCTTATTTAAAGGTAAACTAGCAGTTAAAAGCAATACTGCATGTATTTTGCAGGAGAACATTGTTTTGGTTGTGCTTCGGTTGTGAAGATGAATATAATTATCATACTGATCATATATCATTAAATGGAAAGGATCTCAAGCTGATTTGCTGAAGACGTTACTGTAGTTTTACCCATTAATAGACACAGTGTTTCCTTAAAAATAAACTCCATATGTGGAAAACTAATTTCACACACTTTTAACCAGAGCACCAACATTAGTCTAACAGGTTCACTCAAGCATAACCAGCATTAATCCTGCTGATCTGAGGTCAGTTAGCGCGGTAAACGCAGTCAGTCGGTCAGCAGACAGTCAGATGGAGGGGCTGTGAGTGTGAGAGCTGAACCCGTGACGGTCATGAGAACTTCTCAAGGGCTTTCAGAGCCGCTCTGAACCTCAGCAGATCCACAGTCACAGCAGACGCTCTCACAATCACATCACACACTGCAGGTAAGATCCGACTCTCTTCCCTCCTCTAACTCTGATCTGCTGCAGAGATCATGTCACGTGTGTTTTACTGTAGATTAATGTGCAAACACAAGAAATGTATGTTTGAACTGGAAAAATTACTAGATTAATTTTTTTTTTAATAATAATAATAATAAAAATTGCATTAGGATTCTTTTGCATTATGACATTATTCAACACGCCTAAATTATTGTTTGTAATGTTACACTTTATTTTAAAATCATTTTTTAAAAATGTTAAAAAAAATTATATCATAGTATTATTTATTGTAATGCCTTTATGCATATTTTATCATAAAAAAAATTGTGAAATGAAAATTAAAAGATTGAATCGAAAATAAAAACTGGTAACACTTTATTTTACGGTGTCATTGTTACACATGTTACATGTAGTTACTATTGTAACAACTATAAATTATGCATAATTACATGCAACTAACCCTAAACCAAACCAAAACCTAATCCTAAACCTATAGTAATGGAGTTATTTAATATTACTCAGTACTTAAATGTATAATTACAGCGTAACAAAGACACCTTAAAATAAAGTGTAATTTATGGTGACATAGTTACATTGTACTTAAATAATTTCTAATTACTACATGTACTTACTATAGAGTTAGGATTTGATTTAGGGTTAGTTCCTTGTAATTATGCATAATTTACTGTTATTACTATAGTAAGTGCATGTAACGTCACCTTAAAATAAAGATTTACTAAAAATAGGTATTAATGTTATGGAAAATGTGCTTAATTTTCATTCAGTTTTAGGGAATTTGGGGTGGTCCTGAGATTGATCTCTGTGTTCATGAATCCATATCTCACTGTATATACTGTGATGATGAACGACTGCAGTGTGTGTCATATCTCAGTGTTCTTGTTGTTTTTCAGTGTTTGGCGATCATGTCTTACGGTGGATCAGGTTCAGTGTCTAGAGGAGAATTCAGTGTTCATTTCTCCAGCAGACGAGGAACAGGATTCATCCGAGCTGAAGAGTGAGTGAAGATTCACAAACACCTGCTTCAAACCACAGATACACTCCATCTAACGTGTGTGTGTGTGTGTGTGTGTGTGCGTGTGTGTGTGTGTGCAGGGCGGCAGGAATCGCGTTACTGGCCGTGATCCTCACAGCGCTGCTCATTCTGGGATGCTGGTACTACCGCCGACGGGGCGGATACAAGATGATCCGGGTGAGTCATGTGACAATGATATCATAATGAGAGCAGCAAAAAGAGCTCAAACAGTAGATGATGATGGTCATGGGTCTGTCATAATTTATACCTTAATCATGATGCAAATCACTTTGCATTAATGCATCTGCCAAATGCATGAATCAGCTGTTGTAATAAGATGCTGGACTTCTCAATTAGGATTTCCAGCTGTGATGATTGTGGGATCAGATCATGTGACTCTTACCTCTCGGGTGTGTGTTTGTGTTTCAGAGCGGACGAGGCAATGGTCAGTCATGGGAGATGATAGGACGGGTCAGCACAGCGAGTCCGGATCCGGAGAGGAAAACAAAGTGGCCTTGAACGAATTCAGCAACCTGCAACCAGCAGTACAAAACACACACACACACACACACATATGAGATATATATTATATATATATATATATATATATATATATATATATATATATATATATATATAAATATTTCACCTGTGTAATACTGTTTATTGCTTGTTTCTTAATGTGTGTCTCTTTCTTTTATTTGGGCAATCAGTCTTTTATTTTTAACATTTTTGTATCCATTTTTCCAGTCCTTAAAGAACAAATCAGAGTTTTTCCTTCTGCCACATTTAGTTTCAGAGAATAACCAAGCTCTTATTACCCAGAATTCCAGAGGGGATAAAGGAGGCATGTGACCAGCTGCAGGGCAGAAAGACCTTTAGTTTGCGTCATTAGTGATGTGAGGATTACAAACGACTGGAGCGTGTGTGTGTGTGTGTGTGTGTGTGTGTGTGTGTGTGTTGAGCTGCTGGTTCTCATGAACACTACTGCTGCTGTACATCGACCTCTATAACTAAAAACCAATGTTCTTAAAATGTTCCTCACAATAAGCAAAAAATGGTTATTTTCAGAGCTGATCACTGTAAGGTTCTTTGAGGAACCCAAAATGTCTCTTCTATGGCATCGATGCAAAAAAACAACCACTTTTTTTATTTCTAAGAGTGAAGAGTGTAAACCAAATCACAGTAATCATCGGAAGGGTTATCGCATTTGTATACATTTGGACAAAAGCATCTGATGATGTAATTAGTTTTATGTAGCTCCCTCTTCTTCAGTTTTGTTTACTTACAGATGTTGCGTCTCTCCTCTCTTCTAGATTCCCAACGCTCCTCCAGCCTATGAGAAGATCGTCTCCGGACTGTCACCTCCTCCTTACTCACCATGAAGTCAGATCCTAAAGAAGAATCTGTGGAAATCTGTAATGTTTGGGATTAAGAGCAGGATGAACAGTCACATGGCAGAAGTAATGCATCTCAACACCTGATCCTGAGGATTCTTACCAAAGCTTGAGGACTGGAAATCTCTGACATTAAAGTGCTTTTTAGAACATTTAAATAAAGTTCTAGTTTAGTTCAAGGTATAAATGTTTTGTCTTCTGTTACTGATGATTTACTTTTAAACTATAATCCTTTTCAAACATTTATTTCTTTTCCAAGTGTATCATTGTAAAAGTGAACAACAGTAATGAAACTTGTACCTACATATTCCTTGAGCAGCGGAAAATCTCGGGTATACGAGACAAGCTACGTTTCTATGAGGAGATGCTGAGCTTCTTATGCAGTGAACGGGCATCACTGTGCAAACTGTTCAATGCAACGGAATAAAACATTAATGTAAAGCACAAAGACTGCATCTGTTTTCATGACCATCTCAAGAGAAATTTACCCTTTAAAGGATTAGTTCACTTTCAAATTAAAATGTCCTGATAATTTACTCTCCTCCATGTCATCCAAGATGTTCATGTCTTTCTTTCTTCAGTCAAAAAGAAATGAAGGTTTTTGATGAAAACATTCCAGGATTTTTCTCCATATAGTGGACTTCAATGGACTCCAAACGGTTGAAGGTCAAATTAGTTTACAGCGATCCCAGACAAGAAATAAGGGTCTGATCTAGAGAAACCATTGCTCATTTTCTAAAAATTAACATTTTAATCATAAATACTCATCTTGAACTAGTTCTCTTCTTCTTCTTCTCTATTTGAATTCCGGCAGTGTAAGTGTATTACTGCCCTCCTCAGGTCAAAGTTTGAACTAAATTGTCATATACAATATGCTAGTGCAAGAATATAACAATTAGTTCAAACTTTGACCTGTGGAGGGCAGTAATACACTTAGCAGCATCTACACTGCTGGAATTCAAATAGAGGCATTGTTAAAACTCATATACCTTTTTTTATTTTTAATTTTTTTATTTATTTTTTTTTAGAAAATGTCCGATGGTTTCTCTAGATAAGACTCTTATTCCTCGTCTGGGATCATGTAGAGCTCTTTGAAGCTGCACTGAAACTGACATTTGGACCTTCAACCGTTTGGGCTCACTATATGGAGAAAAATCCTGAAATGTTTTCATCAAAAACCTTCATTTCTTTTCGACTGAAGAAAGAAAGACATGAACGTCTTGGATGACATGGAGGAGAGTAAATTATCAGGAAATTTTAATTTGAAAGTGAACTAATCCTTTAATGCAGGCTTTCCAAACTGGGGTTTCATGAGGGAACTGCAGGGGGTTTGAGAGCTGATGAAAAGCTAATTAACTAAATCATAAAAAATATTTGATGAATAAAAACACTTGCTGAATATATACAGTGAACATGCAAAATGGTTGTTGAATTATTGAGATATTAGCTTAAAATCTCCAGGGGGCTTCAAGAATTTAGTTGAAATAGATTCAGCTGATAAAAAGTCTGAAATCTCTGATCTAATATGTTTAACGAACTCAAAAGACAGACGCAGTACACCACTATAGTTACTTCAGTCATAAATATGTCAAGTTTATTGTCATGTATATAGAGGAAACACAAAACCAAACAGTTATCAGATAATGTCTGATACCTATGCCTGAATGTACTACTTTGCCAGACATACTCTTAAATAGACCGAAGACTGTTCTACAGAACAATATTAATCATTTAATGGAAAATGCTACAAAAACATTCAAACCTTTGCATACAAATGGAGTAGAAAAGAGTCAGCCAAACAAATACTGTTATGTACATTACTGGCCAGTTGAAATCTCCAAATTTCTCTTTTATTTACAACTCTAAGGACCAATTTCACCTCAATATGTATGGTAAAAGAGCAAAATGCACAAAATATTAATTCAGTTTAGCCTCCAACATTTGGAGAAATGGAACCGAAGGAAGCCCGCACAATCCAACTTGTTCTCAACAAAGCCCAAAACAATGAACAGTGGATCATCCTCTATAATCACAATGGAAAACAACAGATTAGGTCTTCAGTGATTAGGTCTCTCCAGGGTATCTGGTTTTCTCAGAGGATCATTTGTGTTTAAAGTAGGTACAGTAACACTACTTGAGGAGGAACCAACCACTTGGGCGGCCATTGGCTTTGCCAACACTTGTATGCTTGAGGCTTGAACTATATTAAAATAGCCCCATCTGGGCTCAACAGCAGTTTACTAGGGCTGGGAATTGTGTTTTGTCCTTGTAGTGGCTGGGGTAAAATCGCAGGCTTTCCGATTGTCCCAGGTTGCACAGCTCTGATGGGTGGACAAGGTGTCATTATAACTGTGTTCATAGACGGAGGAACACTTGCAATAGGAGTGGCTGGACTTGCATTGGTTGGACCACCGATTGGTGGAACCATTGCAACTGGAAGTTTCTGCATCCGTGATATTGTGCTGCTCATGGGTGGAACGGTTACCATTGGTGTATGCCGCGCAATTGCAGTTTTCATTGGGGGCACGGCCGGCACCACTTGGTTTAGGGATGGTCTTCCTTGCAAGAGCATCGGAGACGTTGTGCTTAGTAAACCCCCTTGAGCAGGAGAGGTTTCTTTGGGACAGCCGCCATACCGTGTGATGGTGTAACTGAGACGTCGGAGGTTTGAAAGATAGGAAGTCTCACAATATCCGATGATACACCAGGACGAAAAGCTGAGAGAGTAGTGGAACCAGACACATTCAGTGGAGTTCTTGTGCCTAGTTGTTGATGGACTCGATCAGAAGGTGAGGGTAGCCTGACTGGTGTTACCAATCTCATACCTTGCACAACTGAAGGAACGGTGTGAGGAGTTGAACTGTTTGGACCTCGCAATCCTCCAGGACAAGAGTTGATGAGCAGAACATGGCTGCCAGGTCCAAGGCCTTGAGAAGGTACAACAAATCTGGTGTTGTTGATCAGGAGCTGAGTTCCAGGTGCAAGTGGGGCAGTGGTGTTGATCACAATTTTTTCCTGGACACTCTTGGCGGTAGAGGTCGGAGGACGAAGCCCAGAGGTCATGACCACTGGAGGAGTTGAAGCGTAGCTCAATGCAAGAGGACTGGAGACTCCAGAAGAGGTTGTTTTAATCAGAGAGCGTGAAGTGCAAAAGGATGTGATTATTGGTGTCTTGTTAGTGGTCACATTAACTGGTAACGTAGTGTTTTTGGTTATTAGGCTTCCTGAATAAGAGGAAGATATAGTCGAGCTGCCTGTCGTTAACTCTGGTTTACAGTGAAGAGCTTTTAACATTGAAATCGATGAAGGTACTTCCGGTTTTACAACTGACAAAAGTGCGGAAGAAGCCATGTGGCCGGTGCCTAGAGTTGAAAATGTGAGCGTTTTGCCATCAAGAGTCCCAGGAACTTTCAGAGAGCTTCCTGTATTCCCTGACGGACTTCTGCTTGCAACCAAACAGCTTTTTTGGCCAATCTGCAGCCCACTTGAAGTTGACATTGCAGGTACTCTGGAGACAATCACAGAGGCTTCGGTTGCTGATGGCATATTCTTGTTTGTACCGAGTATTCTTGACATTAACCCTGGGAAACCGATGCTCTGGATGTTACCAGAAGAAGTGCAGGATAAAGTTGTCCCCAACTTGGGAACGACCTTCATCGCTGGTGTACTAGTAGAAGAAATGTTGACCTCTGAAGCAGACGCCTCTTTTGGAATGGTAAGTGCTGAGTTGCTTATGAACATGACCCGTGATCCTGGTAAAGTACAGGTTGCTGAAGTAGTAGTGGTGACCTTTGTTGTTGGCGAAGGGATATTTGGTGAAGGCGAGACAAGGAAAACCTTTTGGAAAGCAGATTGCTCTGGAGTTCTGCTTCCTGGTAGAGGCCTCTTTTGTGGGGGTTTCTGCTGAAAGCCTTGGATGTCTTTTGCAGGTTTAAGTTTCGGTTCCATGCGGATTTGCCAGGGATTGTTGTTTTGGCTGAAGTGCCATCATTGCTAATTTGATTCAGGGTTGAAGATGCGTCAGTTCCTGCCACAAAAGTAGATGAGCTGACCGGAACGACATCCGTGACTCTAGGTAAAGATTTAGCAGCGAGGGTGGCCGAAACACCTTGTGTAGTGGACGTGGAAGACTTTGATACCAGAAAGGCTTGCAGTTGCGGCGAGATGGTAAAAACCGGACTGGCTGGCAAAGCCCCCGTTCCACTCTCTGACGTCTGCACCTTGACCACCCCTGTGTTTCCTCCTCTCGTAGTGACAAGGATGGACTGCGAGTCTCTAATGCACACTGTCCTGAGCTCCTGTTTAGCATCAGGTTTGGTTGGACTGGCTGATTTGTTCACGACCACAGCAGTCTTTTTAGGTGCAGAACCTCCACAAACGCTCCTTAAATTGGGTGTAACTACAGCAGATGGTGTTCTGGCAGTGCTGGTGTCTTTCAATGGTGCCACCTGCTGGACAGGAACCTTGTTTCGGTATGGTGAAGCCTGAAGCATTGGACAAGTACGTTGTGGCCTTAGGGAGAGATGCAGAGGTCTTGGCTGCCTTATTCTCAGCACTTTGAATCAGTAGATTTGAAGGCAGTATAACAACTTGTTGCATTACATTCCCCCCTGATTTCTGATCCGATACTGGCTGCGCTGAAAACTTTACACAAGTGCTTCCTTTCCTGAGAAGCCCCACGCCGCCTGCCGTCTTGTACACCACCTGTTCAGTGCTTTCGGCTGTGGATGTTGTAGTTGGTGTTTCTGTAGAGACAGGTTCAGTTTGTGGACGGGTAGTTGATAATCGGACAGGCGCAGAGTTACAGAAGTCTTATTATGATCCCGCAGAATCTGAGCCATCACTGCAGCCTTAGGATGACTTATTAAGGTCACTTTGTTTCCAACACTCTTGGCCAGAAGTGCCTGGATGGGTTTGCAAGAACCCTGAAAGCTACTCAAAGGCTCAGGCAACGCTGATGCTCGTGGATCACTGTTGCTTGTTCCCTGGATACAACTTCCTTAAATTCAGAGGTCAAAGAGCTCTCTTGGTCTATTTTTCCTCTTTTGCATGGACTCAGTTCATCACTGATTGCACCGCTTTGGCGGCGTTTTGAACTGCGTGTGAGGGTCCAGACTCTGACGAATGCATGACAATCTCAGGTCTGTCAACTAGGCATCTTGACTCATGATTTCCTAGCTGATTTACATTCTCTGCAAAAAGAAAGGGCATTCATGCATCAGTCTAAACAAATATCATATCTACACTGCCCTCCAAAGTTTGGAAACGCCCTAGAAGTGGGGTTTTGGGGTTTTGGACAATATCGGCATGAATCCTTTTTTGTGATAATTTTTGCACTGATAAGGGACACACAAACTAAAAACATATTTTATTACATTATTTTCGATTCCTCAAAATCTCCAGCATTAGCAGCTATATGACCTAAACTGGGTTCTAATTGGTTCATGTTTCTAAACTTAATTGGCAATCAATTGTTGAGTATTAAGGTGTGACAAAATCTTTTACAACCTGGGCCAAGTTTAAACCAGTACCAGCATCACAGCTGGCAAGGGCATGTCTGACTTTGACATGTATATATTGCCATTATGTCCAAAAATTTGGTCTTCAATGATATGTCAAGTTACTGTAATGTATTTGCACCAAAAAATAAGGATTTATCTGAACTTTGCCAGGGGTGTTTCCAAACTTTTGGAGGGCAGTGTATACCACAAAACAACAGTGTAAAATATCGGGATGCCCTCGACTAAAGATTTTTCTAGTCGGGTAGTAGTTCATTTAAGCGATTAGTTGACTGATCGCACATATAAATCATAATAATAAGCATTTAATTGCCTATATATATGATACTATTTCGCGCTCAAGCGCACATAAAGCTTGCCACAGTGCAAAAGTAATAATTATGAATGTGTCATGAAAAAGCAGCAAGGAGACTGTCTTAACTTTTTAATAATTTATTGATAATGTTTTCTGTGTTTTCGACTGCAGAGATTAAGATTAAGATCTCCGCAGTAGTGGATGCACTATATGCACATTTCATACTCATTACATAATCTGAGAATAGTTGTTTTCCACTTGGATTGGATGATAATTGCTTGACATTTTAAGCTTAGATATAGATATATTTCTCATACGAGTTTCGGCTCATTTTTGTGACTAACTCCAGTCCGCAGAGACTTTTGTTTGTTTTCTTAATTTTACAAAAGGCACGTTTTCTTGTTGTTGTGAACTTACACAAATACAAGTAGACAGTTTCGAATGATGTATTACTCTTATCTGTATGACCAAAAATTACAAAGTATTTTAAGTTGTTTCCGCTGTATGCAAGTGATCGCGCCGGCGCCTTTATGTCTCGCGCGCTATACTTCAGCTTCCAGACTCCGCACAAACACTTGGATAAGCGCCTAATATTGCACATCTAACTGACTGACTAATAAAGTTTTTGGTCAACTAGACCTTTTCTAGTCAACTAATGATTAGTCGCATATTAGGGGGCGGCTCTAGTAAAATGGAAACTGAAGAAGTGAGAGTGCTGCTCCAACACTTAAAGAAACACTTCCTTGTAATAAATCAGGGCACTTTCTCTCACCACTTTCAAGATTAGTTTCATATTGTTTGGTTAGTTTTGCATAAGCAAATATATCAGTCCTTTAGGGCTTGTATTGTTTTTTTATTCTGTCTTTGCATTTTGCATTGCATTCTGCTACACAAAGTCTATGCAATTATTAAAATTAGCCTCTTTTAAATGGCTCACCTGTTGCCTCAGAAGTTCTGTCCATTTTGACTTCACCATCCTCCAGTTCCCTTGCCGTCTCTGCGGACAACGCCCCATCTTTGCACACAACTTCCCCAGTATCCGTTGTATCCATCTGCTCCCTGATAAAGTTGTCATATTCAGGGTGTTTCTTGAAATCGTCACACTCCTTTTTCATCTCTGTTGAGGCAAGGACAGAGATGAATTCACAAAGCTCTGTTACCAAGAAAACATCGCCTCAAGGTAGAAAAAGAAAGGAAAACGTGCAGTGAGGTGTATCAGTTGCTGCGCATTACAACGGAAAGCTCTTTCTTGGATGCAATTCAAAATCACCTCCCAGATCACTTGAGACAACCTTTCTTTGATCAAAAACAAGACTGAAATGCAGTAGTCTGAAAAACCACAATGTCAAGATTCACACAAGTAGCATGTGGCTCAGAAAAAAACTCTATTGCACAGATTCAAGATTTCCCATCTATTATTAAGCATGTGGGTCCATATTGCGGTTTCACGGTCAAATTTCACTTTCAAACTTTCACTTTTTAAACAATGAATCATTTACTGCAGATAGAAAAGGACGAAAACTCTGCAATAAGTATGTTCGTGTTTACCTTCCTCTGGAAGGCCTTGACTAGTTTGGGTTCCCATGGTAACAGCTCCTTTAGCAGCCTTATTGTGATGTAACTCTTCACAGCAGCTCTTTTGTGGCCGTCGTCCCTGAAATAAGGCACAAAAACACATCACCCTGTGTTTATAAGTCAAACAACTGTGTGCTATATAAACATTGGATTGGGTTACAAGTTAGTCCACATGGAACTTTTTAATTTCACATTAAAATGCAATTTTGCTTTGATAAAAATATCCACACGTTCAGGATATACATTAAACGTAAAAACTATCAACCAAAGGTGTGTGTGTGAGGTGTGAGAGGTGTGTGTTTCCCTCTCTTACTAACAGATCTCTTTTTGACGCCATCCAGACTGGAGCAGATTTACAACTAGATCAGGAGCGATCCTATAAGATGATGAATAGGATGAGCAATGAGAGATGGGATAGAAAAAACACTATTATACGCTGCCTTTCAAAAGTTTGGGGTCTGTATTTTTTAATAGGGCTGGGTAAAAAATATAAATTTCTCGATTTTAATCGATTCTCATTTTTACGAACCGATATTGATTCTTAAATCCCAAGAATTGATTAGTCTAGTCTGTTTTCAGTTGATGAATGAGCAGATATGTTGCGCCTCCCATCCAATAAATCACAATAATCTTTGTGCTTTGTTACTTTTGATATGAAGCAAAGTCTCAGATTTCAAATGACGTCCATCTTATTATGAGATTCAAAAAATAAATACCGTTTTGGCGCTGTTTAATGTGGCGTGACAGATCGCTTTAGCACCTCAGTTAAAGAGAAGCATGTGATCATCCTCTCCTCCGCTTTTATACCAGTTACAGCTCGAAATTGGAGTAAAATATGATTATGTAATTCTAAACTTTATTATAATAAAACATCAGAGCGTAATTTAAGTGTTTGTATATAAATAAGTTAATTTAACCTTCAATATTATTATAGTAGTACCAGCTGACTCTCATGTGTAGTTTACAGCATTAGCTGAGAGATTTTTCCTCTAGAAAATTATCAAAAAAAAAATCAATATCGAAATCGTAATCGAAAGCATGTGAATAGTAATCAATCGTATTGTGAAAATTGTGTCAATACCCAGCCCTATTTTTAATGTTTTTGAAAGAGTCTCTTCTGATCATCAAGGTTGCATTTATTTGATCAAAAATACAATAAAAATATATTTAAATATTATTGCAAAGTAAAATATCTGTTTTCTATGTGAATATATAGTAAAGTGTAATTTATTCCTGTGATCAAAGCTGAATTTTCAGCATCATTACTCCAGTCTTCAGTGTCACATGATCCTTCAGAAATCATTCTGATATGATGATTTGCTGCTCAGGAAACATTTATGATTATTATCAGTGTTGAAAACAGTCATATTTGTGGAAACTGTGATTAATTTATTTTTCAGGAAAGAAAGTTCACCATTTATTTACAGCAGAATATTTTGTAACATTATAAATGTCTTTACTGTCAATTTAATGCGTCCTTGATGAATAAAAGTATTAATTTCTTAAAAAAAAAAAAAAATCTTACAGAAACCAAACGTTTGAATGATAAGTGTATATGTGCATGTTTAAATGCATAAATTTAGACATTGTAATAAATTCTACCAAATATACAGAATATCTGCCGCCCTCTAGTGGACAGAGTTGAATGTGTGGACAAGGCGAAAACATAAAATGACACCAAGATCACTTTTTAAGTTTATCATGGAGACTCGGAGTAAAGCAAGAACAGTTTTAAAGACTGATTCTTTTATGGGTTACACTTTATTTTGGTCATTTAGCAGACGTCTTTATCCGTTAGAGCGAAATAATTTGCAGTGCTGACCTGAAATGAGGGTCCTGCCGGAAGCAGAGCAGATCCTGCTGGTCTCCTCACCGACATCTTCCCATCAAACCTGTTTCCTGCTGAGGGAGAAACACAACATGACCTACATTAACAACACAAACTATTGCTTTAAATGTGGTTATAAAGGTTCATGTTGACTCTAATCATAGACTAGTGTATTATTCACCCAGCCTGCGTCGTTTCCTCTTGTCTTTCCTCTTCATGGCTGTGGCGGCTCTCTGCAGGCTGCTTTTGGCCGTTCGTTTCTTCAAGCTCAGTTTGCTCGTCCTGGTTTTCTTCATGCCAATCTTTCGCTCTTTCTTCTTCTTCTTCTGGGCGTCGTCTCGGCGCAGGCGGGTGATTCCCGGCCGGATGGGTTCAGTCCAGAGACGTGGCGACTCCTGTGACGCTCCACAGCAGTCCGCACAGGGACTTTGGTCCTCACTGGTCATGTGATTCACATCTTTTTTAGGACTTCTGTGAGTGTTCAGAGCAGGTGAAACGCCCTTATAGCAGCTCTCTCCCACTCTGAAGCACGGCTCGCAGTCTGACTCATCCTCTTCCTCTTCTTTTAACCGCCCTTCCTCTGTGAACTTCCCTCGCATGCTTCCAGAGTCCAGAGAATCTTCTCTGCACCACGAGAGGACGCTGGAGGAACACGCTTACACAAATCTATCAAAATCGCTATTCCGTCCCGGATCGGATAAGGGGAGAAAAAGGAATGAAGAAAGAGAAGAAGATAGAAAGAGAGATAAAAGTGGGGCGACGAAGGTCGTATCAACTAGTCCAGGGCTCCATGTGTTCAGATCTGACTTTGTGACCTTCGATGGCAGCTCATCTGGTGCACTCCTCCTGGGGGGGTACATAGGCAAGACCATCTCGAATCAGAACGACCTGATCAATTCTCAGGACTTCAGGGCTCCACACTACTGAGTGAACATCATGGCGCTGACTGATACTAAAAGTAAAGCGTCATTTTCACCAAATTAGTAGTTTGAATATATAGTAGACTATCATTTCTGTTATATGCTTTTAAGTGTGTTTATATTTGATTAGTACATAAGTTTAACTGTCAAACCGCACATTAAATAGATAAAAATATTATTTTATATCTCTACTCAATTTGTATTGTTATTGGAAGTCTTTTAAGTGAAGTTTATATAGGTGTTCAATTATCCTATAATTTTATTAAGATCTTATAGAATTATTTTATAGTTTAATCCCACTTTAACGATAATAACCGAAAAGAGTAAATATAATTCAATATTTTATTCTTACACAAAAGATAAATGATTTAAAAAAACGCCAATGTAAACAAAGAACTCACAAAATAAAATCCTAAAGCAGAACGTGATGAGACAAAAATTAAAAGCAATAACTAGAAAGTTACAAATTAAAAGTAATTCTAATCATAACAAATGATAGACAAGAACAGAAGTGATCATAAAATACCGTTTAAGTCCATCGATTGTGTATTATTAACGCAGCTGTGACTTGATTGGTTGATTGTGTATTGTAAGTTACATTCTATTTGACTCTAGGGTAATACGCCTCAAAACATGCGTTGTCACATAAATAGGGGGAATAGTGGCGTTATATGTTTGTATATTGATAGTTTTATACTAATAAAAGACCGTCACGTAGATATATTGACGGTCATTTTAGTTTTTGTCAATTATTTATTTATTTAATAATCTCATAATTGTGAATAAAAAAGATGTTCGCCATAGAATTAATACAAATTTTGTGTTAAGTGCAAAATAAAGTATAGTTGGTCTAACATTAAAAAGGGGAATCAAATAAAACACTACAGTAAAAGTAAGAAAGTCTAGAAAAAAAAATGGGTAGTCATCCAAAATCAATAATAGCCATCACATAAGATGCAACTAAATAGATAAAATTGATAAATATCAAATCGCAATACATTATAGTGGTGGAGGAAAACATAAAAAGAGTCGAGTATGTTGAATAAAGAAATAGCACAGATTTAAAAAGATGAATGGAAATGACTAGAAGTATAGAAAATAAAACATAAACATAATAATACCACCAACAGTACACTCTAGTATAGCAACAAGAGTGCCTGTAGTGTTAGCGTGTCTGAAAGAAAATTAAAAACATAATCTCAGTGTCCCAATAAGCGTGGAAGGATTTAAATTAAATAAAACATCAACACAAAATGAATATGCCTATAAATCCATGAAAATACGACATTAAGGTAAATAATACTAATCGCATAGTAGGTAAATAGATTACTCCTAAAAAGTGCAGTCTGATAATACAAAAAATAGGGGTGGTAGCGCTTTCAAAAAAAACCGTTCAGTGAGTCTAAATACAAGTGTATTATAAGTGTAGGTGTGACACGTGAAGAAAAAGGGAGTCAGCGGATATATTCAGATGCATAAGGGGAAGAAAGGAGGACAAGATTTAAGTAAAGTTAACCAGTAAATAAATACATACCAGTCAATCACACGTAAAACGCACAGTGTTTCCACCGGTTGACCATCGGACCCCATCCCCCGGCCCCTCGCGCGTATGCGATGCTGAGGCGTCGTGAAAAGGAAAGGAGGAGGGGAAAAGGGGGGGGGAAGGGGGGAAAAGAAATGGAGGGTATAGGAAAGGGGAGGAGGGAGAAGGGGGTGGGGCAGGGAAGACAGAAGGGGGGGGAGGGGGAAGAGGGGAGAAAAAGGAGAAAAGGAGGGGTGTGATGAGGGGAAGTAAGAACAGAATATAAGGAAAATGGAGGGGAGGGGGGGGGGAAAAAAAAAAAGGAAAAGGGATAAAAAAAAAGAAAAGAAAAAACAATAAAAAAACGGAAAAAAAGGAGAAAAAAGAAAAAAGGGCGGGTGAGGGGGGAAAAAAGAGGAAAAAAAACGAGGTGAAAAGGGGGCTAAGGGAAGGGGAATGGAAGAAGGAACAAGAGGTGTGGAACTTACGGGGCGCGAATTACAGTACGACAGAAAGAACAAAACGCAGGACCACATGAAAGGCAAAAAAAAAAGGGAAGTAAGAGCATAAAAAAGAGGACAATGGACTTAAAGGACAAAAAAAAGAGGAGGGGAGGTCCCAACTAGATAGAGGAAGCTGAGAGTTACAAGGAAAAAGGAGATGAAGCAAGATGAGCGAAACGACTGAGAAAAGAGCGAAAAAAACATAAAG
Organism: Culter alburnus; assembly: GCA_028476615.1. Taxonomy (NCBI): domain Eukaryota; kingdom Metazoa; phylum Chordata; class Actinopteri; order Cypriniformes; family Xenocyprididae; genus Culter; species Culter alburnus. Next base: position 136,837 of record JAOTNS010002911.1, read on the forward strand.
GCATTAAACACGGTAAAACAGAAGAATTAACTAAAGAGAGCAATCGTAGGAGACAAGGGGACGTATTCACTAATGTCTGTAGACTGTACCAATGGGTTAGGAGTTAATCGAGTGTTCATAACTCTGTGTAAAATGTGTTTCATTTGGACGGAACAAGGGTGAGGTG
>JAOTNS010002912.1:0-25960 GCA_028476615.1 Culter alburnus
TGAGCCGTATCTCTCCACTCACATAAATAAACTCCTCCGTCAGCTGCAGAAAGTGTAATGGCCCAGTAAAATGATCTTCAGGACTGTCAGACAGAATGAATCTTCTCCTCAGATGATTGTGATGATTGGCCGTGCAGCACATGGACAGGACCCTCTTTCAGTCTGTAGAAGACTTTGGTGCGTGATTTAAACTTATCATCATATTCACAGTGGAAAGTGATTCGTTTCTCCAACATACTGTCCAGGATAACAGACATCCCACAAGACTCTGAAAATGATACAACAAAACCTTGTGACATGCACTGAAATATGAAACATTATCCCCTGGTTTCACAGACAAAGCTTAAAGGGATAGTTCACCCAAGAAATTAATCATCAAGCCATCTTAGGTATATATGGCTATGTTCTTTCAGACGAACACAATCTGAGATTATTTAATATATTCTGGCTCTTCCAAGCTTTATAATAGTAGGCTTGTGAATGTGGGGACAGATTTTGAAGCCCTAACAAAGTGCATCCATCCATCATAAAGTAATCCATACGGCTCCAGGGGATTAATAAAGACCTTCTGAAGCGAAACAATGGGTTTTTGTATGAAAAATATCCATATTTAAAAAAATATAAAGTAACATTTATAGCTTCCAGCTTCCAACTTGTGTTACAAGAGTAAACCATGACACAATGCACTTACACTGTGAGCTCACCATGTGACTCTGTGATATCACTGAGAAACAGGAAGTAGAATGCCCCCTGGTGACTGATGTTTGAACCGCCTCCTCTCAACCTGCTCAACACTTTGAGAATGAGCTCACTATTACTCTCACTGTGATCATCGCGTTATCTCACGCGTTGAAAAGTACCTCATACCTGCATACGCATTCCTCATAGTAACACAGCTTGTTTTATTAAGTTAAGAGTTATAAATGCTATTAAAGTGTAAGACTTAACTGCACAAGTCATTGAAAGCGTGCGGCTCTGATAAACCATTATCGCGACCGCTGCACATCACATCAAGTACTGACTGACAGCTTACAGCTTCCTCCGACATGCATTCAATCAAGTATATTTATTCATATTAAACAAAAATTAATTACCGGTGATGCAATTTTGTGGAAACTCTGTTCTGAATACACTTATCACTTCAGTAGTTTGATCGAGATAGCTATCCAATCGTGAAAATAAGAAGAAGAAGGAGAGGTATTTTATCGCAATATTCCAGATGAAACCTGTACAAATGCATTGGTTGTTGAAACAACAAAGGGAAAATTAATATCCTAATGTAAAAACTAAACATGGCAAGAGTGTGTTCGTTTTACAGAATTTTTTTAATAAATTCGTACTATGGTACGGATTTTAGACCGTACCATAGTACTGAGACTGCTCTCATTAGAGTTACTAATGATGTGCTCTTATCATCAGATCGTGGTTATTCAACACTATACAATGGCTGTAACAGCTCAACTAAATTATCACATGGAACATCCATCCAGGTTTGAAATTAGTAAGTATACGTCAGGGCTGCCCCATTTCTCCATTCCCTTTCTTACTTTGTAACACAAACCATGGCCATTCATATTAAAAAAGATACATTTTGTGGCATTAGAATTTTGGAGAAAGAGTTAAAGTGTTCTCAATTAGCGGACAACACTGCCATTTTTAAAAAAAATGACACTGAAATTAAAAAAGCTATTGAGTGCCTTAATATTTTCTTGTCTGTTTCCGGTTTATGTTTAAACATTAAAAAATGTGTGATATTTCCTTTGAAAACATGTATTCATAATAACATACTGGGTATTCCAGTAAAAGAGATAGTATATTATTTAGGTATTAAGATCTTAAGGACCAAAAGGAGAGAAATAATTAAAATTTTACACCAATTATTAAGAAAGTTAAACAAAAATTAAACTCCTGGTTAATGATGAGAGATCTATCATTAAAAGGAAGAATATTATTATCTAAAGCTGAAGGGTTGTCACGCTTAGTGTATACATCTCTTGCATTAGATGTTCCACAATCTGTTATAAAAGAGGTAGATACTATTTTGTTTAATTTCATCTGGAAGAACAGACCACATTATTTAAAGAGAACAGTTATGTGTAACCCAATTGAAGATGGCGATCTAAATGTACTTGACTTTAATACTGCTAACTGTGTATTTAAAAACAAATGGATAAAGAACTACTGAACTCTAAAGATAAGATTTGGAATGTCATCCCTGAATTAATTTTTGATAAATTGGGGGGTTTAGAATTTTTTTTTTTTTTTGAGGTGTAATTTTGATGTAAACAAGGTTCCGATAAAGCTTTCTTCTTTTCATAAACAGGTTTTTTTATTATGGATGCTCATTTTTAAGCATAACTTTTCTCCACACAACTCTGTGATTTGGAACAACAAATATATTAAGTTTAAAAATAAATCTTTATTTTACAGAAATTGGTACGATAACGGTATAATTTTGGTGAGGCAGCTATTTAAGAATAACGGACAGCTGTAACTGCAGATCCCTGCAGATCCCTGTAACTGCTAAGGAGTTTGCAGTAGTATTTGATGCTATTCCTAGTGGTCTTATTCAACTTTTATCAGGCAATATATCTTCTGAGCCTTTTCCCTTATATACAGATCAGTTAAGTATTAATGGTGTGAAAATTATAGATAAAAAATTTAATAATTTTTATATAAAAAAAACATTATTGCCTAAATGCAAACCCTTTTGGAACTCGATATATAATCAGGTTGAATGGAAAGATGTCTGGAGTTTACCTAGTAAATACTGCCTCACCAATAAAGTTAAAGAAATTACATATAAGGTTATTCATTTGATTTATCCAGCGAGACAAGTAGTCTCAAGATTTTTCAGAGATATGGAGACTACATGTGTCTTTTGTCATTCAGAAGAAGAATCCATAAAACACTTATTTTTGGATTTGTATTTGCCCAGTCATTTTGGATTGATATTGAATATCTAATATTCAAATTAACAAAATTAAAGATTCAACTATCTGGTAAAGCTATATTTTTGTTATATAAAAATAAGATTTTGGAGCTAAATTTGATGATTAACTTAATAATTATGTATGGAAAATATCACATACACAAACAGAAATATAATAATAATAAACCTAACATTTATATTGTTTAAAATTGAATTGAAGCATTATATTGAGGCCCTAAAAGATGCAAGAAATAAAAAAGCGATACGGATGTATAGAATTTTTTAATCCTTTTCTTTTTGGAACACTCTAAGTTTTTTTCCCCCTGTAGTTTTATATTTTTTTCCTGTTTATTTCTTCTTTCGTTTTCTGTTTCCTTTGATGCTATTATGAATGTAATACATAATAGTTGAACACATTGTGATCCTCTGTATGTATTGTTCTTGTTTTGCAATAAAAAAATTAAATAAAAAAATAAATAAATAAAAACGTCAGGCTACGTCGTAGGCTACGCATGGTAAAAACAGCCTACGCCGTTGTTACGGCGTACATTCGACGCAGAAGTATAAATCAGCCTTTATGCTGATGATACTCTGCTCTATATGACAAACTTTAACTTTTCGATAAACAAACTTTTTTTTAAACAAACCTACAAATTGAAAGATATGTTAATCCTCCAAAAAACATATTTTCCCACCTCAGGCACAAAATCTTTATTAATATTATCCTGTTTATTTGTCACAGTTCCCTCTGTTCCCGGACTACAACTCCCATCTTCCTCTTGTCTCCACACCTGCACTCACTTCCCTCGTCAGCTTCCCATCAGCACTCATCACGGATTACCTGCACCTGCTCCTGTTCATCAGCACATCCTTTATAATGGACTCACTCCCTTCACTCCCTGTCCGTTCTTATGTTAATGTTACTTAAGGTTTCCCATGTTATGTAAGTGTATGTTTGGTGTGTCCTCTGTTGTTTCAGTAAAGACCTGTTATTGTGGATCTCTGTGTATGCCTCATCTCTCCAACACACCAGCACACGTAACATTATTCAGGCAAGGAAGCCATTCTTGTAGTCTACCACCCCGTCACTGACAACATGTATGCTACTGGAGTAGTAAAACAAGAAATAGATTTTTAAAATCTAATGTTTTCCTAATAAAAAAATGTCCCTTTTTTGGAAACCATCAATAGAAAGTCTGTAATTTAATATATATTTTTTATTTTTAGATTTTTAATCTTGAAACATGGAATTTGACATTTCAATGGCATCAGTGTTTGTACTGAAAAAAGGAAATTTTTACTTAAATAAATACAATAAGTTACATTTATATGACGTCCACACAACAAGAACATCATTCAACATAATTTATGTAATTTTTCATTTTCGTTCAATAAACCTTTAACAAAATGACCCTGTGACGGGGGTGGGTTTGGTTGGTTGTGGTATGGACAAAGTAGTGTTATCTTTATGATCTGCGGGTATGAACTTTAAAAAATGGGGGAAAGGGAGACCTTAAAATTGAGGTGCTAAACAGTGTGTGAGTGACTCTAGTGAGTGAGGTGATGTGAATGAGGAAATTAATGAACAAAACAGGTTGCCAAGTCTGGTTTTTCATGTGAAATGGGCTAGCTTCTTTTTACACTGGGGTTTGCCCGCGGGTTGTTGTCATGGGTCCACGGGTTTTGAATTTGAAGAAGCGAGCCCAAAATAAACCTGAATATTTTAGCCCTGGAATGCACATTTTGCCAAGGGAAACCCTGCCAAAAAAAAAAGTGTTACCCCCAGAATGTGATTTACAGGAGCATTGGGATGAAAATTTACAAACCGTCACGTTTTTGTGATGGGGTGGTAAATTTCATCCCAAAATGTCTGCAAATCTCCCATGTGGTCAAGTTCCTCAACTAGCATACATGCATTCAATCTGAAATATAATTATCTTTGTATTAATAATGTAAAAAAAAATAATAATAAAAAAAAACATTTTTTTTGCGTCACGCAAAAATTGTGCGTGACGGGGTGGTAAGTTTAAGCTTGATGGGCCCTGCCTAACATGAAAAAGCAACAAATAAACAATGTTATACCTTGTTTTCCTTTTGAATGACAAATATAGACTATTGACAGCTGCTGATATAGACACAGACACACAGACGCAGAACACACATGCTAGTCGGCTGTAATCTGTGCTGTGTGTTCACGCAGCCGACACGAGACTGAAACACCGTTGGTTTTTCTCGCTGCTAGTTCTTTGAATTCAGCGTAGTGTATCCTGAGCTTAAGCCCTGTCTGTGAAACCAGGCCTAATGTTATTAAAGGTGCACTAGGGACGTTTGGCCTCTCTATCACCATCTCTGTTTGAAATATGCTAAGATGAATGACATAAAACTGACATTTTCATAATGTATAATCTGACCTGACAGCTCAAATTATGAATTATTATAATAAATTTACCGTTGTGAATCATTGCATGGCATGGAAACAGTTTTGAACATTGATTTATGTGCTTAGTAATTCATTTTTTGTTCATTTTTACTCAAAAATCTTCTGTAGTGCACCTTTAATCGTACTATAATAAAATAATTGCTGTAGTAAGTTATAAAGTATCACACGTACCTCTGTTCACCTCTAAATCAACATCATGATTCCATTTCTGATTGTTTCCACACACATATTTCCCATGATCCTCTCTGCTGAGGTTCTTAAAAAACACTGTGAAGAATCTGCTGTTTTCATCATCATACAGAGCGAATCTCCCGTTATAAACCCAGCGTTCTGAAGCTCAGAACTGATGCCCATCTTACAGCTCCTGTCTCTGCAGAAATACTTCTTCTTTATGCTGATCATTCTGTTTCTTGTATGGGCACGACAAAACTCCTCCAGGATCCAAACACATGAAACAAAGTACCTGACCCATGCCAAAACACAAGTGCATTTGCTCGGGTTATTATAATCATCAATCTAGATCTATATATATATTGAGCCAGACTCTGACCAGTGACGAAAAGAACTGACTGAGATCAGGCAGAGAGTGATGAAGATGAAGATGATGATGGCAGCCCTCATTCCTGATTGACTTCAGTCTCACAGATATCCAGAGAAAAAACAGATCCGATCACAATCCAGCGACAGCAAGAACTGATCAAATGTTCCTTGAATGTAAGAATGTGACTATCATCAGAAGTACACACACCCTCTTTTGATCTTTCTCACGTCTCTGCTCCTTATTCTCTGCAAGCTAAACAGGGTGGTGAGTGTGAAAGACATGCAGAGAAACATTGTGCCAATAAGAAGATATCGTTGTACTCATCACCAAACCCACACAACCACATAGACGTGCATATGAGGATAGAAGACGACTCAGTGAAAATGTTTTTTAAAACAGACTACAAAACTACATCCCACATCAAAATTGAATAGCAAGGTGATCGATTCAAAGAGTGTCAATAGTGCTCGTATTCTTCTATTTTTCACTATCTTTATTGAATGGTCCACAAGAGAAATATTAAGCCAGTATATTAAGATATCTATCATTATCAGCAGTGAAGTAGATTCAGATCTCAAAGCGTCTGAGAGAATTAGTGTGCTGTTAATGCAGCGTCTGATGCCAAAAGCAGCTTTCACTTTAACTGTAGAGACTCCTTCATCGGCTCTCGTGCAAAGTTTGCAAATTGCATGCAGTATCCACAGGCTTGCCTTTTGGGTGAAATATTTCTATGCAACGTGACATTTTTCTTCATCACCCACCTTCATCAAATGATAGAAAAAGATTCTCATTTCCAGCGATGTATCAGGGATCTCACAGGCTGATGCTCAACACTACAGGTGACACATGAGTATATTAATATAAACACACATACACAAAGACAGCTGAAGGGTGTACAGCTTCATCCTGCCTTCATCATGAAAATCACAAAACCTGATGAGTTACTTCCCTGTCTTCCTGAGAAAGACTTTATGAACCCTTTATACAGTACAGTTTATGGTGACATGCTGCTGCTCATTGGCATTTCGTTTTTCATCTCAACTATATTGTGCAAGTCCTAAATTATTATTGTGAATCATTTACAATAATGTGTTTTTAGTAAAAACAGGCTGAATTTTCAGTCCATGCCTTTTTCCTCATGTCAATTCTTCTTTGATATCCCCCAGTGACGACTACAGGCCTAATCTAGTTTTTCTCTGTGTTTTTCATGCTGTGCTCTTGTAATCTTGAGCACCATCATCACCATCGCTTCAGATCAGTTTTTGTGTTGCTTTGCATTTCTGTTTTAAGGACAGAGACTTCTGTGTCACTCATTTTAGTGATGTGTCATCTGCTTCTATATGTTTCTCTGCATGTCTTTCACACATTCACCACACGTACACCCTGTTAGAGAATAAGGAAGCAGAGATGTGAGAAAAAGATTGACGGAGGATGTGTGTACATTTATATGTGATCTGATACGACTCTCTCTCTGGATATCTGTGAGACTGAAGTCAATCTGGAATGAGGCTGCCATAACCAGCTTCATCTTCATCACTCTCTGCCTGATCTCAGGTTCAGTTCCTTCTGGTCATCTGGCTCAAATATATATATTATTATAGATTGATGATATATATAAACCCAGAGGAAATGACTTGTGTTTGGCAGGTCAGTACTTTGTTTCAGAAGTGCTTGGATGCGCTGGAGGGAGGTTTTGTTCAAGTGCCATACAAAACCGAATGATCAGCAATAAAGGGAAGTATTTCTGCAGAGACGAGAAATGTAAAGTGGGATCAGTACTAAGCTTCAGCGCGCTGGGATTATAAGGGGAGATTTGCTCTGTATGATGATGAAAACAGCAGATTCTTCACAGTGTTTATCAGGAACCTCAGCAGAGAGGATGATGGGAAAGATACATGTGGAAACAACAGACTGGAATCATGATTGAGTTAAGGTGAACAGGAGGTACGTGTGACAATTTTATAACTTACTACAGCAATTAGTGTTATATATTATTAAAGGTACCATAAAATTTAACAAAAATGAATTACTGAGCAAGTAAATCAAATTCAAAACAGTTTTCATGCCCTACCCTGATTCAAGACCATAAAGCTTATAAAAAAATTCATAATTTTGAGCTGCTGTGGATTGAAATTATGCTGGAAAAAAAACGAAAAATTGTCATTCATGTTTTCTTCCCAGCTGCACAGTACTCAATGTAAAGTCCACCTAATCCATCTTGGTCAGACAACAAATTTTGATTGAAAATGAAAATCTCGGGTTGACATCTAAACAGCAAGTCAATCTGCCCACGTTTAGAGCTTGATGTCAATAAACGTAAGTTAAATGTCACCTATTATCATTTTCAACCAATATTTGACGTCTGACGGACAGAGTCTGCATCCTGTGCCTGCATACTGTGATGTTTATATGTCATGCATGTCAAGTCAAAGTCAAGTCAAATTTTTATATAGCGCTTTTACAATTGGTAATGTTTCAAAGCAGCGTTTACATATTAGAAGCACAGAAAAAAGGGAAGAAGGTTTAAAATAGGCTGTACAACAAGCGTGGTAACCACTGTAACAGATGGTGCTACATTAAGCCATGTCGGCTGACTCCCAGGGTGGAAAAAAACCCCAGGAGAAACCCCGGTGCTAACCGGGAAAAAAGTCCAGGATTGAAAACCCCCTTGAAGATATATATAATATGTAAAGAATCTGGAGATCAAAATCCGAATTATACATTTTTATTATAGAGATTAAAAATTATAGATTATATCTATATGTAAAGAACGGATACGGGATTAAAAATCTTAATTATAGATGCAGCCAGAACTGGATCTGTAGGCCCATTGTCTCCTGGGCTACGTTGTAGGCCCAGGTCCAGACACAGTTCTTACATCTGATCTGGATACGGCCTGGATCCAGCACCCTGCAAACCTCAGGATAAGCAGAGAGACAGATATTAGCGTAGATGCCATTCTTAGTCTGATGTACAGTATATCTAGGGTTATAGGAAAGTGTTCTCGTTTCCGGCCGACCTAATTATTGCAGCGTACAATCCTTTAACGATTGAAAAAAATGTTAATGTATTGATAATGTGTTATGTGTATGCAAGAGCAAAGAATTGTTTTTTTAGTAGTGCTGGGCAACGATTTTATTTTAATCGCGATTAATCGCAGGATTTTTCTGATTAATCGCGATTAATCGCAGCTGCGCAAAATTCAATAATGAAATCAAAAGTAGTGGTATTGCGTAATTTTATTCTTTCAAAAGGACTGCTGTATGAACAAAAGTGCAATAGAGAATACGAACCGACGTCACACCTCGTTGCATGCCGGGGCGGAGCCGCCATTTTGACAGGATCGGCCTCTATTACTCGTACGAAATTAATACGGATTCTTGCTTACCTTTGTTTTGTTTCTGCCATTAAGTGGAAAGTTAACATTTCTAATGGTAAATGGTATCGTTTGCAGGGAATAGAAGCTATTTTATCGCATCGCATGATCATTTTATTTATTTATTTTTTTTTCACTGAGTTTTGTAGAATTTCGTTTACCGTGTTGATCTGTTTACCGTGTCGCACGCTGCACGCTCACTGCTGCTTCAGCCAATCGTATGAATATCATCGTATGAATATCCAAATAAATCTATAATTAACACACTGAGAAAAGTCGATTCATTATTTGTTGGAACGTTTAAATGATGCTTAAAACAGCATATTAGTAGGCCTACTTGTCATTGTAATTCCCCTTTTCCATGATCAACCAATGAGGAGAATCAGAGTATGGGGTCAACTTCACGGACAGACGGACACGAACACACTGTATTTCTATTTATTTTAACAAATGACACCACATAAGCATTTCTACCTTTATAAAACCGTTTATGAAGAAAATTTATAAAATGCTTACATTTTAAGTGTACTGAAAGTTATATATTTTGGTGTCATCCGTTTTTTCTGCATGTGCTTTATTTGGTAATAGAATTTGGTATCTTTAATATCAGTCTAAGTGCATTAAGCGTTTTGTGAGATGACATGAGAGGAACCGTTTAAAGATATAACGTGTTTCATTCATATTTTGGGCTCATTTGCGTATCTCCACACAGTATGCTTTTAATAACATGTACAGAATTGTTGTCACATGAAGCGTTTGTTAGCATTTGAATGTCCCCGCAAGTTCTGCTAATTCACGACGCAGTGAGAGTCGACTCGCAAAGGTAATGTTAATTATAAACCAAACGAAAATCAAACGTTCAAAAAACACTTAGCAATGTGATTCTTTTATTGAGTGATAAGCAGTGGGTACCTTTTTCCATTTTTCTTCCGCACCAGATATTTCTTTTTTCGCGCTGTTACGCTCTCTTAGGCCACAACAAATGCCTTTCATTGGTTGAGACGCGTGATGACGAGCTCATCCCAAGCAGCCAAGTAGCCTACTGATAACATCCCACCCCCCTCCTGGTGACCGCCTGTGACCCATGGTTTGTGTTGTTTCGGTTTGTAGTCTATCTTATGTGTATTCAACTCAGTGAGCAAAGGACTTTCAAATAAAAAGTACGTTAACGCGCGAAAAACTAATTTGTCGGCGTTAATTAATTAATGGTTGTTAACACGATAAAAACGCGTTTACATTGCCCAGCCCTAGTTTTTTTAGTCTAGATTTAAACTGACAGAGTGTCTGCTTCCCGAACAATGCTAGGGGAAGATTGTTCCAGTTTAGGTGCGAATAGGAAAAGATCTGCCGCCTTCAGTTGATTTGAGATTCTGGGTATTATCAACTGGCCCTGACCTTCGAATCGCAATAAACATGAAGGATATATAATGCATTTAGAGCTCGCTTAGTACTGGGGATTAAACCCTTTAGAGCTTATAAGTAAGTAGCAAGATTTTAAATCTATACAATGTTAATCTAGGAGCCAATGTAAAGTTGACAGAATGGGCTAATATGGTCATACTTTCTGGTTCTAGTAAGAACTCTAGCTGCGCATTTTGGCCAACTGTAGTCTGTTTTAAAAAGCCGAGAGAACAACCACCCAGAGCGTTACAATAATCTAGTCTTGAGTCATGAATGCATGACCCAACTGTTCGCATTGTCATTGAACATAATGTCGTAATTTAGATATATTTTTTTAGATGGAAGAAGGCGGTTTTACAGATACTAGAAACATGACTTTCAATGAAAGATTGGTATCAAAGAGCACCCCAGGTTCCTACTTGAGGACGAAGATTTAATGGAGCACACCCGTCAAGTGTTAGAGAGTATTCAGGTTTTTCGTGGGAGTTTTTGGTCCAAAGATTAGGATATCAGTTTTTTCTGAATTTATAATAAGAAATTTCTTTGTCATCCAGTTTTTATGTCAGCTATCATTCTGTTAGTTTTGTGACTTTGTAGGTTTCGTCAGGGGCGCGAAATATAGAGCTGAGTATCGTCAGCGTATCAGTGAAAACTAACACCATGCTTCCTAATTATCTGTCCTAAGGGCATGTGTCGAGTGAACGCAACGGTCCCTAGTACTGATCCTTGTGGTACTCCATATTGAACCTGTGGATCGATACGACATCTCTTCATTAACTACTACACTGATAACGGTCGAAAGTAAGATTTGAACCATGCCAAAGCAATTCCCTAATGCCATATAGTTTATTAATTAGAGCAGTCTCAGTACTATGGTATGGTCTAAATCCTGACTGGAAATCCTCACAGATCCATTTCTTTCTAAAAAGGAGCAAAGTTTGTGTTTGAAACTGCCTTTTCTAGATCTTTGACAGAAAAGGTAGATCGAGAGTGGCCTGTAATTTACTAATCTCCGGATCTAGTTGAGATTTTTTAATAAGAGGTTTAATAATAGCCTGCTTAAAGGTTTTGGCACGTATCCTAGTGTTAAAGATGAATTAATTAATATCAAGAAGTGGAACCTACGACCTCTGAAGCATTTCTTTCTTCAGTGTTTAGTCGGCATTGGGTCTAACATACATGTTGTTGATTTTGATGATTTGATAAGTTTAATAATCTTCCTCTCCTATAGCGGCGAAGTGATTCTAGTTTTACCTCAGGGACATTACAATGCACTGTCTGAAGCAAAACTGTAGACGGTTGCATGTTTTTAATTTCTCTCTAATATTATCAATCTGCAAGTAAAGAGTTCATAAGTCATTACTGCTGTGCTTCTATGGAAACGTCACAGTTGAATCTCTGTTTCTAGTTAATTTAGCCACTGTGTCAAATAATACCTAGGATTTATGTTTGTTTTCTATGAAGAGATTTGAAAATAAGTAGATCTAGCATTTCTTATAGCCGTTCGTACTCAATCATTTTTTCTTCACGAAAGGTGAAAAACTTCTAGTTTTGTTTTCTTCCAACTACGTTCAGCTTTTCTAACAGCTCTTTTTAGAGCCCAAGTGTGTCACATACCACGGCGTTGGATTAGTTTCCTTAATCTTCTTAGATGTAAAGGAGCGACTGCATCTAATGTGCTGGAAAAGAGAGAGCCATAGTTTTCTGTTGCAGCATCGCGTTCTTCTAAGTTGTCAGGTATACTAAGGCGATGAAACTGCTCGGGAGATTATTTATTAAAGCAATCTTTAGTGGGTAGACGTGTGGTTCTACAATATTATGGCTGGGTGGTGGTTTTGTAGCCTTTGCTAATTGTATTATACACGAGACTAATAATGATCTGATATATCACGCTTCTGCTGTAGAATTTCAACAGCATCATATCAATTCCATGCACAGTATTAGATATAAGGTATGATTACGACAATGAGTGGGTCCTGACACGTGTTGTCTAACTCCAATAGAGTTTAAAATGTCTGCAAATGCCAATCCAAATGCGTCTTTTTATTATCTACATGGATATTAAAATCACCAACAACAGGGACTTTATCTGCAGCCAGTTACTAACTCTGATAGAAAATCAGCAAATTCTTTGATAAAGTCAGTATGGTGCCCTGGTGCCTGTATACAGTAGCCAGCACAAATGTCAACTTACATAAGTTACTAAGCACCATCACTCAAAGGAATTATATTTGAAATTCTTTGAATGATTCTGAATATATTACTATAAATTACAGCAACACCTCCCCTTTGCCTTTCGTCGAGGATTGTGCGATAATCATAACCTGAGGACTAGATTTCATTTAAGTAATGTAATCGCTGGTTTTAGCCAGGTTTCTGTCAAACACAGCAAGTCTAGTTTATTGTCTGTGATAATTTCATTACAATAAGTGCTTTTGAAGAAATAGATACTAATATTCAGTAACCCAGCTTTATCTTGTTTATCGATTATCTGTGATTTTAATTTTTGAACATCAATTAAATTTTTACCCTTAAAGGTTTCGGAAGTTTTTTGTATTTACTAGTTCGAGGTACGACACAGTCTCTATGTGATAATACTAGGTGAAAGAGTTTCATGTTCTGTGAATATTGAGTTCTGTTACGTGAGGGGTAGCAGACGGCGTTTAGAGCCGTTTTGTCTGCGTCCTGATCTGGCCCTGGTTTGTCTGTTTCAGCTCTAAGACTATTTGCCAAATTTCTAGATAGAAGAGCACACCATCCCGGGAGGGATGATACCATCTCTTTTCACAGATCAGGTCTGCCCCAAAAGCTTTTCCAATTGTCTATGAAACCTATATTATTCTGCGGACACCACTTAGACAGCCAGCATGAGTGATGATAATCTGCTAACTATCTCATCACTCCGACGAACAGGAGAGGGCCAGAACAAATTACTTCTGTGACATTGAATTTGCGAGTTCACACACCTCTTTAATGTTATTTTAGTGATCTCCGACTGGCGAAGTCGAACATCCATTTGTGCCGACGTGGATAATGATTTTAGAATATTTACGTTTAGCATTAGCCAGCACTTTTAAATTTGCTTTGATGTCAGTGCTCTGGCCCCCGGCAAACATGTGACTATGGTGGCTGGTGTCTCTATTTTCACGTTCCGTGTAATAGAATCGCCAATAACTAGGGCACTTTCAACAGGATTCTCAGTGGGTGCGTCACTGAGTGGGGAGAACCTGTTTGATGTTCTAATCGGAACGGAAGAGTGGTGTTTGTTCTTGCCTATGCCGCCTCACAGTCACCCAGTAGCCTGCTGCGTGGCTTTTACAACCGGAACCGAATGTGCAGTGTTTACTAGGCTAGTCGCATCCAAGCAGTATCTAAGGCCCTTTCATTCTCACTATCCTCAATTAAAGTTTGGATGCGTGTCTCTAATTCTGAGATTCTCTCTGTCAGCCTGACATATCCCTGCATTATCACATGTGTAAGTCTCACTGCTGACAGAAAGAGCTAAGCTGTACATGTTGCATTAATACACATGATAATCGTCGTACATGACTGACGTGTGTTTGATGAACGCCGTCCGAAAAACTGCAACGCACACGGGACTCGCTGGCTGTATGTCTCGGTCGCTTGCCGTGCCTGGGGCAAGGGTGATGTGCGGGACGCTGTACCTCGCGGTGGGATCGATGAATGCCAGGCAGCAACGTCTCCACAGCTTCCCGATCTGGCGAGGACAGATCAGAATAACATACATCGGATAAATCCGCCATTAAATCGACAAGGAAGGTTTGTTTAGAGGAAAAAAGAAGTAGACGGTAGCTAGCTGGCTAGATTGCTAGCGGGCTATGGCTAACACTAGGTGATTACGCTGGTGGATTGCTATAATAAATCGTTCCGTTTAGTAATACTATGCAATAGGTTAATAATCTAGTGAAAAATAAGAAAGTTATATTATGGAATAGAAAGAAGAATTTTAGGAACGAAAGGATAACTCCCGAAGCGTAGGTCAGCAGCAGGCAGGCAGCAGCGTTTGAGCAGCGTTGAAGCGTTGACGTAAAGCCCAAAAACAGCGTGTGGTCCTGGAGGACACAGAGACACGTCACAAGGTTTTGTTGAAATCATTTTCAGAGTCTGGTTGTGGGATGTCTGTTATCCTGGACAAGTATGTTGGACAAACGATCACTTTCCACTGTGAATATGATGATAAGTTTGAAACACACACCAAAGTCTTCTACAGACTGAAAGAGGGTCCGTCCATGTGCTGAAACAGCTCACAATCATCACAATATCTGAGGAGAAGATCATTCTGTCTGACAGTCATGAAGATCATTTTACTGTGACCATTAGGACACATTTCTGCGACACAGAGGAGTTTATTTTGTGGAGTGGAGAGATACGGATCAGATGATCGACCTTCAGAAACATCAATTACTCACATAACCTTCATTAAAGAGATTCAGCTGAATGTTTACAGTGAGTTTAGTTTATTTTAAAGAAAAATACTTACAGCTAAGATACACACACACACACACACACATATATATAATCAACACATAAATCTCATTTTGCAGGTCGAATCGCTTCTGTCCAGGTTCAGGCCTACTCCAGTAAATCAGTCTTCATCACGTGTAAATTTCCACAAGTGTTCAAACGATCAAGAAATTCATCCAGAAAGATCATCACAGAAGATTATTGTTGATGACAGAATCAATGGGTCCGTCGTGATAAAGTTCACATGTATGATGATTCCAGTGAAGGACTTCTGAAGTTTTTATCAGTGATTAACTGAAGATGATGAGGAACCGTACAGGTGTGGAGTGAATATCACTGATGATGATCTGTTCACTGACGTCACACTGACAGTAAATCAAGGTAAAGAGATTCTGTTGGGAGATTCATTGGACACTTTCTAGCAGTTGTATTACTAGATACTTTTGATATTTGATATTATATATTTTTCATGGTTTTTGTGTACAGTTGGTCATTTTCGTGCATCAAGTAAGCATCTGCTGATATTGGTGAAAGTGTGAATCTCACCTGTGATTTCCTGAGAAACACGGCGAGATCTTCAAAACATCTGCAGAGAGAACGAGCAGAAATGTGAGAGCATCAGTTCATCAGAGCAGAAACGCTTTGAGTTTTCTGTCAGTACAGCAGGAGTTTTTACAGTGATCATCAGTAATGTGAGCGAGAGAGATGCTGGAGTTTACTGGTGTGGAGCAGAAACCAGAGACACACATCTGACTTCTGTCTCTCTCACCAATCAACATCAACTCACTGTGACCAGTACGTACAGTCACCATAAATCACAAACAATGTGCATTCATTGCAGGATATAAACACTTTCATTCTCTGACTATTAGTGCCTCCAGTGGTCGGACGTGAAGGAGTTTCATCAGAGATCAAATGCCCTTATGATGCAAAACATTCAAGAGAAAGTAAAGCATCTTTGCAAAGGAAAGTGTTTCACTAAAGATGCTCAAAATATCATTCGATCAGATGAATCCCATGTGAATAAACCAAAGATTTCAGTAAAGGATGATCCTGAACTCAATCTCTTCACTGTGACCTTGAGTGAGCTGAGAGCAGAGGATGCTGGGATATACTGGTGTGCAGTGAGAGATGAGTTTAATCTTCCCACTGAACTCATGATCGTCATGAAAGATGGTGAGGGTGTTTCTGGAGAAAATCTCAATGTTTCTGATCATTCTGTTCTCATACTCATATTTTCTCTCTTCAGCGGTCACTCGTGAAGCGTCTGTCGGAGGATCAGTGTCCATCAGCTGTAAGTTCATCAGGAATCACATGAGGATTTTCTGCAGAGGAGATCAGCCGAACATCTGTGTCCGAGACGGAGTTCGTGTTTCATCGAATACAAGAACAAATGGGCGATTCTCTGTGACTGATGAAACCTCAGCTGGAGTCTTTACTGTGAACATCAACAACCTGACAGAAGAGGATTCTGGAAAATACTGGTGCGCAGAGGAGAGTTCTGGGTCGTTCGTTTTCACTGAAGTTCATCTACATGTGATCGGAGGTAAAATATTAATTAAACTGATAATAACAATTGTTTTTTGCTTAAATTATAATTGCAATCATTTGTCTTGATTGTTGTAATTTGAGAAATTTCTTTTTACATTTATTCACAATTATTGCACTTTCAAGTAAGTGAAAATCATCTTATTTATTATATCATATACATTAACACACTCTTTAAACTGGTAAAACCATAATGAGTTTCTCTCAAAACCTAAAACAGTGAAATTCCTAATAGTGATTTCAAATGATGTTAATGTTTTTCTCTCTATAGTCACACAGAGGCTGTTTAAGTGCATTTATTCAGCAACTACAGTCAGAAACAAATAAGTTTAGATCAATGTTTGGATTTATTACAGTAATTGAAGGTTTGATGGCAGATTCAGTCACAGTAAAACTCGTGAAGGAACAGACGGACTGAATGACACCTTCATTTGAGCAGAATATCTCAATGGAGATCGATAAACTCACGTTCATCAATGTTTTCAGATCATCAGCGGTGTTTTCACAGTGTAGAGAGCATGTGAACATGGTTGCCAGATTGCAAAGATAAAGTAAAACTCAGACATTACATGTATCCTTTTTAAGAGAACATGTTTGGGGGATTTAAACTCTTGACATCTGGCAACCGCACACATGAGAGGTTGTGAAGGCTTGTTACCAATGCAATACAACTGAAATGTCTTATAAAGTTTAACCAATGGGCCAAAATCACAACAATTACTTTTAGAGAAGCAGAATCATAATCCTGATAAAATGTATAAAATATATAATCGTGCAGCCCAACTTTCTACAGATGTTTCTTTCAGTGTGATCATTTTGGATGTACTGTCTCTTTAAAGCAGCACGCTGTGGTAAAGTCTGATGAACGGTCATGTTCACACCAGCTGAAAACCACAGACAAAAACACTTAAGAAAAACTGGCTGCTGCTTTTGTGTTTTAGTTCTTTAGTTCAGTAACGTGCAGAAAGAAAGCGTTTCTATTTACAGATCCAGCAGGCACAGGATGTAGACTCGGTCGGTCAGACGTTTAATTTTGGTTGAAAATGAAAATGGGGTTGACCTCTAAACCCAATGTTTAGACACAGAGAGGTCACTGGACTTCAATGTATCATCAGGAAGACATTGGTCAGATGTCAAATATTGGTTGAAAACACTTTATTTCTGTCTACAGAAGCTCTTATTGAGAATTAACAGAGGTTTAGATGTTGATGTCTTATTGAAAATGTTTCGTTTAAAGTCTTTTGTTTTGACTCTTGTCTTTTTAACATTAGTCTTTCTCTAGCTGCTTTAACTGTGTATGTTATAACAAACACAAACACAGTTACAACAGCCAGAGAAAACTAATGTTAAAAAATAGTCAAATTAGCACCAACCTATGCTGAGATCTTGAAAGATTTAATGTTCTGCCATTAATTTCTCCCCTACTCTTATTTATTTATTTATTTATTATTTATTTTACAGTGTGGAGCTAATTTCAACCAAAATTTGACGTCTGACTGATGTTGGGGTTTGACGTCAAACAAACATTGGGTTTAGACGTGATTTTCATTTTCAACCAAAATTTGACCTCTGACCGATGATTTGACGTACTGTGCCAGCTGGCTTGTGTTTTACTGTGGAAAGGTCCGTCTGACTTTGTGTTGATGCCGTTTCTTTTTTGTTGTTGTTGTTTTGTGGAGCACAAAAAGATGTTATTTTAACATTCTCACAGATCTCATCTATACAATGAAAATAAAGAATTAATCTAAATTTAAATCGTCATGCACTGAAGAGTTTTTGTGTGCTTCCATATATCCCGACAGGTCTTGTTATTTAAGACATCGAGTATGTGCCAGGTTTGAATATGCACAAGTGATTTTAGTGATAAATTTGTGTCTGTTTGTTTTGTCACACATTATCAGACAGCTTTACAAGATATGAAATAAGTCACATGTGCACTTCTGTGGCATTTTTTGCTAAATGCATAAATGTAATTGTATAAAAAAAAAATATTCGTCAAGCAAAATTGCATTTGTGTTCCACAAAACATCTGAGTAAATAATGACAGAATTCGTCCCTTCAATAAATTTGACAATCAATAAACTTGACCATGTGTATTTTCAGAAA
The DNA here is from genome assembly GCA_028476615.1 of Culter alburnus. NCBI lineage: Eukaryota > Metazoa > Chordata > Actinopteri > Cypriniformes > Xenocyprididae > Culter > Culter alburnus. Next base: position 18,830 of record JAOTNS010002912.1, read on the forward strand.
CGACGTCATCTTACACTGAAAGAGAAACATCCCAGGATGAAGAAAAGTCTAGTAAGATCTAACAGATCCATTTCTCAGTTTGAGATGAAAGTGATCTTATGAATATATAATGAGAGTTGGATGTACAGCATGTGTATGACTGCTAGATGAATGTCATAGTCTCACCTTGTTTCTCTGTGACAATCCTTTGTGTGATTCTTGACAGAATTTGTTCCTCTAATTGACCATCGTGCTCTATGATTGTGTATTTTCAGAAACGACGACATCTTACACTGAAAGAGAAACATCCCAGGATAAAGAAAAGTCTGGTAAGATCCAACAGATCTGTTTCTCAGTTTGAGTTGAAAGTTATTTTATGATATAAAGATGAGTGTCAGATGTACAGCATGTGTATGACTGCTAGATGAATGTCATAGTCTCACCTTGTTTCTCTGTGACAATCTCTTTGCTTGATTTCAGGCTCTTCTATGATAGTTGCTGTTTCTGTGGGTTTGATCCTGCTGGCTGTGTGTTTAGTGCTCGTGTTGCTCAAAATAAAATACAACCGTAAACACGGTGGACACTCAAGCTACTGCATTTTTAATAATTCTGAGTTTGCCTCCCTCTGCTGTTCAGAAATACACACACAGATTAACCTCACACTTTCTCTGCTCATTCACACAGGCATCGGTTCATCATGTGAATCGACTCCAGCACAGTTAAACACAATCCCCTCTGATGAGCTCCTGTGCACGTCTGTCAGTTTCCAGAAGCATGAAGAGTCTCTCAGTGACGCTGCTCTCGCCTTCAGCAATGAGGAGATTGACTCGGATTACACCACGGTCATTTACCACATCGTGCCAAATTCATTTTAGTATAGCCTAAAGAAACTCTGGAATGAAATGTATTTTGATTAATTTGTTTCGCTCAAGCTTCCCCAAACACTTAATCAGGCCTCTATTTCTCTAATTTTAAAGAAAAATAAAGATCCCTTGCATTGCACTTCTTATCGGCCGATCAGCCTTCTTAATGTTAAATTTAAACTCTTGTCTAAGTTGCTGGCTTTACGGCTAGAATTCGTGTTACCAACCATAATTTCTCCAGACCAGACAGACATTCTTTTTTTAATATTAGAAAACTGTATAACATTGCTGTATAACACTTCTTCTGCTGTCCTGGAGGCAGTAATTTCATTAGATGCAGAGAAAGCATTTGACCGGGTGGAGTGGAATATCTCTTTACACTCTAGAGAAATTTGGCTTTGGTGATAAATTTATTTCTTGGGTGAGGTTATTATATTCTGCCCCCCAAGCATTTGTCAGAACCAGCAATACCCGTTCTGACTATTTTTCCCTCCACCGGTCCACTCGCCAGGGATGTCCCTTGAGTCCACTCCTCTTCGCCATCGCTGTCGAACCCCTTGCTATTGCACTGCGGTTTGATTCATCTATAAAAGGCATAAAAAGAATGGGTACAGAGCAAAAAGTGTCTTTGAATGCGGATGATCTCCTCCTTTGTATTTCTGATTTGGCTAGGTTGATACCGGCAGCTCTTAATATTTTGAAATCATTCGGAATAATTTCTGGTTACAAATTAAATTTGAGCAAGAGCAAAATTTTTCCACTGAATTCTGCAGCTAGGGACTATCCTTTACATAATTTTCCATTTATGATTGCACACCATAGATTTACTTATCTTGGAGTCTGCATAACGGATAAATTCAAAGATCTTTCTAAATTTAACTTTGCTAATTTGTTACTCCAGATGGAGAAAGATTTTGAGCGCTGGTCTTTGCTTTCCCTATCCTTGGCTGGAAGAATTAATTCAGTTAAAATGAATGTCCTTCCAAAATTCTCCTATTATTTTCAGTGTAAACCTATTTTCCTGCCTCAACACTTTTTTTTTTTTTTTGTAAAATTGATTCCCTGATCCTAGGATTTATCTGGAATAAAAAGATACCCAAAATTCGTAAGATATTCTTTCAGAGACCCAAAATACTTGGGTGTATGGCTCTACCTAATTTACAATTTTATTATCGGGCTTCAAATCTCAGAGTCATGCAATGCTGGTTAAATCAGGATCAATCTCGAGATTCATCTGGATGGTTTAATATGGAGGCTACTTCATGCATGCCCACTTCACTGACATCCTTATTACATGCCCACATGCCCCATGCACCCTCAATTTCAAAAATATATCCTGAAGTGGATCCCACATGTGACCGCTGTCACCAGGCCCACGCAACTACTGCACACATGTTTTGGTCCTGTCCCTCTCGACAAAATTATTGGTCCCAAATCTTTAAAACATTATCTGAAGTTCTTACAAATCATATTGAACCTCTGGCTTTGACTGCTTTATTTGGTACTCTTTCCCCTTCTCTTGATATGCCCAAATATAAGTCTGAATTCGTAGCTGTAACGAATCGGGACTCAGGCAGAGATCCATGTGCAAGCTTTTATTCAAAGTGAGCATAGTCGTACAGGCTGGGTCGATCAGGGGCAAACAGGAACAGCAAGGAACAGGCAGAGTCGTAGTCAGAGTACAGGCGGAAGATCGAGGACAGGCAGATATCATTCACAGAACAGCAGACAAGGCAAGGGTCAGGACAGGCAGCAATGGGTCAATAAACAGGTACAGGCAGGAACAGTAACAACAAACAGGCAGACAGGATATAACGCTCAGAAATGACCACAGGGTGAATCAAGACTTCGCGGTGAGGTGGTGTGTGTGTGTTAGTCCTTTATAGTCCAGGTAATGGTATCAGCTGGGGTGTTAGTGTGGAGGGCATGGTGTATGTGCAACAGGTGATTGGTGGAGTGAGTGCATGTGATTGGCAGGGAGGATTGTGGGAAGTGTAGTCCAGAAACTGACAGGAGCCGACCGTGATCGTGACAGTAGCCTTTGTCAGACTGCTGGCAAGGCATTTAATTTTATTAAACTGGAAATCGGCTAAACTTCCTACTCATTCTTTATGGATTAAAGATATTTTCCATTTTATTAAACTAGAAAAAATCAGACACACAATAAAGGGATCCTCTGATAATTTTCAATAGAATTTGGGAACCTTTCCTAGGATATGTAGTAAAATGAAAGGCCCTCATTCACCTGACTATACATCTCCTCTGGTAGTAATTCTTTTCCTCCCCAGTACATAGAATGGTACCCTACTTTAGGGATATGTCGGCTGTGCTGAGTATGTTTAGTACCTTTTTGTGCCTGTGATTTTTTTGTAATTTTTTTTTTAATTTATTTTTTTATTTTTTTATTATTTGCTTGTTTTACTATCTTGTTGTTGTTATTATTATTATTATTATGTTTTTTTTCCCCCTAGTATTTTATTATTTTGTTATTTTTTGTGTGGATCCTTTTATTAACAAAAGATATATATGGGGGTTATATAAGTGTATGTATATGTTTTGTAATTGTATGTTATATTTTGTTAATATGGAAAATTTAAATAAAGAAAGAAACTCTGGGGTTATTTTACATGCCATTACATGCTATTCTCTTTCCTGTATTCTGCTTCAGCTCTCTATCCATCGCTAAATTACATGTATGTGTTTGTATGTTAGAATAATTTAAGTGTTTACTTAATAAAGTCTTGTTCGTGTCACACCTATAGTTGTTTCTAGTTCATGCTCATATACTGGAGTCCCTGATCATGCAGATTTTGGCTGCACGCTCTGAGTAGAACTGTACAGTAAGAAAGATATTTCCCTTCCCCGGAAATGAACATTTCTTATAACAGTCAATGGCCCTCATGGCCAAATCAGCACCAAGCCCAAAACAGTGCTGTGTTTCCTCCCTCGGGCCAGAAGCACCGCAGATCTTCACTAAAACCCGCCCGTAACACTCCTCTCTGGATCAACATCACACAAACCATCATTTCACCAACAAATGGAAGTTTTATCAGAAAACAACTCGGAAATGAAAACAATAGCGAGATCACAAAATGAACATGATAAAAGTGGCCATTTGTTGGCATTTTTATTGTTCACTTAAAGATTTAAAACCAAAGCATTGATGTTTTACCACAGTTTTACAATAATAAGTGATGCATTGATCATAATGAATTCATTTGTGTCAAGATTGCACGTGTTGTATGTCTCTCTCATTTAACACACCTGATTCAGCTCATCAGCTCATTAGTACTTGAGTGTGTCTGATCCAAACTGTGCAGTGGTGAGGGGTTCAGGACAGGATTGAGAAGCACTGCTGTAGCTGCTGATGCAGTGATACAGTACTGACATTAGCTCATGCATGCTGTTTCACAATAATGACCCAGGAAATATTTGTGAAATGCAGTGATTTTTTTTTGAGACATTTAAGGAAAATTAGAATATAAATTTGGATATTTAATGCCGTGAATTTCACCCTTTTTAACATTTTCCACAGTGTACATTGTCTCAGTAACAAGATGCTGCAAAGCAAATGAACAGAATAAGAACCAAATCCTTTGTACACCTTCCCAAAAATTATATATTTATGTCTATAATATAAATCCTATAGGAATCTTATAGGAATGGTTCCAAAATATGATAGAAATTCTAATTAAAATAGTACAATTTTCTTATTGGAATCCTTTAGTATTGTTTGACAAGGGGATGATGTCAAGGACGTCACCTGGTAACGTTCAGAGACGGTCACGATGTGGAGTTCTTTTAAGGTTTGGGGGACGTTTTTTGTGGATCTTCAGGGAACATTCAGGAGGTTCTGGGAATGTTTAGGGGACTATTACTATAGGATGTTCCCTCTAGGTCTCTACACTATTAATCAGGCATAAGCACTGTGTGTTCACACTTAACACATTCAAAGATAAAACACAATGATGACAGACTCGCAATGTGATGAACATCATTTACAGTAATCTGGGGAAGTTCTTGTAAGCTGAAGTCATCTTCTACTTTGTCATTTTGAAAGCTCTGCGTAAGGAATGTCTTCTGGTGCAGCTCCGGATTTAAATAGGCTGCTTTAGGAAAAAGACGGAAGTGACCAGGCATAGAGTCCATTCGGGTCCAGGACCTACTGGTTTAAAGAAATACCAGGTATCCAATGGTCCAAAATATAATGACAGATAGCGAGCATTTATTATTTGCTTGTAATTTATTTTATTGTATTTTTTGACACCAACCAAGTAAGGTAGGTCCGAGGACAAACACTTCTCTTTCATCCATCATCACCCTTAAAAACAATGCACACCCACAACCAACACACACACACACACACACACCAACACACCACACACACACACACACACACACACACACACACACACACCTCTCTTTTCTCCTCTGCTAGAGCTTGTTTCCTAATCTAGTTTTATAATACAAGGCATTGTATATTACGAATATTGTTGGCTCTGGTGAATAGACCAATGTTGATCTGTTGATCATCTACGGTTGGTTTCAATTATAGGTGAAACATAATTTAATATTAGTGAAATTAGGTGAAATATAATTTAATATTAAGGTAATCAGCAAACCAAGGCTAGAAAAAAAACTCTCCAATGCACTTTATATCTGATGCCAGAATGATCAATGAAAACGGCTGCAGGATTGCATAAATATACATTTATTGAGCAGAACATTTTGTTGATAAATGAGAATAATACAAACATATATTAATAATTCAAAGCAGAACACAAGCATCATTATTAATATAATTTACTAGAAACAGAGGAAGAGTATTTTTAAGATTGAAATATATACTGCTTCTCAGTATTGGCAAGTCACAGTACTTTATTAGTTAAGTATGTAATTACATTTTTAAATATCTATTTACAGTTTCACATTTCTAAAATATATTAAAGTTAGCAAAGGAGGCTTGTAAATGAGGCTTATTTTTCTCAGCGTGATAAACATCACATCCCAGTAAAACACACTGACATGTATGACATCAAGTACATTTATAATGATTAATTGTTATTACAGATATTTTCTTTCTCTTGATCTGAGCTGCAGTGCTCATCACAAAAAACAAACAACAACAACAACAACAACAACAACAACAACAGAAGTCAACGTTTCCCAACAGTGACCTGTAACAGCTCAATGACTTGCTCAATGAAGCTGAATGATTGCTGCAGAAACTCATTATATTCTCAGTCACTGACATGATTCTTGATCTGAATTAAAAACTAAACTGTAATATTAGTTTGGTGTGATGCTGTGTTTGACAGATGCATAATTAGAGTGAGTCTCGTTGTTATTGATGGCGACTGTAGCATCACTGAGAGACTCTTCATGCTTCTGGAAACTGACAGCAGAATACAGGGGTACATCAGAGGGGATTGTGGGTAACTGTCCTGTAGAGTTAAGTGGATTCTGTAAATCAGAGGGGTTTGTGGGTAACTGGACGGTCGAGTAAAGGGGATTCTGTGAATCAGAGGGGTGTGTGGGTAACTGGATGGTCGAGTAAAGGGGATTCTGTGAATCAGAGAGGATTGTGGGTAACTGGACGGTCGAATAGAGAGGAGTTGATGCAGGATCTGAGTCTTGAATCTCTTCTTGAGCCTGTAAGAGGAAAAATCCCCCAAACATGAAGTCTTAGTTCAAAGGTGTACATACAGCATATACAATCCAACTTCTCACGTATCAGGGTTGCCAACTTTTGACTTTAGCTGGAACTGAATGAATGGCAAAACAGCATTTTGTTGGCATACCTCCTCTGTCAGTGTGGGAAATACTGGTTATATATACCATACCTTGTCAATACGTGTGTTCAACTTCATGCAGCGCTGCACAGACCGAATGGCACATGACATCAAAATACCACAAGAGCACAGCTTTCTAGTCGCTCGCGCGATTCCTGATGTCAAACAGTCTGTGCAGCACGTTAGCTTTTTTTAATTTGGCGTGAGATTCACTTGGGGAGCATAAGAGCGTGAGGCAGAGCCTGAACACGTCTCACACCAAACACATGAGAGATGGCAACCTTGAACATATTGAAGCACAGATCAGCTCTGAAACTCACCATATCATGATCTCCTGTCTCTCTTCTGTCTGATGATGAAATGATTCCTGTGTGAACAAGAGCAACATCTGAGACTGAGAAAAGACAAGATGATTTTAACTGCATGTGTATTTCTGAACAGCAGAGGACGACAAAGTCAGATTTATTAAAAATGCAGTAGCTTGAGTGTCTCACCGT
>JAOTNS010002913.1:0-70098 GCA_028476615.1 Culter alburnus
CAATTCCATCAACGATGTCTTGATGATGTCAAGAAATGGTTAAAAAATAACTTTCTCCAAATAAATGAAGACAAAACTGAAATTATTGTTTTTGGTCCCCTGAGATTGAGAAATGGGCTCATTAATTAACTTGGCAATCATTTCCCCTCAATTTCTTCTCAGGTTAGGAACCTTGGTGTCATCTTAAACTCAGATTATGCTTAGCCAAGCAAAAATTTGGTTGTTTAAGAATAGTTTTATCAATTATGGATTATTTCTAAACTTAAATAATTTTTGTCATTTTAAGATTTGGAGAAGGCCATTCATACTTTTATCACATCACATTTAGATTATTGCAACTCATTATATTTGGGCCTTCCTCAGTCATCCCTTGCTCGCCTCCAGATGGTTCAAAATGCAGCTGCAAGGATGTTAACCAGAGCAAAGAAATTTGACCATGTCACCCCAATCTTAGCATCGCTCCCTTGGCTCCCAGTCCATTTAAGGATCCAGTTTAAAATTCTGTTGTTTGTTTTTAAAGCTCTTAATGATCAAGTCCCCTCTTATCTAAAAGATCTTCTTATTCCGCACTCATCCAGCAGATCCTTACGGTCTGCAGATCAGTATCTCTTATATGTCCTCGATCACGTTTGAAAACCAAGGGCGACAGAGCTTTTTCAGTTGCTGCCCCTCACTTATGGAATCAGTTGCCACTGGATATTCGCCTTGCACCTTCTATTATCATTTTTAAAAAGAGGCTGAAAAAGTATCTTTTCTCCCAGGCGTTTTAATCTCATTTTAGCATTGTGTTATTGTAGTATTGTCTTCTCTGTTGTTTTATTTTGATTTTATTTATTTTTTCTATACTCTGTTCAGCACTTTGGTCAGCTTTGCTGTGTTTAAATGTGCTGTAAATAAATTTACTTACAAATATGTTAAACTGTATTCGCAGCCGCGTGTAAAATGCATTGATCAATATGCTTGCATCAGGGAACCCCTGGTATTACAACTTGTATGGCTTAATATAATGTAAATGATGTCTCTTACTGAAATACAGATGCAAGAAAAAGTATGTGAACTGCTTGCAGAATCTGTGAAAATGTGAGTAATTTTAACAAAATAAAGGAGATAATACAAAATGCATGTTGTTTTTTTATTTAGTACTCTCCTGAGTAAGATATTTTACATAAAAGATGTTTACATATAATCCACAAGACAAAAAAATAGCTGAATTTATTAAAATAACCCCATTCATAAGTATGTGAACCACTGATTTTTAATACTGTCTGTGGTTACCTGGATGATCTACGACTGCTTTTTTGTTTTGTGATGAAAACTTTTGAACAGGATGAAGATGTCCAAATTTTTCTTATTTTGTTTAAATATATATTTTTTTCATTTAGTAGTACCCTTCGGAAGCAACAGAAGATACTTTCATGTTTCCCGGAAGACAAATTAAATACAATTTACCTTGATCTTCAAATTCCAAACTAACATGGCGCATATGGCTCAACTAACACAATCATTATAAAGGTGTTTAAACAGCAAAACATGCACATATTTGACAATCGGAATATCAGATATTTCACGTGATTTATCTGTCAATCATCTGTCAATATGCGATAGAGCTGTAGTTCTGGATGAATCTTCTGTAAAAGTTTGCAAATCCGAGAAATCTCTGGAGTTCTTTGATGGTAGATGGAGTAGGCCAGTTCTTAATGGCTTCAACCTTCCCCTCGTCTATTTGGATGCCACTGCTGCTGATGTTGTATCCAAGAAACTGCACTGAGGGTTTATGGAAGGATCATTTTTCAGCCTTGAGGAATGGCTGGAACTCTCTCAGGCGTTTCAGAACCTCCGCAACGTGGTGGCGATGTTTGGTCATGCTCTGGGAGTAAAGCAGTATTTCATTGATGTAGACCAGGAGTACCTCATGGATGAAGACCTGAAATATAGAGGGGGCATTGACCAGGCCATATGGCATAATGCAGTACTCATAGTGCCCAGTAGGGGTCACAAAAGCTGTCTTCCACTCGTCCCCCTCATGTATTCAGATGAGATTGTAGGCGCTGTGGAGATCTAACTTGGTGAAGACAGTGGCACCGCGGAGATGTTCCAGAGCCGCTGGGATGAGGAGAAGAGGATAGCAGAACTTCACAGTTATTTTGTTTAAAACAAAGCAACACATGAGAGGTAGACGAGGGAAACAGTTCAGGAAACAAATGTCGCCCCACTTCAGGATTTCACCGGTGGTCCAAGAGATGATGGGATTGTGCTGCTCCAAATGAACCCATTTACAGTTGACTGCTTTGTCAGTTATTGAGTGGATCTGGTAGATGGACGGCAACGTTCTGGTCTTGAGCTTGAGATGGCAGCAGAGGGCACCAGAGATGAAGTTACCAGCTGACCCGAAGTCGAGGAGAGCATTGACTAGAATGGAAACAACTTTACTTTTTTTACTTCAGAGATTTACTTTTTAAATTATCAGTATATAAAACAGAACAAAACATATTTGTGTACACTTTCATTCGACTGAGAAGGGAGACGCTGGTGGAGCGCATTATATAAATATATAAAAATAGAATCAGAAATATTTGAACATACAAAACAAATCTATGGTATATTCAAATTTTGTCTTGGTCATCATTGCTTTAAAATTCATGCCTGTTACAAATAGCCTAGTCATGCTCAGCAGGTATATTTTAAGATGTCAGTGTGCAAGTTTCTTTTAGTTAAAACAACTTACACAGTTAACGTTTCATTTAACATAAAAACAAACAAGGTTAACTAATTGCTAACGATATAAAACTCACATTACATAGTTTAACCATACATATTTTGGTCTAGTGTCCTGTCGTCGTCGGCAGTGAACGTGTCAAAACCCAATAGTCATAAAATTTTAAAATGCAACACAAACGTAAACTGTCTCTGTCTGTCACACAGCCGCTAGCCATGTAACGACGCTCGGCTCATTGTTGCCACGTCTGGGATTGGGATACTTTTAACTGTGCTGTGATTGCGCTACTTTTGGGATGGTTTTGTTGCGCAGACCTGGCAACCCTCCACTCCAAAACCCCACCCCTTTAATGCTCTTCGAAGTGGGCGTGGCCTAAATTTGCTCTGTCTCTATGAGAACCCAAAACATTTTTTTTTAAACTTGGACACGCCCATTACTCCGAGCTGCAGCCAGTTCATGTTGCGTTCAGTTAAAAGTCTTCTGAGGTGAGGAGAGCATTTTACGGTATTTTTCATGTCAACACATCTTTCAAACATACATAGGCCTACAGTTTGTTTAAGCGACATTTTACAGCCTCATTTCTGTGTTGTTTTCATCGAGCACAGGGCTACTTGTGCGTCTTTTCTGGCGTCTTCCTACTGAAACAAACATTTAGTGCAGCAGCAGGGAACATGTGAGGAAAATGTTGAATTAATTCAGACCAGAGCGATTTTGTGTTCGTGTGTGTGATTGTTTTGATGTTTGGAATGAGATTTTTTACTGAATGTAAAGTCAAAGTTTGAGATCTGTTGGGAATATGGACCGATATAAAGTTGGTTTGACGTTGGACGTTTGACTCGTCAGAGATTCAGCTTCAAATCACTTCAGTAGATCAATAACGATTCAGTATAAGAACAAAAAGCAAGTTGTGCTCGAATTGTTTTAAAATGTGGAAGATGTAGTTTGTGTTTTAATCTGCTTCGCTGTATTAGAAACCCATACCTTTTTTTTAAATGTAAAATAGCAGATAGGGACCGTCTATAAAGTACAAAACGAAGAGGAAAACGCTTAATTTTTCCATCCTAATGTTTTACTCTTGGAAAAAAAGGCAATTGAATTGTGCACACAAAGCTTTGAAACCCACACACACACTCATCTGGTAAAAACACCGTAAATGTTAATGTGATTTTATGGACTAAACTTACCTAAAATCAGTGGAAACAACAGCGAGACGGAGTTTCCATGGCAACTCAGAACTTCAGTTGGTTTTATATTCGCACATTCGGACATCTGATAAATTCAGACTTTCCGATAAATGTGCAATAAATTAAAGTTTGCGAATTTTAAGCAGCGACATGATATTGACAACTAGGGCTGTGACGATAACCGCATTACCGCATAACCGCGGTGATAAGATGTCGACCGCGGCATTTAGGTCATCACCGCACTCTTTTTTTTTTTTTTTTTTTTTTTTCTTTTATTATTTGCTAGTGAAAGTTACAGGAATGCATATGGTGTGTTATATGAAGTATAAACAATTTGTCATTGTTTGCCAATTTACTGTCTTCCGTCCCGGCAGCGTCTGCAGTATTTCCTCTGTTTTTTTTTGGGTTTTTTTGCAAGGTGGTGGGGGGTGTCTGCCGAACGAACAGCAAGAGCAGAACGAATTTGTCAAACATTTTAAACTCAACAAAACTGTGAAATGCATATATCAAGAGCATGCTCACAGATGAAAATAACAGAGACAAAACAGCGTTGGATGAAGTAGATTACGCCCTGCACGGGCCTCAAATATAGGCCCTATCCAGTCTTTTTTTTCCCCTTCTCCCAAAACAGCTTATACTACTGTTTCAGCTATTAAAATAGTTCAGTTGTGTATGTAATGTAAAAATGGTTATATTTCGTTTCTTTTCTTTATAAAATGAATTTACAAAAACGTTTGGAGCATTTTTTTGTTAGTTAAATGTAAGTTTTTTTTGTTTTGTTTTTTTAAGTAGGCTAATGGCCAAGCGGCCAGCGGCAGACAATGAGTTGATCATAGCCTATGTTTTAATAATTTAGCCTTCTCAAATCATAAGGACTTGTCTAAAATAAATCTATAGATATAAAACAGTTCAAGCATATCACAATGTTAGTTTAAATGTTTAACCTAAATAAATGTGCGCTCTTAGACGCATATCCAATCGTTTGTACGAGTGAAGCTAAGCGGGCTCTGCAGGACATGGAGCGTTAGCGAGATCTCTTGCATTTTTTTTTAACAGTGGAAACATATTAAAATAGGCATTCATTTTGCTCATAAAGGTAAGAGTAATACGTCATTGCAAACTGTAAAGGTCTACTTTTGTTCGTGTACACTCACAATATCAACAAAACGTTGTGCTTTTCTGCCGTCTCTGCTCAGGGGCTGGCATGACGAATATATAGAAACTTTCAAATCGATCTTCAAATCCGCATTTCTCTCTAAAGGCACATTCAATGAGGAGATGGCCAGTCATTTTTTTTTTTCATAACCATAATTGATGGATGTCTAAAATATAAAAATAAGGAAAGGCCTAAAACAGGCCCGATTAAAATTTGCGTTTTATTTTATAATTCGATACAATTAAAAAAATAAAACACAAATTATAATGGCATATATGTAAAACTTTGTCCTATAATCGTATAGCTACTTATATATTCTGATTTTTATGTTGCTCTGTTCTGAATAGGCCTACCTTAAAATTTAAAGGATTTGCTTTTATAAAAACACAAAAAAAACAAAAAACAAACATGATGTGTGTTGTGCCGTAGCGTCTTAAACAGGAGCGCATATGTGACTCAGCGAATATGTGACTCATAGACATGATAAATATATCTATAGAAAGCTTTAAATTACTAGGCTACTTAACGAAATAAAACAAATCGAAAACAAAAACCATTCAATTTTAATAACAATTCGTAAAGATGCAATTCTCTAAGGCGCATCTGAGGAGATGGCGAGTCAGGATCGTCATCTTCAAAAATACACATTAAAAAATAATGTAAAATAAGAATAAGAGCATAATATAGGTTACAAACTTATAATAGTCTACACTGAGTACTAATTTAATGCATTCACAGGACTGTCCTACCAGGTGGGGTACTAAGCAGAAAATGGTTGTGCGCACGTTCTCGAGCAAGCCCCAGTCATTAGGAGGGTGTTGGATGACCGGCACAGCCAACATTTGATTCCGACGTGGCAGGACATCGAAGTCCTAGAATCCGTTAATGCAGCGCTGAAGAAGGTCACGGATTTTACAGATGCTCTGTCTTCCGAGAAGACAGTTAAGCGTCCTCTGTCAAACCGGTCCTAAGATTATCTGAGGATATTTTGCTCCCAACCAAGGAAGACATGGAGTTGACGCGCAACCTAAAAATAAAAATGGTTAGCGTCATGGAAGACAAATATAGTGCACCTGCAGCACAGCAACTTTTGGCAAAGGCCACATTAATTGATCCAAGATACAGGGACATCAACCCCGTAAAGATGCGCTCCTGGAGGAGATGCTGGCAATGCCCGATGAGCGGCGTGATGGCGGGGGTGGAGAAGGTGCCATGCGTACCCCGGCGGCTGGAGAGGGAGAAGAAGGAAGTGCGCCATCTCCTCCAAAAAAAAAAAAATTTAATCTTGCTGACCTGCTTGGAAAGAGAAAAGCACAGTCCTCCAATCCGGTCCCAAAAAGAATCCGTGCAGACACTGAAGTCGCAAGGTATTTGCAGGAGGAAGCCCTCGATCTGCACTCTGATCCGCTTGCCTGGTGGCGGGATAATCAGGCTCGATTCCCTCTTCTTTCGAAATTTTGCCAGAAAATATATGACTATATGCGCTACGAGCGCTCCCTCGGAGCGTGTATTCAGTGTGGCTGGCAACATTGTCACTCCATTAAGATCTTCGTTGAAACCAGACAAAGTGAACATGTTGGTTTTCCTGGCAAGAAACTTCAAGACCGAAAAATAAAGCAGCAGGACTTGCCGATTCACTTAGTAGTTTAAGAATGATGTTCCTGATGTTCCCTTATGTTGCACTTTGAAAAACCCCAAATAAGAAAAAAAAAAGCATCTTTTATGTTCCACTTTAAAATGTTGTTGTAAATGTAGCCTTGTTAAGTTAAATAATAGTAATGGTAATTTGCTGTTAAATGGTGAAAACTGTTCCATATTTCCTATTAAACTCAAAAGACATCGAAAAAACAAAGTTGAAATAAATGTAATTTTATTTTATTATTGTTAATATAATTTGCCGTTTAAATAATAAAGAAGACCGACTGCTTTATTTCCATGTTCATTTACAAGCTGCATGCGTTCTTAAGTCATTATATTTCCACGGAGGTTGGGGGTTGCGATTAACCGCCAAACCGCGGTGATATGTTGCGTCTTCACCGCAGTAAGAAAAATCCCATACCGTCACAGCCCTATTGACAACCAATGATTGTCAACTTACAACATTTTTCACAGTCGATCAAAATAGGCAAGTATTGTTTTAATGGCATATTTACTTGTGAATGTCCACTGAATGTCCAATGTAGTGTGATTAACAAGGCTATTGAATACGGATGTCCGAATGTGCGAATATAAAACCAACTTTACCCAAGTCAGTCAACTCGGATCGGTATCAGCCGATACTGAATCCCAGGAATACCAGGGAGCATCCCTAGTTTATTTGTTGCTTAATTTAATGCTTTTTAAATGTTAAATAACATTTGTGTGTGTATGAAAAATTGTGTGGGCATCACCATACCATAGGCGATTTAATTGGATTTAATTTAGTTAAAAAACAAAAAACGTTTTCTGCTATTCTGACATAAATATATGAATAGAAATGTAGGTCCACCTAACAAGACACACCCTTTAAATTTGAGATGGAAAATATGAATTTTGAATGCAAATGCATTTAAATTTTGAATTTCAAACTAAGTCAAAACAACTGCAACATGTTCCTCTAGGGGGCAGTAATACCGCACAGTCTTTTTTTTTTATTGCAGAAAGAAACACGTACTATAAGAATAAGAATCTTAAGAAAATCCAATAGAGCAGAGCACAACAAAATATAAAAGATGAGAGAGAAAAATAAGAAAAAAACATTAGGGTCTTCTAGTTTAAATTTCCTTAATAAGCTAAGTAGTCTTCTTCATGTAATGCATTTTTACAGTACACCCAAAATTCTTTTTGAAAGATAGAAAATAATGGTTTTGTCTTAAGGCACCTACATTTGTGAATGAAAATTTTTCCCAAAATAAGAAAAGTATTCAGCAAAAATTGAATTTGTATGTATAATTATATCATTTTTAGAAAATTGAGAATTCACCTTAAAAGGAAATTTAAGCCACTCATACATATCAGACCAAAAAGTTCTACTATACAGTCAATGAAAAGATCTACAGTAATTTCAATGTCAAAACAACAGAAAGTACAATTACTCTGGTCAATATTAAATGTTTGTCTAAGAAATTCTGACGACGGATAGATATCATTATAAATTTTAAAGTGTACTTCCTTGGCTTTGGGAGGTACAGGAAAAGAGAGTATAAAGTTCTTAATTATTCTTAGAGATTTATAACAATTGTTGCACTTCAATAGCATATAGCAATAGCATCACTTCTTACAGTAAAAACAACATCAAAACATCTTTTTTTCATTGCCACTGTGACATTGGGCTAGCTTGGCTGGAGTTTAAAAGATTCTTATATTTAGCATAGTAATATCATTAAAGGTGCATAATAGCTTACTCAAAATTTCTTTCATAATTGATGAACTCTGCTACATCAATCCTGATACTGAACTGAATTAACATTGAACTAACTTGAGTTGAATAATGACACTATTCCCACTAAGCAAAATCATGTCCAGAAGACGTCTTTGTCACAAAAGTCATACGTTGAAAAGATGACCGCTGAGGAGCCAGAATGAATTTTTTTTTTTGACGTCTTCTGAATGTTTGATATAGACATTTGTGGAATCTCTGTATAAGGTTACAATAATAACCCAGCCTCGGCTCCATCCACAGGCAGTAAAACACACGTTCACACATTTAGTCCACTTAGCATCTGTAATTCACACATCATTGGATTGTGAGGGAAACCAGATCTGAACAAAGACGGGCTCAGCTGAGACTCGAACCAGAAACCTTCTTGTTGTGAGGAGACAGTGTTTCCACTGAGACACTTGTTCTGGTTTCCCTCACAATCCAATGATGTGTGAATTACAGATGGTGTGAATGTGTGTTTTACTGCCTATGGATGGATCCGTGGATCCAGCATGTACTTTGTAGACGGTCCCTATCTGGCCTAAGCGCTAGCGTGTCACTGCTAGAGATAAAATACCTTGCTACACATTGAGAAGGATTAAAACTGTGATGTGTGTTTAGTTCTACATTATAACTCTTTTCAAATAAGCCACTTTTACATTTATAATTATTCACGAAGAATCTATTGAACATTTTCGTGGCTGAATATCTGTCGAATATCCAACATCTAACGTCAAACCAACTTTATATCAGTAATTTATGGGAATCGATCTCAAGTGTTGCATTTTATTTCTGCTCTTCTGACATCTTTGGCAGATCAAACTTGTTTTTTAATGTAATTTATTAATTTAGCGACATAAGTGAGGAATACAATAAGCGAGTCATTGTAAAGAGGCAAATGGACACAAGAAGTGCTCACAATACAAGTTAAGACTTTCTGTCATATTGTGATAAATTGCAGTATTATCTTTTAATATAGAGCACTTTTATATGCTTTTAGCATCCTGACTCAATCAGTTTCTAACAGCAAACAATAAGAATAAAGTGAGATGATCTGCTGATAATCCTGAATGATTTCATGTCAATAGTTCCTGTTTTCACCTCATTTATTATGCTGATGTCTTCAGGTCTGCTGTAAATTGACACTTAAGGCTATTTCATTGCTGTGAACAGACTGAGGGGATTTGTTGGTGCTTTCAATTGTTTTTCTTTCCAATATTTATTTTAGCCCGAATTGACATTACATTATTTATATTCTGTTGTCCATTAGTATAAAAATCATTGTATGCTTAGGGCTATGTTGACTTTGTTCTTTCTGTTTTAAATTCCCTTAACAGATTATATATTATAAATTCTTCAACAAGTTAGTTCAAATGTACCACAGTAAATACAAGAGTATGTGATAAATTCTTGTAAAGGTGGTCATGATCATTTTTTCTCCTCTTTTCATCAGTCTTTTTAGCGGCTGTTTTCATTTTCTTAAGCTATTGAGAGAATAAAATACAGAAATTACTTCATTTCCCTAAAAAAAAATAAACCAATTTGAACTGGAACACCACCCCCCTCAAAATTCACTCCCAGGACACCGTCCCCCCCCCCCACATTACCCCCCCATTTCCACCCCTGACTATGTATTATAATATAATTATATTTAAATGTATATAAAAAAACTGATGCAAAAACTTGACAAAATGAGATCCAGGCAGCCAATGACATTGATGAAAAATGATTTATTTATTGAATTTATATTTGAAATAACACAAGAACATTTAATAAAACCAAAAGGTAGAATAACAATCAAAAATCGAATGTCTATGATGATTAAATTCTGGAATCTGAGTATAATAACACGGAAGAAGAACATCAGAAGTGGTGCCACGAGAGACAGCAAGATGCAAGTCAGGATAAGTGTAAGGGTTGAACGAACAAGCCAGTTATGTACCTTAAGCATTAGGAAAAACTTACATCACACCCTTCCAGGTCTGTTTAGATAGATAAGACAGGTCAGCTTGAACCTTTCCATTGTTTTGGATAATTTAAAGGATTTATGACATTTTATGGTTTCCTGCTACCAAGCCAGTCATTGGGTAATTTTATGGTCCCGTGACTGTTGATATTACTAGATAGAGTAAAAAAAATAGCACCTAATTGTGGATTAACACCACAGAATAGCAGCGTTAACACATTTCAAATATCATGTATCATTTGAATACAAAATATTATTGAAGGAAAAGGTACATCAAGTGCACAGGAACATCGATTCTGAGAATATCTTCGCTTTGGCAGAATATGGCAAGCGTCCAACATCAACCACAAGTGACCATAACCATAAGTCATAAATGATCATTAATGATTAATATAGGATATGAATAAAATGCATAATATGAATATTGACCATTTTTGGATTCACCAAAAACTGTTAAATTATATATTTTTTGTTTTGTCAGATCAGCTCTTCCCACAATCACATCATCAGTGAAGCTCCTCCCACATAAATTCTCCAAAAAATACTGGAATATTCCCATCAGATGAGCATCAAAGCATCAGGAAATGCTGAAATCTGCAAAGAGTTTATTAAAGAGACAGTGAGAACATGAGTGATCCAGAACCCTGCAGAATGAAACACACTGAAGATACAGAAGAACAAAGAGGTTGGTGTTTATTCTTCATTCATTCATGATGCTGAACAATGTTCATGTTAGAAAGATTCAAACACTTCTGCACATTTAGATAAACAGTTGAACGGAAATGGGTACAAAATGTCCTTGTTTGTTTTTAACAAATGTTCAGTAAAGGGAAGTTTAGAGAAACTTTAATTTGTGACTGTCAACATCAGTTCAAACTAAATATGAATTTTGCTGTTATCAAGTAGATGAACTTTCCAAAATGGTCGACAGGGTTGTAAGCATACTTTAAGTAAAACCTGGAGCTGTAAGTATAAAGCAGCTCAGAGTAAAATTTTAGTTTTAAGAAGGAATGGGTCCCGAAACCCAGTATTAATTCTCTGGGGTCTGAGGATTTTGACCATGTTCTATTTCAAATCTGAAGATAAATGTTTTTCAAGACCATGTCATGTGATTTTATTTTGAGGAGATTAAATCCCTCATTTCTTTCAAACTACTCACTTGACCTTCTTTGAAAGCGTATCAAATGCACTTCATGAAAAAAAAAAAAAATCATTTCAGTGAGCTTTACACTTCAAAATTATTTGTAACAATAACAGCTAGGGGGCAGTGCATCTAAGACTAGCATTTCAGCTTAGTGTGCCATCAATATAATGTAGCCCTAAAATGCCTTTCATGAGAGAAACAGTGTATAAAAATCATAAAAACAAAACAATTAATGATTACAATATCACTTTATTAAATTATTGATCATGGGCAAAAACATTTTCATTTTCAGAATTCACTTTAAAATATATATATTATTTCTATAAAATCTGAAAATAAAAATTGTTTTTTCTTCCATTTTAGATATGTTTAAAGAGGAGGAGGACAAGAACTGAGTGAAGTGGAGGAGAAACATCATGTCAACCTGGAGAAAAAACTTTGAGTCGCTCAAAGACTAAAAAGACATTTTTTAAAGAAAGAACAGCAAATAAATCTTTCACCTGCACTCAGTGTGGAAAGAGTGTGACAACCAAACAAAGTCTTGCATCACATGAGGATCCACACCGGAGAGAAGCCGTTCACATGTAATCAGTGTGGAAAGAGTTTCTCAGAGAAACGAAATCTTGAGGTTCATGTAAGAGTTCATACTGGAGAAAAGCCATTCAAATGTGATCAGTGTGAAAAGAGATTCTCAAGAAAAGATAATCTAGAGATTCACATGAGGATCCACACTGGAGAGAAACCATTCACATGTGATCAGTGTGGGAAGAGTTTCACACAAAAACCAAATCTTAGGAAACACATGAAGAGCCACACTGGAGTGAAGCCATTCACATGTGATCAATGTGGGACAAGCTTCGCATCAAAAGTATGTCTTCGGGAACACATGAGGATCCACAGTGGAGAGAAGCCGTTCACATGTGATCGATGTGGGAAGAGTTTCCCATACAAACGAAGTCTTAACACGCACTTGAGACTTCATACTGGAGAAAAGGTGTTCACATGTGATCAGTGTGGGAAGAGTTTCACACAAAAAATACACCTTAAGGTTCACATGATGATCCACACTGGAGAGAAGCCGCATGGATGCGATAAATGTGGGAAGAGTTTCATAGGTTCAGCACGCCTTAAAAGTCACATGAGAATCCACACCGGAGAGAAGCCGTTCATGTGTATTCAGTGTGAAAAGAGTTTCACATGCAAAGAAAGTCTTGATCATCACCTGAAAGTTCATACTGGAGAGAAACCGTTCACATGTGATCAGTGTGGGAAGAGTTTCATGGATTCTTCAAAACATAAAAGACACATGAAAATCCACACTGGAGAGAAGCCATACGCATGTGATAAATGTGGGATGAGTTTCACGGAATCAGGAAACCTTAAGAGTCACATGAGAGTCCACACCGGAGAGAAGCCGTTGGCAGGTGATAAATGTGGGAAGAGCTTCGGGGATTCAGGACACCTTAAGAGACACATGAGAATCCACACTGGAGAAAAGCCTTTCATGTGTGAACAGTGTGAAAAGAGATTCTCAAACAAATATAATCTTAAGCTTCACATGAGAATCCACACTGGAGAGAGACCGTTCACATGTGATCAGTGTGGGACAAGCTTCAAAGATAAACCAAGTCTTGAGCTTCACATGAGAGTTCACACTGGAGAGAAGCCATACATGTGTGTTCAGTGTGAAAAGAGATTCACTCACAGACAAAATCTTAATGCTCACATGAGGATCCACACGGAGAGAAGCCGTTCACATGTGATCACTGTGGCAAAACATTTATTGGGTCATCAAACCTGAAGAAACATCTGACAGTTCATACGAAGGAGAAGCCACATTCATGTTCTGTGTGTGGAAAGAGTTTTTCACTGCTGCAAAGTTTACAAACACATGAGAAAATACATACTGGTGTAAAAGCTTATATGTGCTTTGAGTGTGAGAAGACTTTTACTCATGCAAGTGCTCTAAGGCAGCATAAGAAGATTCACACTGGAGAAAAACCTTACAAGTGTTCACACTGTGAAAAGAGATTCAATAAGTCAGCAGATCTGAAAACACATGAGAGGATTCACACTGGAGAAAGACCTTACAAGTGTTCACACTGTGATAAGAAATTCAGTTGTTCAGCAAATCTTAAAGCACATGAGAGGATCCACAGCAGAGAGAAGCCGCACACGTGTGATAAATGTGGAAAGAGTTTCTCTTATAAAAGTCACCTGAAGCTTCACATGAAGATCCATGCAGTGGAGAAACCACTTAATGGAGAAACCAATTAGTTTCCTAACAGCCATGATGAGTGATGGGACATTTTGTTGGTTGATTGTAGGGGTGTGCAATCTGATTGTGATCAATCTTGAAAACGTCTATGAACTACTTTTCAAGAGAATCTCAGAGATTGTGAACTTATATATATTACAAATTGTTAGATCCCTATGGGTGTGCCTGTGTTTTCTCTCTCGCTCGCTTTGTCATTTTTTTTTAGGCTCCACCAATTTAATCTGCTGTTAGTTTGGTAACATGTCAATCTCTATCAATAGCATGACGTCATCTCCTCCGCTGCCTCTCCTGCCAGTCTGCCTTGTTTTGTTGTTTAGTATCTTTAATAGTGAAGCACATGACACTCGCTGTGTTTTCAGCCTCTACCGTCTGTCTATTTGAGGACATTAATGCACAAACTTGATGAAATGTGTATCTCATTCAGTATGTCAGTCACCACACTGGTGTGGATACTGTACTTATACGTCTTGGAAGGATGTGTAAGTGGGGTACAAGGGTAAATAAAGTACTGGTTGTTTCAATAAGTACTGTACAGTGTTCCCTTACTCTTTAGTTTAAAAACTATGTCTATAAATGGTAATATTTTATATATTTGAGGTCTGAGATGTGGGAACCGAGAGGGCATACAGTTTGCAGTTCAGCTCAGTATTGCTGTCTAATCAGCCAATATTCTCTTAAATAGCACCATATCATGGTTTAAAGGGTTAGTTCACCAAAAAATAAAAATGTTGTCATTTATTACTTAGCCTCATGCCGTTCCACACCCGCAAGACCTTCATTAATCTTCGGAACACAAATTAAGATATTTTTGTTCAAATCCGATGGCTCAGTGAGGCCTTCATAGGGAGCAATGACATTTCCTCTCTCAAGATCCATCATCATCAGTTGGCTGCAAATATTTGTGGTTTGCAGGCGTCAACAATCTTTTTCCATTCCGTTCTCTTTCTTGCTGCTGTTCTCATTTCTTCAACTGATGGTAGTATCTCACTGTTGATCAATTTGCCTATGTACTGCGGGTAGAGAAGATTTGGTTTGCCATGCTTTCTTCACCCGTGTCTTTCGATTGGTTGGTAGAGAACGTACTTGTTGATCAGCTCGAACTCTGACAATGACCGATATATCTAAGTTGCCTCCGTTGTATCTGGAGGTCAAACGTTTGGTATATCACTGCGTTTGTGACTTTGTCCAAGTGCTTGATGTTGAGCATTACTCTGTAGCAGTTGGTGGCAAAACTGTTGAGGCTTTGTTTGAGCTTCTCTGTTATAATCCAGCTTTCGCAACTGAACAGAAGTATTGATAGGCATGCTGCTTGGAAAATGTTTATTTTGAGATGGATAGGAAGGTTCTTTGAGCAAAATATGTCCTTCATTTTCCAGAAGGCTGCCCACGCTAGGGCCTTTGTGCTGATGTCCATTTCGCTCGACTTGACCATTGATCCCAGGTACTTATAATCTCAAGAGCCATAAAGCTACTAAAACACATCTAAATCCGTTCATGTGAGTACAGTGGTTCAATATTAATAAAGTGACGAGAATATTTTTGGTGTGCCAAAATAACGACTTATATAGTGATGGCCGATTTCAAAACATTGCTTCAAGGAAGATTCGGAGCGTAATGAATCAGTGTATCGAATCATGATTCGGAGCGCCAAAGTCTAAATAAGTCTTTGTTTTGTTTTTTTGGTGCACCAAAAATATTCTCATCACTTTATAATATAAATATTGAACCACTGTACTCACTCACATGAACTGATTTTGAGGTGTTTTTTGTACATTAATGGATCTTGAGAGGGAGCAATGACATTTCCTCTATGCAGGCCTCACGGAGCCATCGGATTTCAACTAAAATCTTAATTTGTGTTCGGAAGATTAACGAAGGTCTTGCGTGTGTGGAACGATAGGGGGTAAGTAAAAATGACAGAATTTTCATTTTGGGTGAACTATCCCTTTAAGTCATTTAATATCACCCCAATGGAAGACTATATACAGTGGGTAAAAAGTATTCAGACCCCCTTACATTTTTCACTCTTTGTTATATTGCAGCCACTTCCTAAAATCATTTGTTCATTTTTTTTCCTCATTAATGTACACACAGCACCCAATATTGACAGAAAAACACAGAATTGTTGGCATTTTTGCAGATTTATTAAAAAATAAAAACTGAAATATCACATGGTCCTAAGTATTCAGACCCTTTGCTGTGACACTCATATATTCAACTCAGGTGCTGTCCATTTCTTCTGATCATCCTTGAGATGGTTCTACACCTTCATTTGAGTCCAGCTGTGTTTGATTATACTGATTGGACTTGATTAGGAAAGCCACACACCTGTCTATATAAGACCTTACAGCTCACAGTGCATGTCAGAGCAAATGAGAATCATGAGGTCAAAGGAACTGCCTGAAGAGCTCAGAGACAGAATTGTGGCAAGGCACAGATCTGGCCAAGGTTACAAAAAACTTTCTGCTGCACTTAAGGTTCCTAAGAGCACAGTGGCCTCCATAATCCTTAAATGGAAGACGTTTGGGACGATCAGAACCCTTCCTAGAGCATGGTGGTGGCAGCATCATGCTGTGGGGGTGTTTTTCAGCTGCAGGGACAGGACAACTGGTTGCAATCGAGGGAAAGATGAATGTGACCAAGTACAGGGATATCCTGGACGAAAACCTTCTCCAGAGTGCTCAGGACCTCAGACTGGGCCGAAGGTTTACCTTCCAACAAGACATTGACCCTAAGCACAAAGCTAAAATAATGGAGTGGCTTCACAACAACTCTGTGACTGTTCTTGAATGGCCCAGCCAGAGCCCTGACTTAAACCCAATTGAGCATCTATGGAGAGACCGAAAAACGAATGTTTAAGGACACAAAAGTGGATACAGGCAGTGAGACAGAGTGCGAAACGGTCATATTACTATAAGAAATGCATTGGAGGGGGTCGTAATCGGCGACAACATATGCTAAACAAACCAACAAAAAACAAACCATTCATTACGTTCCCCTCCAATGCATTTCTTATAGTAATTTGACCCGTTGTGCTCTGTCTCACTGCCTGTATCCACTTTTGTGTCCTTAAACATTAGTTTTTTGGGGTTGACAGCTTATAAAAACTTATTTCTGGGTTTTTTAGCTTGATAGCTGTGTACCTTGTCACACAGCAGCTTTTAGGCATCGTTCTGTTTTTTGTAATAAGTCAGAAAAGACAAGAAGGCAGCCTCACGCAATACAAAGTCAATGGAGATGGTTGGATTGTCCCCCCCCCCCCCCCCCCCCCCCGGGGGCGTGGTTTTCAGATTATGACACGTGTCGCTCTGTCTCTATATATATTGTTGGTGCTTTCAATTTTTTCTTTTATTTATTTTTGCAAGAATTTACATTACATTTGATATGTGTGTATATACAGTACAGTCCAAAAGTTTGGAACCACTAAGATTTTTAATGTTTTTAAAAGAAGTTTCGTCTGCTCACCAAGGCTACATTTATTAAATTAAAAATACAGTAAAAAAACAGTAATATTGTGAAATATTATTACAATTTAAAATAACTGTGTACTATTTAAATATATTTGACAAAGTAATTTATTCCTGTGATGCAAAGCTGAATTTTCAGCATCGTTACTCCGTCTTCAGTGTCACATGATCCTTCAGAAATCATTCTAATATGCTGATTTGCTGCTCAATAAACATTTATGATTTTCAATGTTGAAAAGTTGTGTACTTTTTTTTTTCAGGATTCCTTGATGAATAGAAAGTTCAAAAGAACAGCATTTATCTGAAATACAAAGCTTCTGTAGCATTATACACTACCATTCAAAAGTTTGGGGTCAGTAGAATTTTTATTTTTATTTTTTTGAAAAGAATTAAAGAAATGAATACTTTGATTTAATGCATCCTTGCTGAATAAATCAAAAGTGGCAGTAAAGACATTTTAATGTTACAAAAGATTAGATTTCAGATAAACACTGTTCTTTTGAACTTTCTATTCATCAATAATCCTGAAAAAATTATTGTACACAATATTTTGTACAATTGTACACATTAAATGTTTGAGCAGCAAATCAGCATATTAGAATGATTTCTGAAGGATCATGTGACACTGAAGACTGGAGTAATGATGCTGAAAATTCAGCTTTGATCACAGGAATAAATTACTTTGTGAAATATATTCAAATAGAAAACAGTTATTTTAAATTGTAATAATATTTCACAATATTACTGTTTTTTACTGTATTTTAATTAAATAAATGTAGCCTTGGTGAGCACGAAACTTCTTTAAAAACATTAAAAATCTTAGTGGTTCCAAACTTTTGGACTGTACTGTATATATATATATATATATATATATATATATAATATATATATATATATATAATGCTCTTCTCTGTACCTCCTACAGGATGTGACAATTGTGTCATGGTCACATGTGTCGTGGTCACTTCTTCTACTAACCCGGGTAAAAAAAAAAAAAAAGTAAACGTCTATAATATACTTAAATTGCTCTATTTTCGTGCACTAATTTTGTATTTAATATATTAAAAATTGTTCTTAGTACTTCTTAAGATAATCTAAAGAACATCTAAGTGTACTCAACTGTGCTATTTTGAGACAGCATGAAATATGAACTAAAATGTACTTTAAATATACTATCTCTGTATTTAAAAATGTATTTAGAAACCACTTATAGTACATTTGAACCCATAATGTAAAACAAGTGGTAGCTAAATATATTTTTATAAATACAGAGATAGTCTATTAAAAGCACATTTTAATTCATATTTCATGCTGTTTCAAAATAGCACAGTTGAGTACACTTAGATGTTCTTAAGATTATCTTAAGAAGTACTAAAGAAGAATTTTTAGTATATATAGTAACTATGTATATTATAGAAATGTACTTTTTTTCACCTGGGAATGCTAAGGTGACAGTTTCACTTCCTATATTATCCATACCTCTAGACAATCTGGACCTGTTTACACCTGGTCACCGGATATAAATCCGATCACTCAAACCACTTCAAGAGGTGGTCTGGGACACATTCCAGTCAAAACTGAACCGGTCTAAATGCATCTGGTTGTTGAAACCTTGTGTAAATTTAACTCCTCACAAAAATACTAAAAAATAAATGTGTGAGTGCGTTATAGGATAAATAAGATGTTATAGTCATATATGACAGCGCTACTGCAGCACGCAACGCCGCATATGAGCAGCTGAATATCTATTCAGCAAGACTGCGCAAACTGCCGCAAATCAAACTGAAAGTAAGGGTGTGTTCACACTTGTAGTTCGGTTCGTTTGGTTAATTTCGTCCGGACCAAAGAAGAAAAAAAAACATTAAGTCCTGGGAGGGGAGATTTAGCTACCGAGTTAATCTGTTTGTCCATTTTAAAATTACAATCCATCGTAACACCAAAGTTTTTTACATAGGGCTTCACAAATGGTTTCAGTTCACCAAGGTTTAAATCTACTGACTCACAGGTACCCCCCAATGTAAACAACATAACTTTTGTTTTCTTTTCATTAAAATTAAGGAAATTTAGTGCCATCCAGGCCTTAATTTCCTCAAGACACTGCAATAGAGGCGCTAAAGTGCAAGTGTCTTTTCGTTTGAAAGACAGATAAATTTGCATATCATCTGCATAACAATGAAAAGAAATACCAAAACACCAAAATATGTCCCAAGGGGAGCATATACAGGGAGAACAGAATAGGCCCCAAAAAAGCCTTCCCAGAAGAGTTGAGGCTGTTATAGCTGCAAAAGGTGGGCCTCCATTTTAAACCCTACGGATTAAGAATGGAATGTCATTAAAGTTCATGTGCACGTAAAGGCAGGCGTCCCAAAACTTTTGCCTTTATAGTCTGTATATATTAGTATATACTATATATTTAAATATATTATTAACAAACTGATAAATGATACTTTTTTGTTTTGTCAGATCAGCTCTTCCCACTGCATTTTATCATTAATGCTCCTCCCACAACAATCACATCATCATATCAGCTCCTCCCACATCAATTTTCCAATAAATGCTGGAATATTCCCATCAAAAGAGGAGTTTATTGAATAGGACAGTGAGAACATGAGTGATCCAGAACCCTGCAGAATGAAACACACTGAAGATACTGAAGAACAAAGAGGTTGGTGTTTATTCTTCATTCATTTATGATGCTGAACAACATTCATGTTGGAAAGATTCAAACACTTCTGCACATTTAGATAAACAGGAGGTTTGGGAGAAAAGGGAAGTTTGAGAAACTTTCATCTTGAACATCAGTTCAAACGAAATAATATTTTAGCCGTTTTATTTTACATTTTATATCTACTTCATATTTTTTTTAATGATGTTACTAAAATTTTGGACATTTTTCAATATAGTTTACAACATTGTGATTTTTTTTAAAACGATAAACATTGAACACCAAACTGTTTCAAGTAAATTGTTCGACAACATAAGTAAAATCTGGGGCTGCATGTGTAAGATTGTAGAACATCCTGTGCTCTCTCTCCCCAGGTGAAAAAAGTACACTTCTATAATATACTTAAAGTGCTCTATTTTTGTGCACTCATTTTGTACTTAATATACTAAAAATTCTTCTTTAGTACTCCTTAAGATAATCTTAAGAACATCTAAGTGTACTCAACTGTGCTATTTTGAGACAGCATGAAATATGAACTTAAATGTGCTTTTAATATACTATCTGTATTTAAAAAAAATATTTAGCTACCACTTGTTTTACACTTATTTACACTATTTAAATATATTTTTTAAATTGCATCTTGATGATGCCAAGTTTAAGTGTGGAATATTGGGACGTGGTCTCCATCTCAACGGATGGTGCAAAAGAATAGGGATAGGACTTGGGAACAAATCATGTTCATGGATGCGATTATTAACGTTACTGTAGTATGAAGCAGAGCAGGAGTGAGTGTTGTGGAGCTGAACGAGGCCACTGGAGCGATTGATCAACACGCCTCACAAGCAGCAGAACTTTTATTATGACACAGTCGCTGGCGCCGCTTCCGCTTTTCCGGTCATGAGTATGAGGTAACACAGCTCTGTTTATCATATTAGATACATTTGAGAGTGTTGAAAATGATGTTATAACGTTACTCTGTGCGTTCGCTCGGCGGCTGCTGTGAGACACTGTTACACACTGTGTCGAGGGAGGATCGAAAAATGAAAGAATGCGTCCTTCAGGTTAATCGCTGTGAGGGTGTATTTCAGCGTGAGCATCTTGAACGGGAGCTTGTGAAAGGCTGATTCAAAACACGCAAATCCAAGATTGGCCATAACCCCCCGCCATTCTTGGGTACTATGAAGTACGGGCTGTAAAACCCTGACTTCATCTCGGCTGGAGGGACAGGCTTAATTGCATCCTTCGCCAAAAGGACCACAATCTCCGCCCACAGGACAGGGGCAGGACGCTGCTGAACCTGGGGGGACACCTGACAAACTGAATCGCGTAGCCGAGTCTGACTGTCCGAATGAGGGTTGGAAAAGCATAGCCACGCCCCCAAGCACCGTACCTGCACCATACCTGCTTTTCTGTGCTAGATCGCCCAACCAGAACAGATCTTCTCAAAATACTTTATCTCCAAATTCAAAAGGCTGCAGTATTGATAAACTCCTACATTACTGGTTCTGCTGTCAGTGTTAGAGAAATTAAGAAAATGCACTTACTCACTTGCTATATAGACGTTATCTTGCCAGCCATTTTTATTGGCAATAAAATTAAACCATTTGTCTGTGGTGCATTTTTACTATTCACAATTGAGTAAAGAGATCTATTATGCGGATTCACAGTGCAACAACATTAAAGCCCCTGATTGATGAATGATGCAGGAGAGAACTAAACATTCAAAAATCTGGTTACACTTAAAGCAGAACTAAGTAACTTTTTTACCTTTATAAATAGTTTTCTAAGTCCTTATGATGGTTAATTGACTTGTCCTTCGAGATATAGCAACTGTTATGTCATGTACTTAGCTTATGGGCTCGCAGAGATGCAAGCATGCTAATTCGCCCGCTATGTTACTAAGTGGTGGGATTGATGAGTGTTTCTCTATTTGTCATGTACGGGCTTTATGTGAGACAACTGCAGTTCAACCGGTAGTTTCAATAGTATAGTAAATTCCCAGAATATTGTTTACATTGCGTCAGAGACTGGCTTCACTTTAGACCAATGCAAGATTTCAAAGCTAATGCCAAGGCATGCGTTGCTCCTGACTGTTGTCCAAATTGAGTATTCATTTCCTTTTGAAAGATTTACATACTATTGACAGTGTACTGTGCTGGTGAGTGTTGTAGTCCAGAGCTGCGCTTGGAGTATTTACAACAGTGTTATTCACTGAAGGAACCTTTAGGGGGAGCTTCGCAAATCTTGATTAGTTCTGCTTTAAGGCCTGTGATAATCTTTTTTTATTTTTCATTTCGATTTCCAAGGGTTATAAAAGGAAGATATTTGAGGTAAAACTATTAAAAAATAGCTGCGCAACATCCTTCCCTTCACAGCGGTGTGCTAGATAGACTTAACAAGACAGAATGTTAATCCTGCAAGTAGTGTTGTAGTCAAGACCTCCTAAACCGAGGTCAAGACAAGACCAAGACTTTGGAGAGTTGAGACCAACACAAGACCAAGGCCAGACTAGCACTCCTCAGATTCAACTGAAAGATCCACATTTATTGCATGAGAAATGTCTTACTTTTAATCAATAATTACAATTAGAATAATAAGACACTATATAGAGCTGTTATCAATGAATTGAAATCACTAACGACTTCATTCTTTGTTACACTGCAGAGGTGGAACAGAAATTATTTTGAGATTAATGTTTTAAAAAATAAAATCTTGTTTATTAAATGTTTGTAAAATATCAATATCACATTTGCAGTTGTGCTCATATTTGTGAAAACAGCATTTTTTCTTGTGATATCTCTTAATTATATCAAGTTATAATATAAATATCAGATCTTATACAAGTACCTTTTTACAATCATATCCTGAATTTTGTGGGCATTTGTATTAATTTTGTTGACATTTTTGACACAATCCCTTGTTGATTTCTGACCCAACACAACAGTAACTAAATTAATGAATTTAGAAATAAGTTATCGATTGCATTTTACATCCAATCAAATTAATTGTTAACAAAGAAATCAGACAATGCAATGGCAATTTAGCAGTATCCCCGCAGTTGTGGTTTTGACCAGTTTTGAAATAAAATTCTCTTAAAAGAGTCTTTTAGTCTGAGACCAAGACAAGACAGAGACCAAATGTGTTGGGACACTGCACAAATTGTGAATAAAAACAGAATGCAGTGATGTGGAAGTTTCAGATTTCAATATTTTATTCAGAATACAACATAGATGACATATCAAATGTTTAAACTGAGAAAATGTATCAAATGTAAAAATAAGTTGATTTTAAATTTCATGGCATCAACACATCTCAAAAAAGTTGGGACAAGGCCATGTTTACCACTGTGTGGCATCCCCTCTTCTTTTATAACAGCCTGCAAATGTCTGGGGACTGAGGAGACAAGTTGCTCAAGTTTAGGAATAGGAATGTTGTCCCATTCTTGTCTAATACAGGCTTCAAGTTGCTCAACTGTCTTAGGTCTTCTTTGTTGCATCCTCCTCTTTATGATGCGCCAAATGTTTTCTATGGGTGAAAGATCTGGACTGCAGGCTGGCCATTTCAGTACCCGGATCCTCCTTCTACGCAGCCATGATGTTGTAATTGATGCAGTATGTGGTCTGGCATTGTCATATTGGAAAATGCAAGGTCTTCCCTGAAAGAGACGACATCTGAATGGGAGCATATGTTGTTCTAGAACTTGGATATACCTTTCAGCATTGATGGTGCCTTTCCAGATGTAAGCTGCTCATGCCACACGCACTCATGCAACCCTATACCATCAGAGATGCAGGCTTCTGAACGGAGCACTGATAGCAACTTGGGTTGTCCTTGTCCTCTTTAGTTCGGATGACAAGGTGTCCCAGTTTTCCAAAAAGAACTTCAAATTTTGATTTGTCTGACCACAGAACAGTTTTCCACTTTGCCACAGTCCATTTTAAATGAGCCTTGGCCCAGAGAAACGCCTGCGCTTCTGGATCATGTTTAGATATGGCTTCTTTTTTGACCTATAGAGTTTTAGCCGGCAACGGCGAATGGAATGGTGGATTGTGTTCACCGGCAATGTTTTCTGGAAGTATTCCTGAGCCCATGTTGTGATTTCCATTACAGTAGCATTCCTGTATGTGATGCAGTGCCGTCTAAGGGCCCGAAGATCACGGGCATCCAGTATGGTTTTCCAGCCTTGACCCTTACGCACAGAGATTGTTCCAGATTCTCTGAATCTTTGGATGATATTATGCACTGTAGATGATGATAACTTCAAACTCTTTGCAGTTTTTCTCTGAGAAACTCCTTTCTGATATTGCTCCACTATTTTTCGCCGCAGCATTGGGGGAATTGGAGATCCTCTACCCATCTTGACTTCTGAGAGACAATGCCACTCTGAGAGGCTCTTTTTATACCCAATCATGTTGCCAATTAACCTAATAAGTTGCAAATTGGTCCTTCAGCTGTTCCTTATATGTACATTTAACTTTTCCGGCCTCTTATTGCTACCTGTCCCAACTTTTTTGGAATGTGTAGCTCTCATGAAATCCGAAATGAGCCAATATTTGGCATGACATTTCAAAATGTCTCACTTTCAACATTTGATATGTTATCTATATTCTATTGAGAATAAAATATAAGTTTATGAGATTTTAAATTATTGCATTCCTTTTTTTATTCACAATTTGTACATTGTCCCAACTTTTTTGGAATCGGGTTTGTATTTTGATGTACTGAAAATAAATTATATTTCATTGATTTCAAACCCGATGGAAGAGAGTGAGGAGAGTGAAGAACAGAGTGAAGTGGAGGAGGAACATCATGACAAACCTGGAGAAAAACCTTTGAGTCGCTCAAAGACTAAAAAGACATTTTTAAAGAAAAGAAGAACCTGCACTCAGTGTGGAAAGAGTTTCTCAATCAAACAACATCTTGAGCATCACATTAGAGTTCATACTGGAGAGAGACCATTTACATGTGATCAGTGTGGGACAAGCTTCGCACTAAATGTATATCTTAAGGAACACATGAGGATCCACACTGGAGAGAAGCCGTTCACATGTGATCAGTGCTGGAAGAGTTTCACACAAAAAATTCACCTTAAGATTCACATGAGGATCCACACTGGAGAGAAGCCACATGAATGTGATAAATGCGGGAAGAGTTTCACGTGTTCAACACACCTTAAATATCACATGAGAATCCACACCGGAGAGAAGCCGTTCATGTGTGTTCAGTGTGAAAAGAGATTCACATACAAACAAAGTCTTGATCATCACTTGAGAGTTCATACTGGAGAGAGACCGTTCACATGTGATCAATGCGGGAAGAGTTTCATAGATTCTTCAAAACATAAAAGACACATGAAAATCCACACTGGAGAGAAGCCGTACGCATGTGATAAATGTGGGATGAGTTTCACGGAATCAGGAAACCTTAAGAGTCACATGAGAATCCACACCGGATAGAAGCCATTTGCATGCGATAATTGTGGGAAGAGCTTCAAGCATTCAGGATGCCTGAAGAGTCACATGAGAAACCACACTGGAGAAAAGTCTTTCATGTGTGAACAGTGTGAAAAGAGATTCTCAACCAAATATAATCTTAAGCTTCACATGAGAATCCACACTGGAGAGCGACCGTTTACATGTGATCAGTGCGGGACAAGCTTCAAAGATAAACCAAGTCTTGAGCTTCACATGAGAGTTCACACCGGAGAGAAGCCATACATGTGTTTTCAGTGTAAAAAGAGATTCGCTTACAGAAAATATATTGATGTTCACATGAGAATTCACGCTGGAGAGAAGCCGTTCACATGTGATCAATGCGGCAAAACATTCATTGGGTCATCAAACCTGAAGAAACACCTGACAGTTCATACGAAGGAGAAGCCACATTCATGTT
The DNA here is from genome assembly GCA_028476615.1 of Culter alburnus. Lineage (NCBI taxonomy): Eukaryota > Metazoa > Chordata > Actinopteri > Cypriniformes > Xenocyprididae > Culter > Culter alburnus. The sequence goes on from JAOTNS010002913.1 coordinate 25,869, forward strand.
CTGTGTGTGGAAAGAGTTTTTCACTGCTGCAAAGTTTACAAACACATGAGAAAACACACACTGGTGTGAGAGAGTACATGTGCTTTGAGTGCGAGAAGACTTTTACTCATGCAAGTACTTTAAGGCAGCATAAGAAGATTCACACTGGAGAAAAACCTTACAAGTGTTCACACTGTGACATAAGATTCAGTTGTTCATCAAATCTGAAAACACATGAGAGGATCCACAGAGAGAAGCCGCACACGTGTGATCAGGTGGAAGAGTTTCTCTTGTAAAAGTCAATTGAAGCTTCACTTGAAGATCCATGCAATGGAGAAACCACATAATGGAGAAACCAATTAGTTTCCTATCAGCCATGATGAGTGACAGGACATTTTGTTGGTTGATTGTAGGGGTGGGTGATCTGATCGTGATCAATCTTGAAGACGTCTACAAACTACTTTTCAAGAAATGTAATCATTACATCCCTATGGGTGTGCTCGTGTTTTCTCTTTCACTCTCTTCGTCATTTTCTTTGGCTCCACCAATTTAATCTGCTATTAGTTTGATAACATGTCAATGTAGCGAATTAACTCAAAGGGGAAATATTAAATAATTATTCATACCTCAATATGATTTATTAATTATGATCAATTATGAATATGTAAATCGGTTAATCAGATTTACTGGATATAGCTACATTAATCTTAATATTACAATCAATTAACCTGTTGTCCAGGGGACACTTAGTGTTGATTGTTTAATAATTCTAAGAAATGTTCATTTCCAGGTTATGGAAAAATAACATTCTTATCGCACCGTGCTACTTAGAGCATAGGTTCGGGTCTATATCACTTAAGAGGCAATTCATTAGCAGATGGAGTCAGAACCAAACATGTATTGTGCACAATCTTTATTAACTAACTCACAAACACATAACTAAATTAACAAACACATAACATACAACAAAGGTCACACACACATATGAACTGTAGGTAAGAATGAGTAATGATAGGGTTGAACCGGAAGAGGTACTGTTACTAGAGCTATAGGAAATGTCAAAGACAATCTGGAAAGGACTCATCAGTTTCTTTTAGCAATAGCAAGGTAAGTCTTACAAATCAATACTAAATCGCTGTTTAGCATTAAAATGTACGATACTTGCAATGTGCCCTTAGGCTGAGGAGCGTCGGATCTGCGGGTTGAGGATAAATCTTGAGGTTATCATCTGAAGTTGTTGCCAGTCTGTTGGGTGATGAGCACATGGCTGGGTGTTGTAGGCCGGGGGCCTACCAGCCTTGCGGGCCGGGCCTAGAGAGGCCGGCCGCAAGGAGACCTGTTCGGTTGTCCAGAAGCAAGGAAGAAGAGAGGGAGTGGTATGGTTCGCTGGCTTTTAACCTCTGGTCAAAGTCCAACCTCTTAGGAATGATGGGGGCCAATGAAGATGTTGTATTTCCGGGTGACAACACACCCCCCTTGACAGGGCTTTTATGACCAAGTAGATTAACAAGCTGAGTCTTTGAATAAAACTATTAAAGAGTCTTGTAATACTCCTGTGTTGCACAGGTATGGACATACCACATACACAAGCATTTAAATCATTCCGATACGAACGCGTAGACACTAAACATGGCATGATTGAAGTTACCTTAAATGCATCAGAAAACATACACATCCATACGTGAATACAATGATTGTAATACAGCAACAGTAATAATGGATACCATTTCCTGGGAAGGATTCATTTATAGCACAGTCTGTCTATACATTAATGCCACAGAGTCTGTGTTCTGTGTGGAAAATGCAGGAAAGGTGCAGATTTTCTGTGTCTCTTCTCTGCTCTCCATGTGGCAGCCACATTCCTCGGCGCAATAAACTTGTAACTGAGGACTTCCCGGGGGATGGGGACAGACCCCAGAGTGAGCTTAAAACTATTGGTTAACTAACCAATAATTGTGTCTGATTTGCCTCAGTCATTACATCAACCTCTATCAACGGCATGACATCATCTCCTCCGCTGCCAATCAAGGTTCCCGCCATCATTTAAAAGGATGCCAAAATGAACATCTCCTGCCACTCTGCCTTGTTTTGTTGTTTAGTATCTTTAATAGTGAAGCACGCATGACACTCGCTGTGTTTTCAGCCTCTACCGTCTAACTATTTGAGGACATTAATGCACAAACTTGATGAAATGTGTATCTCAGTCAGTATGTCAGTCACCACACTGGTGTGGATACTGTACTTATACGTCTTGGAAGGATGTATAAGGGGGGTATACAAGGGTAAATAAAGTACTGGTTGTTTCAATAAGTACTGTACAGTGTTCCCTTTACTCTTTAGTTTAAAAACTATGTCTATAAAAGGTAATATGTTATATATTTGAGGTCTGAGATGCAACATGTTTTCCAACCAAATACGCCTATATAGGTCATTTGTCACTTGAAATATGACCCATAGGAGTGTTTACTAAAGTTGCGCCCCTATTGACAACAGGACACTTTCATTTTAATGCATTGTTCCTTTTCATCTGCGTCATATTCCGGGTTTAACATAGCTCAATTGGCAGAGAATTGCAATATATATAACATTATGCAATTATGTGATCATGCGATCCTGGGTTCGATCCCAGGGAACACATGTTCTCATAAATTGTATATGCACTATAAATCACTAAGGGTAGGTTTAGGGGTGGGGTTGGTGTAGTCATTAATTAAAAAAAAATAGTTTTGCTCAATTGAAATAGGACAAATGGTGTAAAAAGGTCCACACATTGCATTTAAATGAACACGCATTTTGATAGGTAACAACAGTCATACATCATATACGTCCTTTTTCCCCTTACCTGTTTGCATCCCTGTATTGTAAATCGGGCTAAGGTAAGGAGATAGTTTTGAACACTGACTGGTTATGTTCTTGCTCATTGATTTTGAATCATTTTAACCAAAAAAACTTACGGACTGCAGCCCTAGAGGAAAAAATGCAATGTGCTCCCACTGCACTCCAGTCCATTGGGTGGCAGTAAGTCACATAGATTTGTCTTCAGCTTGATCTCTGGTGTTGTGCCACTGACTTAATACAAACTGATAATGTACATTTAGTCTATAGAAAGACTCATTTTGAGTCGGGTCAGTAAATGCCTGTTATATCCTCAGACCTAACTAGAAGTTTTCAAATGAGCAGGAATATCTGTTTGGGGGGGCCTTTCTAAAATGTCGGGATTTCTAAAATGTCTTGGCACACATGAACAGAAGCGGCTTCCTCAACAAATCTGATAACAGATAGGACAAGAATGCGTGTGAAATTAGCCACTACTAATCACATTTAATGTAAATGCACTGGATGGGGCTGATTAGTGCTTGCTTTTATTGTCGATAAGACTCGCACAACAGCTCAGAACGTGGAGAGAAATCAGTGCACATTTCGCTGAAGTCTATGCAAGCATATTTATCATTGTGTTTGAACACGGCTGCAAATACAGTTTAACATATTTTTATAGATGCTGCTCTTGGATAGCCTACTGATTAATCATAAATCATCAATTGTAAATATTTGGGATTAAATCTAACAAAAGGTGCTCAGGTAATCTCCTCTGCATAAAGCAGTCTGTGTAAATATACCTGCCACTGGAATAGACAGCTACTATCCCACCTCTGCTGTGCAAAGTGTCACAGTTCCCTTGTTTCCCGGACTGCTGGACATCCACTAGAAGCATGAGTGTTCTCCGGGTCCCTGTACCCCAACGACTCTCCAGGCAGAGGACCGGCTATGCTGACTGCACTATGTGGAGGAGTTTCTGGAGGTCTCCTACCTGGTGGGTTGGACTGATGCCTCTCTCAATGCTGTTTTTCTGATGGGACTAGACAAGGACATTATTCGCTATAGCGAACCTGCCTGTTATTTCTCCCTAGTCGATTCTATAAATCTGATTCTCTTTTAAAATGGTTCTAATTTTGAAGTAGATGAAGTTAAAGAGAACCAGCATTTTCCTTGTCCAGCCCCATCAGCAGCTAATCAGGCCTCGCCAGCTCACCTCACCCCAGAGCCCTGCACATACCGCTTCAACGGTCCTGTCCATTCCTGGCCATCAGCGTTTCCCTGGGTTAGGAAGTGGGTCTCCGACAGCGCTGACCTGAGCCCGCTCCAGCCTTCGCCGAGCCCGCTCCAGCCTTCCACGAGCCCGCTCCAGCTTTCCATGAGTCTGCTCTAGCCTTCACCGAGTCCGCTCCACGTGCCTGCTCTGTTTCTCCTCGAGCAAGCTCCAGCCTTCCATGAGTCTGCTTCAGCCCTCGCCAAGTCCGCTCCAGCTGCCGACGAGTCCGCTCCGGCTGTTCCCGAGCCCGCTCCAGCAGCGGGCGGGGTCTCGGTGTTGCCAGACCATGCTTAGGCTATAATGAATAACGGTGCATAGCTATATTTATCAGAATGCTTTCTAGAGATCACTTTTCTAGATGACTGAGTTTATGGTCACTGAATATATTTTTCTGAGGTAAATGTGATGTTACGTGATATTGTTTACAAGCTGTTTTATTGAGTCTTTCCGAAGTTGAAATACTGAGCTATTACACAAGACATGATGCAGATTTCAGTAAATTGTACTGTATATTTTAACATACCTTCAGATGTTTAGTCGTGTTTATTTAACTGGTATTAAAGAGGATGTTCACATGCGCTTGTGCTGCAAGCTTCTCTTTTACTGAGGCACTAAAGCGATCTGTCACGCCACATTAAACAGCGCCAAAATAGTATTATTTTTTGAATCTCATAATAAGATGGACATGATTTGAAATCTGAGACTTTGCTTCATATCAAAAGTAACAAAGCACAAAGATTATTGTGATTTATTGGATGCGAGGCGCTACATATTCTGCTTATTCATCAACTGAAAACAGACTAGACTAATCTAATCTTGGGGTTTAAGAATCGATATTGGTTCGTAAAAATGAGAATTGATTAAAATCAAAAAATCAATATTTTTTTACCCAGCCCTAGTATACATACTGAAAAAATAAATCACCTACCATAGGTGATTTAATTGAATGAAAACATTGTATAAAATAATAATAATAATAAAACGTTTTCTGCTATTTATCCTGAATTACAAATGACAAATATATGAATAGAAATGTTCTTTTAGGTCCAAGTAACAAGACACACCCTTTAAATTTGAGATGGAAAATATGAATTTTAAATGCAAATGCATTTAAATTTTGAATGTCAAACTAAGTCAAAACAATTGCAACATGTTCCTCTAGGGGGCAGTAATACCACACAGTCTTTTTTTATTGCAGAAAGAAACAAGTACAATAAGGCAATACAGAAAATTAATAGAGCAGAGCAACAAAATATAAAAATGAGAGAGAGAAAGAAGAAAAAAAAGGATTTCTAGTTTAAATTTCCTTTAAAGGGTAGTTCACCCAAATTAAAATTCTGTCATTTATTACGCACTCTCATGCCGTTCCACACCCGTAAGAACTTTGTTAATCTTCGGAACACAATTAAGATATTTTAGTGAAATCCGATAGCTCCGTGAGGCCTCCATAGGGAGCAATGACATTTCCTCTCTCAAGATCCATAAAAGTACTAAACCCATCTAAATCAGTTCATGTGAGTACAGTGGTTCATATAAAGGTGCCCATAGAACCCTTTTCACAAGATGTAATATAAGTCTAAGGGTCCCCTGAATGTGTCTGTGAAGTTTCAGTTCAAATACCCCATAGATTTTTTTTTAATTCACTTCTGCCATTGTCAGAGCATGACAGACCTCACTAACCGAGTGCTGAACGCAGTTGGACATTGTGGTGTTTTTAGAGGTAAACTATTTAAATACTGTTCGGTTTCTCGCACAAACCAATCGTTTCGTGTCTTAGGACATCATGTGTTGTCACCGCAGGTTTAATTTGACTTGTCTAAGCAAGTTTTCTTTCTCATTTTGTTACCATTGACATGCATTATACGACTGACCGCGGTAATGGTTGGAGTTAAAAATCATCATTTGTGTTCTACTGAAGAAACAAAGTCACCTACATCTGGGCACTGGGGGTAAACAGATAATCATCAAATTTTCATTTTGGGTGAACTATCCCTTTAACTGCCTATTTTGGGGCATCATTAAAATGTGCCGTTTCAGCGTGTGTCGCCTTTAAATCCTTGTGCTCCCCGCCCCCGAGCTCGCAACTCTATAATACATTGCATAAACAAGTTCACACAGCTAATATAACTCAAAATGGATCTTACAAAGTGTTTGTCATGCAGGATGTCTAATCGCGTAAGTATGGTATTTATTTGGATGTTTACATTTGATTCTGAATGAGTTTGATAGCAAAGACTATAGAATAACACAAGACGTGTCACTCGTATTGTTTGAGACTCACTGTATGTCATTTCCATGTACTGAACTCTAAGTATTTAACTATACTGAGGTAAATTCAATTTTCAATTCTAGGGCACCTTTAATATTATGAAGTGAAGAGATTTTTTGGTGCGCCAGAAAAAACAAAATAACGACTTATATAGTGATGGCCGATTTCAAAACACTGCTTCAAGAAGCATCAGAGCACAATGAATCAGCTGTTCGGAGCGCCAAAGTCATGTGATTTCAGCCGTTTGGCGGTTTGACAAGCAAACTGAATCATGATTCGATACACTGATTCATTTATGCTTCGAAGCTTCCTGAAGCAGTGTTTTGAAATAGGAAAAATAAAATTGTTCAGCAAAAAAAAAAAAAAAAATACATATCTTCCATAATAATACCAAAAATTATTTAATTTTCAGAAAAGTGACAATTCATCTTAATAGGAACTTTAGGCCACTCATACACATCAGACCAAAACGCTCTACTGGATATACAGTCAAGGAAAAGATGTACAGTAGTTTCAATGTCAGAATCACAGAAAGTACAATTATTGTCATCAATATTAAATTTTAGTCTAAGAAATTCTTTGTCACAAAAGTCATACATTGAAAAGATGTCCTCTGGGGAGCCAGAATGAACTTTTTTATGACGTCTTTAATGATGTCTTCTGAATGTCCGATAGAGACGTTCGTGGAACCTCCGTACAAGGTTAAAATAAAAAACCCAGCCTCGGCTCCATCCACAGGCAGTAAAACACACGTTCACACATTTAGTCCACTTAGCATCTGTAATTCACACATCATTGAATTGTGAGGGAAACCAGATCTGAACAAAGACTTTCGGGCTCAGCTGAGACTCGAACCAGAAACCTTCTTGTTGTGAGGAGACAGTGTTTCCCACTGAGACACTTGTTCTGGTTTCCCTCACAATCCAATGATGTGTGAATTACAGATGGTGTGAATGTGTGTTTTACTGCCTATGGATGGATCCGTGGATCCAGCATGTACTTTGTAGACGATCCCTATCTGGTCTAATCGCTAGCGTGTCACTCTAGAGATAAAATACGTTGCTACACATTGTGAAGGATTAAAACTGTGATGTGTGTTTAGTTCTACATTATAACACTTTTCAAATAAGCCACTTTTACATTTATAATTTTTCACAAAGAATCTACTAAAAATTTTGGTGGCTGAATATCTGTCAAGTAGCCAACGTCAAACCAACTTGGGAATCGATGTCTAGTGTTGCTGCTGCCATTTTATTTCTACTCTTCTGGCATCTTTGGCAGATCAAACTTGTTACTTTAATGTCATTTACATTTATTAATTTAGCGACACTACAATAAGCGAGTCATTGTGAAGAGGCAAATAGACACAAGAAGTGCTCAAAATAAGTTTCAGACTTTGTCACATTGTGATAAATTATAGTATCTTTTAATAGAGTATTTTTATATGCTTTTAGCATCCTGACTCAATCAGTTTCTAACAGCAAACACTAAAATAAAGTGAGATGATCTGCTGATAATCCTGAATGATTTCATGTCAATAGTTCCTGTTTTCACCTCATTTATTATGCTGATGTCTTCAGGTCTGTTTAAATTGACACTTAAAGCTCATTTCATTGCTGTCAACAGAATGAGGGGATTTGATGGTGCTTTCAATTGTTTATCTTTCCATTTTTTATTTTAGTCTGAATTGACATTAGATTTTTCCACCCCTGACTATGTATTATAATATACTATATATTTAAATATATTATTAAAAAACTGATAAATTATACATTTTTGTTTTGTCAGAACAGCTCTTCCCACAGCAATCACATCATCAGTGAAGCTCCTCCCACAGCAATCACATCATCAGTAAAGCCCCTCCCACATCAGTTCTCCAATAAATGCTGGAATATTCCCATCAGAAGAGCATCAGAGCATCAGGAAGAGCTGAAATCTGCAAAGACTGAGTTTATTAAAGAGGACAGTGAGAACATGAGTGATCCAGAACCCTGCAGAATGAAACACACTGAAGATACTGAAGAACAAAGAGGTTGGTGTTTATTCTTCATTCATTCATGATGCTGAACAACATTCATGCTAGAAAGATTCAAGCACTTCTGCACATTTAGATAAACAGTCAAAATGTCCTTGTTTGTTTTAAACAAATGTTCAGTAAAGGGAGGTTTAGAGAAACTTTCATTTTTGACTGTCAACATCAGTTCAAACTAAATATTATTTTAGCTATTTTTATTTTGCATATATTTTATATCTGCTTCACAATTTTTTGCAATGATGTTACCAAAATTTTCTCAATATAGTTCATAACATTGTGATTTTGTTATTTTTAGCAATAAACTGTAAACACCAAACTATATCAAGTAGATGAACTTTCCAAAATGGCTGACGGGGTTGTAAGCATACTTCAAGTAAAATGTGTGGTGTTATGTAAAAGCAGCTCAGAGTAAAATTTTAGTTTTAAGAAGGAATGAGTCCCGAAACCCCTGAGGGTCTGAGGATTGTTGGAGCACTGGAGAAGTTTTGACATGCCCTGATATTTGTGCTCTTTTAAGTTGTTTATAAACATATTAATGTTACACTGTATTCAGCAGAAACTAGGCTACCATAATATGTGAGTAACATGTATGTACATGTGTGTACTTTTGAGAGAATGACGTTTATGCGTAGTTATTGAAAAAACAAAAAAAATTTTAAGATGAAATAGGCCACAAACACATACTGAATATGTGTCCTCAAGACTTCTGGGTATTGGTGGTTGAATAACATTTTGTAAGACACTATTTGTTTAGAAAGACTGTATGTGTGGAAGCTGAAATAATCCTAAATAATGCTGTGATTCACACCTGAAGTGACAATGACCCGCAATAATGAGCCGCATAATGAGCTTTTCAGTCAGGTAGGCTATTTACATTTATTCATTTGGCAGACTCTTTTATCCAAAGTGACTTAACAAGTGAGGAATACAACAAGTGATTCATCATGAGAGGCAAATAGACACAAGAAGTGCTCACAATAGTTTCAGACATTGCTCTACCTGTTAGCCTGCACCCCCGCTTTTGAAAAATCTGAAGAAATGACATACCCAAACTAAAACAGATTCAGTTCAGGAACCATTTGCACTAAAAGCATAAGTATAGTCTCATTATTGTCATAATGAACAAACAGCTCCAAAGTTTTGTATCAAGTTATTAGAAATATATATTTTTAAATATCTTTATGAAATAAAATTGAAGCCGACCTTGTTGCAATCTGGAAATGCACTTCAGCTAAAGCCACAAATCTGACCATGTTACATTTCAAATCTGAAGATGACAAGTCTAAAACTAACAGTTTTATTAAATGTTTTTCAAGACATGTCATGTGAGTTTTTATTTTGAGGAGACCCTAAAATGCTAACTGATGTTTATTGCTATCTATTCAGTGTATTGTCTCTATTGTTTTGTGACGCAAACTGCCCCATTCAGTTTCAGTCACACATTTACACCTCTTTGACCTGCTCTGCTTATGGCTCTAATTATTCTTTTCTTTTGTCTCTATTATAATACTGATGAGTTCTATTCAAGCAGATTAAATCCCTAATTTCTGATGGCACGCCATATACACCAGCACCATCTTTGATATTGGTGTCTACTTGATTAGTTGTCTACTTACTACTGGTAGTTCTTTACTATCAGTTGTCTACTTTATGCCATTACATCAGGGCAAACTTTTAAGGCATTTTCACTTAAAGTTTCTCCCTTTGAATTCTTTATGATGTTCTGTAAATAAAATTAATTCTTTTTATTGATTTCAGACCTGATAAAAACAGCAAGGAAAGTGAAGTGGAGGAGAAACATCATGTCAAACCTGGAGAAAACCTTTGAGTTGCTCAAAGACTAAAAAGACATTTTTAAAAGAAAAGAACAGCAAATAAATCTTTCACCTGCACTCAGTGTGAAAGAGTGTGACAACCAAACAAAGTCTTGAGCATCACATGAGGATCCACACCGGAGAGAAGCCGTTCACATGTGTTCAGTGTGGAAAGAGTTTTCAGAGAAATGAAATCTTGAGGTTCATGTAAGAGTTCATACTGGAGAGAAGCCATTCAAATGTGATCAGTGTGAAAAGATCTCAAGAAAAGAATAATCTAGAGATTCACATGAGGATCCCACTGGAGAGAACCCATTCACATGTGATCAGTGTGGGAAGTTTCACACAAAAACCAAATCTTAGGAAACACATGAAGAGCCACACTGGAGTGAAGCCATTCACATGTGATCAATGTGGGACAAGCTTGCGCATCAATGTATGTCTTCGGGAACACATGAGGATCCACAGTGAGAGAGCCGTTCACATGTGATCGATGTGGGAAGAGTTTTCCCATACAAACGAAGTCTTACACGCACTTGAGAGTTCATGGAGAGAAAGCCGTTCCCATGTGATCAGTGTGGGAAGAGTTTCACACAAAAATTCACCTTAAGATTCACATGATGATCCACCTGGAGAGAAGCCACATGGATGCGTAAATTTGGGAAGAGTTTCATAGATTCAGCACGCCTTAAGACACATGAAAATCCACATCGGACCAAAAGCGTTCATGTGTGATCAGTGTGAAAAGAGTTTTCACCTACAAGAAAGTCTTGATCGTCACCTGAGAGTTCATATTGGAGAGAGAGACCGTTCACATGTGATCAATGCGGGAAGAGTTTCATGGATCTTCAAACATAAAAGACACATGAAAATCCACACGGGGGAGAAGCCGTACGCATGTGATAAATGTGGGATGAGTTTCAAGGATTCAGGATACCTTAAGAGACACTGAGAATCCACACTGGCGAGAAGCCATTCACATGCGATAATGTGGGAAGAGTTTCAGGGATTCAGGATACCTTAGGTTCACATGAGAATCCACAATGGAGAAAAAGCCTTTCGTGTGTGAACAGTGTGAAAATAGATTCACAAACAAACAAAACCTCTTAAGCTTCACATGAGATTCCAACTGGAGAGAAACGTTCACATGTGATCAGTGGGGGACAAGCTTCAAAGATAAACCAGTCTGAGCTTCACATGAGAGTTCACACTGGAGAAAGCCATACATGGTTGGTCAGTGTGAAAAAAGATTTGCTTGCAGAAAAAATCTTGATTTTCACATAGGATCCACACCGGACAGACACATGTCTCACTGCGGCAAACATTCATTTGGGTCATCAACCTGAGAAACCCCTGACAGTCATACGAGGAGAACGCCACATTCATGTTCTGTATGGGAATGTGACTTTTTCACTGCTGCAAGTTACAGAGACATCAGAATATACCACTGGTGTAAAAGCTTAATGTGCTTTGAGTGTGAGAAGGAATTTTACTCATGCAATTGGTTTAAGGCAGCATAAGAAGATTCACACTGGAGAAAAACCTTACAAGTGTTCACACTGTGACAAGAGATTCAGTTTGTCAGGAAACATAAAGCACATGAGAGGATCCACACAGAGAGAAGCCGCACACGTGTGATCAGTGCGGAAAGAGTTTCTCTTATAAAGTCACCTGAAGATTCACATGAAGATCCATACAGTGGAGAAACCAAATAGTGACAAAACCAATTAGTTTTCCTAACAGCCATGATGAGTGATGGGACATTTTGTTGGGGATTGTAGGGGTGGATGATCTGATCTTGACCAATCTTTTATATCGTGATCAATCATGAAACGTCTACAAACTATTTTTTCAAGAGAATCATGGAGATTGTGATCTTACATGTATTACAAATTGTTGCATTTCTATGGGTGTGCCCGTGTTTTCTCTCTCGCTCGCTTTGTCATTTTCTTAGGCTCCACTAATTTAATCTGTTGTTAGTTTGGTAACATGTCAATCTCTATCAACGGCCTGACGTCATCTCCTCCGCTGCCAATCAAGTTTCCCACCAGCATTTAAAAGGATGCCAAATGAACATCTCCTTCCTTGTTTTGTTGTTTAGTATCTTTAATAGTGAAGCACGCATGATACTCGCTGTGTTTTTTAGCCTCTACTTCTTACTATTTGAGGACATGAATGCACAACTTGATGAATATGTATCTGTCAGTCACCCCCACTGCTGTGGATACTGTACTTCTACATCTTGGAAGGATGTATACGTGGGGTACAAGGGTAAATAAAGTAGTGGTTGTTTCAATAAGTACTGTACAGTGTTCCCTTTACTCTTTACTTTAAAAACTACGTTTATAAAAGGTAATATTTTATATATTTGAGGTCTGAGATGCAACATGTTGTCACGGATGGCACAGAGACAAGAAGGTAAGATCCAAAATGCAGCTTTAATTGGGCAATCCAAAAACGTAATCCATTCAGGCAAGAATCAAAATCCACAGAACAGTCCATACAAACAAAAACAAACAGTGAAGCCGGTGACCATAAATGAAACCTCGATAACAAAAGCAGAAACAACTCAGTATAAATAGACAGATATTAATAACATAATACAAGACAGCTGGGTGCAATGAAGTGATAATGAGTCCGGGAAGTGGGTTATGGGAAATGAAGTCTGAGTGGTGAGGTAATGGTCCGCGGTGGAGTGCCCTCTGGTGGCTACATAGGGCACTCCAACTGGTGATCATGACAGTACCCCCTCTCTACGGAGCGGATACCAGACACTCCACAAAGCAAAAAACAAACAAAGAAAAACTCTCAGGAGGGAGGTGGACAGGAGGAGGACCAGGAGGAGGGATGGTGGGCCAGGGCAGAGTCCCTGATTGAAGGCCAGGGGGGAGCTGGAGGAGCAGACCATGGGGGCTCTAACAAGGTCGGAGTCCTGGCTGAGTGCCAGGGCGGTGCTGGAGGAACTGACCAGGTTGGCTTCAGCAGGGCAGATGGCCTGGGCGGCGGTGGCAGGGCAGATCAAGGGGGCTCAGTGACCATATCAGGAAGAGCGGACTGCTCGGTGACGGCCTCCGTGGACGTATCAGGGGGAGCGGGCAGCTCTGGGACGGCAGCGGGCTGCTCAGTGACAGCCTCTGTGGCTGAATCAGGGAGAGCTGGCTGCTCGGTGACGGCCTCCGTGGCCGTATCAGGGGGAGCGGGCAGCTCTGGAACGGCAACGGGCTGCTCTGGGACGGCAGCGGGCTCGGGCTGGTAGACTGGTCCAGAGTCAAAAGAGCTTGAGTGCATCCTCCAGGCACGCAAACGCCAAAACATAGAAAGTGAAGACAGCCCTCTTGGCCATGACAGGACTGACAGGGAGAGCATGCGGGACTGGAGTGGCTCACAGGTTGGAGCAGACTCACGGGCTGCAGTGGACTCACTGGCTGGAGCGGGCTCTGGAGGTATCCGAACCATACCATTCGTGTGGAGGTACAAGTAATTAGCGAAATTCCAGAAACTCAAAGTCTTTAGTAGGTCCATCTCCCACTGCAGCAGAGGGTCATCTAAACAATTGTTGAAAAGTTCCTTGAGAACCGCATCCGGGTGATTAAACCTCTCCGCCCGCAACCAAAACTTCTGGGTAAATGCCCGCACCTACATACCTCTCTGAACGAGCGTAGTCGATCTCGTGGACCGCTCCGACTTCCCTGGGTGCTATTAGCTGGTCGATAATCCTGCTGCTGGATCTATTCATGATCGAGGTTTCTGTCACGGATGGCACAGGAGTGCAATGAAGTGATAATGAGTCTGGGAAGTGGGTTATGGGAAACGAAGTCAGAGTGGTGAGGTAATGGTCCGGGGTGGAGTGCCCTCTGGTGGCTAAATAGGGCACTCCAACTGGTGATCATGACACATGCTCTCTAACCAATACACCTATATAGGTCATTTGTCACTTCCCTGAAATACGACCCATAGGAGTGTTTACTAAAGTTGCGCCCTATCCACAACACACTTTCATTTTAATGCATTGTTTTACTTTTTTATCTGCGTCAGATTTTGGATTTCGCGTTACTCAGTTGGCAGAGCATTGAAATAACAATATGCAATCATGTGATCATGCGATCGTGGGTTCGATCCCAGGGATCACATGTGCTCATAAAGTGTATATGCACTATAAATCACTAAGGGTAGGTTAGGGTAGGGTAAGTTAGGGTAGGGTAAGGGTGGGGTTGGTGTAGTCTTTAATAAAAAAAAGAGTTTTGCTAAATGGAAATAAGACAATTGGTGTAAAAAGTCCACATATTGCATTTAAATGAACACGCATTTTGATTGGTAACGACAGTCATACGTCATTTAATGACGACAGATGTAACACGACACTGTCATTATTTTTACACAGCTAGAGGGCGCATGACCTTAAACGTAAATATAGGTCATAAAAAGGTGGTTGAAAAAGACCTATAGGGTCGGTTTATTTATGATTTATTGTTGTGATACTCGCACACCAGCTCAGAACGTGGAGAGAAATCATGCACATTTTCGCTGAAGTCTAAGCAAGCATATTGATCATTGAGTTTGAAACGCAGCTGCAAATACAGTTTAACATATTTCATAGATGCTGCTCTTAATCATAAATCATCAATTGTAATTATTTGGGATTAAATCAAACAAAAGGTGCTCAGGTAATCTACTCTGCATAAAGCAGTCTGTGTAAATATACCTGCCACTGGAATAGAACAGCTTCTGTCCCACCTCTGCAGTGCAAAGATGGCTTTTTGTTGATTTTATTTTTCTGGTAACACCATAGTGCTGCAATAAATTATCAATTGAAATTAAGAAGTTGACATATAGCAATATGATGATGCATATTTTTAATAAGGTTTGAATAAAATAACCTCTTTAATTGGGCATGATGCTTCTGTGTACGGATCTAGGATGTTCGATTCCAGGTTTTTTTTGGAGTGGATTTCGACTCCCACTGTAGAGTTGATAGAATCACTCCTTGACTACATTTATTTTACATCAAAACAGGGTCATAAATAAGGCAAGATGGCAGTCCTTACACACTTATTAATTTATTTTTCCCCGACACTAAACGCACACGATCATTGTCTTAAGTGCTTGGACAGGACAGTTAAATATACTAAAATTAAAACATGCATAAAATAATGTACACTTATTAATGTGTTTATTGTTGAAGTGAGTTTTTTATTTTATTTTATTGTTTATGGTTAGTTTTAACGATTATGACACATGGTTAACCATGGAAAATCAAATCTATATTTAGTGCATGAAAATTCTGTCATTTATTACTCACCCTCATACCGTTCCACACCCATAAGACCTTCGTTCATCTTCAGAACACAAATTAAGATTTTTTGATTTGGATTGTGTGTCAAACGCCAAACGTCTGAAAATGTGACTTTGGCGCTCCGAACAGCTGATTCGACACGCTGATTCTTTATACTCCGATGCTTCCTGAAGCAGTGTTTTGAAATCAGCTATCCTAAATAAGTCGGGTTTTTTGTTGTTGTTTTTTTGGCGCACCAAAAATATGTTGGATTACTTTTTTTTTATGGATGGAGGCATTTTTTTCTGTCTTGTGGGTTCCCATTCACAACCATTATAACCTTGGAGGACTAAGGATATTTTTAAATATCTCGGATTGTGTTCGTCTGAAAAAGATAGTCATATAAACCTAGGATGGCTTGAGGGTGAGTAATCATGGGATCATTTTCATTTTTGGGTAAACTATCCTTTAAATGAAAATAACTAAGACCCTCGATCATGCCATGATTTATTCATACAAGTCCTTGGCAGCGCTCAAAGTTGTAGAGAACATAAGCCAGCTTCACTGTAAAATAACCTCTGAATAGTTTTGAAATGGTTCACTGACACAAATCCGATAGCCATTTTTGAAGAAATAAGTGACTTCCAGTCACTAGCAAGAAGCAATTAATGATAGCTTTGTTGAACTGATAAGTTTATTCCTAAACTTTGGAATCCATTCTTTTTGGAATCGATTCCCAGCCCTAGGCCAACAAGAAGCTCCTTCACCATTGAGAAGCCTAAAAAAAAAAAAAAAACTTAGACACCCCATTACTCCGAGGCAAACCTCCCTTGGTATATCATCCAATCAATGTAGAGACATAATGACATAAATAACGTGATATTGGTTTTGAACTGCTAACCGTTCACTATAATGTACCAAGTATTTATTATTATGTAGAGTAGTGATACTGAATATATGCCTGTGCTCTTCTCTGTACCTCCTAAGGATGTGACCATTGCAACATGGTCATAAGACATGTTGTCTCTCTTCCTCTATTAATTTGAGCTGACAGTTTCACTTCCTAGGCTCTATTCTTTTTAAAATTATGTTTTATTTAATATTTATTTTTTTGGAGCAAATTTTTTTTTGGAGCAATTGTGATACTGGTTTTGCCATTTTTTTTTTCTTTATTTATTCATTTTAATTTATTTGTTGTTTATTTGTTCTATAACAGGCCAAACTGGCCTTAAACAAAAATATGTTGTAGTCATTTGGTATATAGGCACCACTGCATATAAGCATGAGCAGTTGTTTTTTGATTTTAATTAGATTGTCTAATTTCAAGATTTACACATTGTGAGGGTTGTACATTGTGAAATTAATGCTACATAAGACACACCGCACAAAACAAAAATAGCAGACAGCTTGAATGAAAATGCAAATTCACTCTCTAACAGTAGGTGGCGCTTGTGGAACAGCAGCGATATAGCGTTTCCTTGGTTACTGCTGTAAACAAAGCAGCAAAACATTTCTGAAGACAGCTACATTCATATAAAATTCTATATTTATATTTTTCTCCCTATATTTCACAAACAGTGAGCTTGGCCTGGTACGATATTTGCTCCGCCGTCACATCCGTGTTCTTTGTGTCCGTATTCAGCATGTGGCTGTGTTAACGTCCTGTTTACAGACTTTGTAATATTTCCACACAAATGACAGTTTGGGAAATAATTGCAAAGCAGTCCAGAAAAGATATTGGCCAAAATAAAACTAAAAACTGTTCGGATTTATGGGCGGTGGACCAAGCATAACTGTTTTTTATTATTGTTCAAATCATCCCCCGGGCCGGATTGGACACCTTTGTGGGCCGTATTCGGCCTGTGGGCCTTGTGTTTGACACCTGTGATCTAGACAATAAACCTGTGTACCATGATTGAACTGCACTCTCTGTGTCTGTTACCCCTTTTCCACCAAGGCACAAGGCCAAACTTGTGACTGCCATTTTTGAAATAGCAGCTAATCGAGCTAATAGCAGCTCGATTGTAATCTCCATATATACAAATAACAGCGAGCTGCACAAACACGTTGGATTCAATATGTTCGGATGCTGATGTAGGTTTGCAAAGCCATGAGCATCAATAGCAATGCAATGTCCTCCTTGTTGATGGAACGCTTGTTTCGAGATGCATCATACGACCTTGTGCTTTGGATTTCTATCGCGGTTTGCCTTGATGTCATGCGCCAAACGGTCCGCGAGAAGCAAAATGCATCTCGAACAAGCTTGGTGTGTTTGGCGCTGCCATGTTAGCGTTGCTGGGAAAGATGAGACGTATAAAATGTTTTAATCGCACACCTATTGTTAAATTAAGCATATTAACACGTCCATTTTGCCATTATTGCCTATATCCTTATCAAGTAACCCACCAGATTGAAGTGTGATTCTCACAAAACTGTATTTTTCAGCTTCTTTCAAGTAAATTTAAGTGTCTTTCCAAAAAAGGACAACCAATAACCAATGATATGAGTCCCATATAATTCATACATTATGTATACCAAAGCACCCATAAAAAAAAATAAAAAAATAAAAAAAACACACAAAATTTCAGAATTCAGTGTATATATGTGCAACAGCAAAGAGCTTGTTTACATTTTAGACAAGTCAAGTTGCGATACTGAACGAGACCACATGGAGTACACAGCAACATACACAGGACAAATCCAAACATTATCCTGATGTGTGTGAAACAACGTGAATGTACTCAAATGTGTTGATGTGATCAGTGCGTCGAGATGCTCACACACGTGTTTTTACGGACTCACGCTGCTCTGTAGCCTATGTCACCGCAATCGTCCTTACTTTGATTGCAATCCTCATCCATCAAAACTTACAAGGAACGCTGTTTGATTTATCCCCAAGAAACATAGTTTTCCCTAGATCTGGCCTGGGATGTTTCGATATTCCATTCAGACAGGAACAGCGTGATGTGGGAGGGCTCAGGCTCTTCAGATACGATGACAGAAATGACAGAGAGTTTGTGTTTAAAGTGAAACAGACAGTGGAATTAATAATTCTCTCTGCCATCTCTGATATAATCAGCATTGACTTTTAAGGTCATCTAACTGCATACATACATTAACGTTAATGACGCAGCTTCACACGTTTTGAGCATTTTTTTTGCGTTAAATGCGTTAATTATTTTAACGCGTTAAGGATTTGAATTAATGCTTGCGTTAATATATATATATATAATATATATTACAATATATAATACTATATATTGTAAACTATATATTGTATTATTAAAAAACTGATAAATGATACATTTTTGATTTTTCAGAGCAGCTCCTCCCGGGACATGTTTCATCAGTGAAGCTCCTCCCCATCACTCACACATCAGTGAAGCTCCTCCCCCAGCAGTCTCCATAAATGCTGGAATATTCCCACAGACGAGCATCAGAGCAGCATGAAGCTGAAATCTGCAAAGACTGAGTTTATTAAAGAGGACAGGAGAACATGGAGTGATCCAGAACCCTGCAGAATGAAACACCACTGAAGATACGAAAACAAAGAGGTTGATGTTTATTCTTCATTCATTCATGATGCTGAACAACATTCATGATAGAAAGATCAAAACCACTTCTGCACATTTAGATAAACAGTCAAACTATGAAACAGGTACTGAATTTTCAGCAAATGTTCAGTAAAGGGAGGTTTGAGAAACTTTCATCTTGACTGTCCAACATCAGTTCAAACTAAACATTATTTAGCTGTTTAATTTTACATTTTATATCTGCTCACAATTTTTTTGCAACATGTTTACTAAAATTTGGGACATTTTTCAATATAGTTTACAACACTGTGATTTTTTTAAGCGTTTTTAAGATTTAAGATTTTTTATAAACATTGAACACCAAACTGTATCAAGTAATTGATCGTAAAACATGGGGCTGCATGTGTTAGATTCTACAACATCCTGTGCTCTCTCTCAGTTCCTCAAAGGATATATCTGTTGCATTATGGTCAAGAGGGCATGTTGCTTTTTCTTAGAATAGCGTATAGTCCCCTCTCGTCTTAAATCTGAGCTGTCATTTTCATTCCTATATTTTCCATGTATATTGCACCCTCTAGACAATAAACTTGTGTGCCACAGTTGAACTGCTCTGTGTCTGGTGTACGGTGTTCATATTAGGACTTCCTCACAACCTCGGTCATACAACGAAAAGGCGTCATGCTCAGACTAAAAGGCTTCAGTCATCGACAAACGCCACGGCATCGCGCCTCAGAACTGAAATGCTTCAGGGCTCAGGAAAAACGACGTCAGGTCAGGTCTTGTTCAATTAGGCATCGAACTAAACAGCCTCAGGGACCAAAAGGCTTCAGATGAAAGGCATCGGATGAAACAGACTCAGCCTAACAGGCATCATTTATTATTATTATTTTTTGTAAGCCTAACTTTCTATTGGCTTTTATCCATCATAGTCATCCTTCAGTTGTCTTTTTCTTTACTGTTACTATTCCAAATTAATTTAAGGGGTATGTGGTGCATGTTAATGTAGATCTGTTCTGTTGATGTATATGAGGCTAGTGATGTAATCCCTTGGCGAATAAAGAAAAGAAAAGAACAGAACGAAGATGGCGATTTTCACATTGGTCTGTCAAAAACAGCAACGTGCTGATGAAAATGTAAATATGACTCTGCCAACCAGATAGTGGTATTCTGTTTTATTGTTTATTTTTTTTATGCATTCCATTTTTATCTTTATGTATTATTTTCCTTTTTATGTAAAGCACTTTGAATTACCATTGGTAGAAATGTGCTAAATAATAAAATTGCCTTGCCTTGCCTAATCGACTCGCTGACAGTAGTGCGCTGGAACAGCCTAAATAAGCCATTTCTGGTAACCTCTGTACACAAAGCAGCTGTCCAAACAACGCATTCAATAGCTCAAAATATTTTTTACTTCTTATAAAAAATGACCATGGGTTTTACAAATAAAACAAAATGGTTATTGTAGTTACCATGGTAACCACAAATAACCATGGTTTTGCTACACATAGTTTAAGGTATTTGTAGTAAAATATTGTTATACAAATAGTAGAACTCAATCCGACAAAAAACAAAAAAAAAAAAATCATAGTTAACACATTTTAACCCATGATTAATTTCATATGTGTTCATGGAGTTTTTGCAATGCAAGCTAGTTGCAATGTGTTATTTTGCTAACTTTTATAGCCTTCATGCAATAAAACTAGTGAATAATACAAATTTACAAAATCTCAGTGGGATATGTTTTATACAGGTTAGTGACCGTAACATTTAACAGAAAACTGCATGCACGTGACATCACATTGAGGCGGGGCAATTCGCTTCTTTTTAAGTAAGTTTCGTCTGATGCCTTTGAGTTTGATGCCTTTTGGTCTGAGGCTGTTTCATCTGAAGCCTTTTGGTCTGAGGCATGACTCCTTTTCGTTGTATGACCGAGGTGTGAGGAAGTCCTAATATGAACCCGTACTGGTCCTTCTTTGGTGCCCCCGTATTCCCTGGGCGTACAGTCCCACATATGGGATTTCGAACATTCAGCGACGTCACATAACTGCCAGATTCAAACTGTGCTTTCATGCTCTGGCTGCTGTTTCAGACATTTAAATGCGCATAAGCACCAATACATTTAGAGTTTACACTGATGTCAGACATCAGTGGAAGCAGCAATGACAGTGAATTCAAATATAATTTGCCGACATTTATTCATATCAGACACACATAATGGGCCTAAGTAACTATAAAGTTTACTCTCTTATTCTTCCAGTTCACCAGCCACTTACTTGCATATATTTCGGAGAAACTGATGAATTCACCTGCTGTAAATCTGACTGACAGACTCTGCGAACTGCAGCACAAACTAAATTGCAGCGCCCATCTCGCATTATAGATCAAGATAAAGATCATTTATAAATTTTTTAAACGACAAAACACACTCACTCACACATATTTGAAAATCGGATATCAGATAGTTGATGACATGGTAAGCAAGTTTGGTGAATATTTTAATAAAAAAGGAAAAACAAAATAATAGCGATCCAGCTTTCATACAGTGTTTATTGTGGCTGCGCTCAGCGCGAACATGCACGACGCATCGCCATGGAAACAATAAGGCAAACGTTCTAAATAACGTCGCCTAAAAAAAACTCACTCTGGGGGGACAGTTGAATATTTTAACTCACGCTTGAAAGGGTTAAGATATTTTAGTTGAAATCCGATGGCTCCGTGAGGCCTTCATAGGGATATGACATTTCCTCTCTCAAGATCCATAAGGTACTAAAAACACATCTAATCTGGGGCTGTATTCACAAAACATTTTATCTTACCACTAAGAGTTCTCCTAAATGGCAGTAAAAGTTTCTAGCTAAGAGTTTCCTCTTAAAACCTGTTCACAAGCTGCTGAGAAGACAACTTTACTAAGAATAGACTGTCTTAAGCTAAGAGTAAGGGCGGGGTTGACCTCGTTGCTATGGAGTAAACACACAGTGATTGGCTGATGGGGAGGAGTCAGCGTTTAATCATAGAAATATTGTAGAAGAGGTCATGTTACATTTAAAATAAAGGTTTTAAAATACAAATGCCCTATTCAAATAAATGTTTTTTAATAAAAATGTTCCCACAGTCAAATAAAATGTTGACATAGTTTTGCCATAAAGGTTTTAAAATGTAGGCTAAGTGTCACTAATTAAACTTACAGTTAATTGGTCCACCTCTTGGATGTCTGCATCTCAAGAATGCAGAATTCAACCGACAAAATATGTTTTAATAAACAAAGTTTTGGGAGAAACACATTCAAACGGTCTTTCTATCAGCACGAGAAGAGGAATAAATACACAGACAAGATATTATATATATATATAGATATTTTTTTTTTTTTTTTTGTTTTTTTTTTTTTTACTCTATTAAATTATTTGTAAGTGTGAACCCATGAAAACCACTGCCACAGGTAATCAGACAATATTTTATTTATTTGTTAAGATTAATTTTTTGGCGTCTCATCATAGATCAAATCTATAAATCAAATTTTTTTTATTTCATTGCATTTTATTGCATTTATGAAGAAAGGTTCAGCACCCAAGGCTCCGTTGCTATTGTCTCATGGGTCAGTGTCTTTGGGTAGATTAGGACTGTTTGTGATTTGGTCTTAGTGACTTAGGAGTCCTCTTGACTACTCCTACGTTTCACAGATTTAGGAGCTAGTTTTAGAGCTAAAATGCTTTGTGAAATACTCTTAGAGCAAAAATTTAGATTCCTAAAATTGGACTGACACGCCCATTATTTTTAAGAGTTTCTCCTAAATCGGCAAGTTAGGAGCTACTTTTAGCCTTAAGATGTTTTTGTGAATACGGCCCCAGTTCATGTAGTACAGTGGTTCAATATTAGTATTAAAGAAAGAGAAATATTTTTGGTGCGCCAAAAAAACAAATAACGACTTATTTAGTGATGGCCGATTTCAAAAAACACTGTTTCAGAAAGCATCGAAGCATAAATGAATCAGTATGTCGAATCATGATTCGGATCGCATGTCAAACTGCCAAACGGCTGAAATCACGTGGCGCTCCGAACTGCAGATTCGACACACTGATTCATTTATGCTCCGATGCTTTCTGAAGCAGTGTTTTGAAATCGACCCATCACTAAATCACAAATCACAACTTTTCATTTTCATCGGTCTTAGTACACATTTAACTACAGAAGAGTCAAGTTTAAATAGGAGAATATCGAAACTCTTTGGTCATTTTTGAGTGAGATGCTAACGTTCTAATCAGATTCAATGAACTATGCTAAGCTATGCTAAAAGTGGTACCGCCATAACCGAGATTGGCTGAATGGATTCGAAAACGGTAAAACTCAACTCTAGGGGAGTTGGAAAATGAGCCTATTTTCCAAAAAAAGTGGAGTGTTCCTTTAACACTCTTTACCCTCAGAGGAGCAATGGAATTTAAAATAGAAGAACATATAGAAAAAAGTAGCAAGTGAAACATTCACATCTGAATGCAAAGGACTCTCCAAAGTACAGTTAATATTAGATTCAAGGAATGCATTTTTAAACTGCTCAATAGTGACTGCATTTAGGTTCCGAACCTGGCAAGTTGGAAATGGTATTATAACAACACTGGGATAGTTACAGTACATGTAATTGGCATATGATCAGAGAGAGCTAAATTATTCATTTTAACATCCCCAACAGAGAGACCATGAGTTTATATTAAGTCCAAGGTTTGCCAATGAACATGAGTAGATCCATAAACGAGTGAGGTTAAAAGAGTCAATCATATTAAAAAATAAATGTTTTGCCAGTGCGACAACAAACAGGCATGTTGAAATCTCTCACAATTAAAAATGAATCATACTTTGAACAGATC
Source organism: Culter alburnus (assembly GCA_028476615.1). NCBI lineage: Eukaryota > Metazoa > Chordata > Actinopteri > Cypriniformes > Xenocyprididae > Culter > Culter alburnus. Next base: position 49,717 of record JAOTNS010002913.1, read on the forward strand.
TCACCTACAAATGTAGCATTGCCACATAAGTGTGATATTTATACTTGTGTATGATTAACAAGAATGTGTGGTTAGTCATTTATTTTAATTGTCACCTTGTGCCCTGTTCCGTTGCTTCAGTGTGCGTGTGTGAGACCCCATGTGAACGAGCTCTCGCGAGATTCTACAGTTCCCGTGCGGCCTACGCATCGTGTGACCATAATGCGGAACTTTAAAGGTAGCCGGCTTACCGGTGTCGAGTAGCATTTGTGTTCGCTCCCTGCTGTTGTCCCGTTGTGGAATACCTACCAAACTGTTTGTTGGAGTTTATCGCCGCCTTGCTTGTGGAGTTTGTATGGGTGTTGTTTGGACTTTGGACTACTTACCAGTGAGGATATTTTAACAGTTTCGGTTTTCACGTTGGATCTGCTCTCGGACATTCTTTCATTCATTCATGGACATCCCCGTACCATACGCTTTTTTTTAAACATTTATCTGGTTGTATTGTGGGTCAAGAATTTTTTCTAAATTGTATAATACACTTGGGTGATTGAATCAAATTTTTGTCTGTCTTTTTTTCTTATTTTTTCCTGAGGAACGAGCGGTTCTCTCAATTTAGTGCACGCTCCATTTCGGAGTGTTACATAATGGTGGCCCGTCCACAATCCACAAGCTGGATAGGAGGAAATGCTGGGGGGAGTGGCGTGCCAGGAAGGCTGGATGCTTCAGACCTTGGGAGGAATGGCGTCACCGACCCAAGGACATCTAGGCTGGTATCTGATCCCACCTCTCTCTAGTGTTCCCATAGATTCCTCCGGCAGACTAGTGCCTCTGTGGGAGGGCCTAGTTTTACCTAATTTATTACAAAGACATTTTAAGACACACATTCAAGAGGACACCCACTTAATGGACAATGGTTGACGGTACCTTTTAAGGACTAGTTTCTTCCCTGCGGTGCCGAAGGCTAAGGGGGGGGGACTATGTGACACTGTCACATAAGACACGTGTTTTATCCGCTCAATATATATAACATGATGGTTTTATGTATATTTGAGTTTTAATTGGTTACATGTTGTCTTAGCCATTTTATTCCTCTTATTTTAATGTGTGTATGTCTCTAATGTGTATGGGTCTGCCTGTCATGTGACTGATCACATGACAGGAACCAGGAAGTACGCCAGCATAAAGGAGGCAGCATGGCAAACAATCAACCCCTCACTGCAAACACAATAGCTAGACTGTGGAGTTACTTTTATGAACTTGCCTTTCAAGCCAATCACATCACTTTCCGTGGACTTTGTATATACACCGGTGGACATTTCTCACTAGCACATTGGGACTTATCAGCACACTAGGATTCTTATGGACTGTTTTATGGTATGGTGCAAATGGACTCCCTGCTTTTAAACGGCTAAGTTTTTCTAGTTTTGTGTTGTTTAAGTTCCTTGTGACTATTGTAAATACACCTTATTTATTCATTTCTGTTGTCTGTATCGTCTTTTTAAACACTCATAACTGCTCACACAGTATAATCTGACCCCAATTTTAATCAATGTAAAATCGACCAATAGGGCTGATCGTTACACAAAGTCTGAGAACTCCTGTATAAAAAGCCCGAATTTCGAGACCGCACAGACGGTGTGTGTGCAACAGCACGTGCGCAAGCAAGACAGAAGAGTCTACTGGGTGGCAATACGCACAGTACTGAGCACAATGTGCAGTCGTCGAAGAAGAGTGTGTAAAGAGCTATTTAAAAACAAGACGAGTTAACTCAGAAGCATGCTTTCTCCATCGTTTTTGATTCCTGTTCTCTTGGTGTATCTTCTGAACTATGTTGCAATGGTGGATGCACTATTTTTCTTCTCCGATCCTGCACAGTGAACGTCCGGTTGATGACACAATGTCTGCGAGACGCATCCGGGCGCGGAAAGTGAAGTATACCTGAGGCTTGAGATGCAAGGGCACACAAGGAATTTACTATCAATGCCTGAGACAGATGTAATCCATTGACATGGCGTCTCTATAGAACAAATTGTGATGAAATAGTCTTTCTCCTTAATTAGATCTAATAAGGGAAAATATGGTGTGACCGTCTGGGTTGATAGACTTGCCTTCAGCTTTACTAAAAAGACACCTCAATTTCCACTTCTTCTACTACGCTTTCTCCAGCAAAGTAAGCAGGATAATCAAAGAAAAAACTTCAGGAATGGCTCACTTTTATGTCTTTTCACTTCAAATTCCTCTCTTTGAATTATTTTGATGTACTGAAAAAGAAATTAATTATTTTTTCATTGATTTCAGACCCGATGGAAGAGAGTGAGGAGAGTGAAGAACTGAGTGAAGTGGAGGAAGAACATCATGACAAACCTGGAGAAAACCTTTGAGTTGCTCAAAGACTAAAAAGACATTTTTAAAGAAAAGAAGAGCCAAGAAATCTACAACCTGCACTCAGTGTGGAAAGAGTTTCACATACAAACAAAATCTTAAGCATCACATGAGAGTTCATACAGAAGAGAGACCGTTCACATGTGATCAGTGTGGAAAGAGTCTGACAACCAAACAAAGTCTTGAGGATCACATGAGGATCCACACTGGAGAAAGCCGTATGCATGTGATCAATGTGGAAGAGCTTCACACAAAAAGCAAATCTTAGGAAACACATGAGGATCCCACACTGGAGAGAGACCGTTCACATGTGATCAATGTGGGACAAGCTTTGCACTAAAGTATGTCATAAGGAACACATGAGGATCCACACTGGAGAAAAGCCGTTCCCATGCAATCAGTGCGGGAAGAGTTTCCCATACAAACGAAGTCTTAACATTCACCTGAGAGTTCATGGAGAGAAGCCGTTCACATGTGATCAGTGTGGGAAGAGTTTCACACAAAAAATTCACCTTAAGATTCACATGATGATCCACACTGGAGAGAAGCCGCATGGATGTGATAATGTGGGAAAGTTTCATAGATTCAGCACGCCTTAAAGACACATGAAAATCCACATCGTACAAAAGCCATTCATGTGTGATCATGTGAAAGAGATTCACATACAAAGAAGGTCTTGATCGTCACCTGAAAGTTCATACTGGAGAGAGACCGTTCACATGTGATCAATGTGGGAGAGATTCATGCATTATTCAAAACATAAAAGACACATGAAAATCCACACTGGAGAGAAGCCGTACGCATGTGATAAATGTGGGTTTAGTTTCAGAGAAAAAACAGACCTAAGAGTCACATGAGAATCCACACCGGAGAGAAGCCGTTCACGTGCGATAATTGTGGGAAGAGTTTCAGGATTCAGGATATCTTAAGAAACACATGAGAATCCACACTGGAGAAAAGCCTTTCATGTGTGAACGTGTGAAAAAGAATTCTCAACAAACAAAATCTTAAGCTTCACATGAGAATCCACACTGGAGAGAGACCGTTCACATGTGATCAGTGTGGGAAGAGTTTCAAAGATAAACCAGTCTTGAGCTTCACATGAGAGTTCACACTGGAGAAGCCATACATGTGTGTTCAGTGTGAAAAGAGATTTGCTCTCAAAAAAATCTTAATGTTCACATGAGGATCCACACTGGAGAGAAGCCGTTCACATGTGATCACTGCGGCAAAACTTTATTGGTCATCAACCCTGAAGAAACACCTGACAGTTCATACAGGAGAAGCCACATTCATTTCTGTGTGTGGAAGAGTTTTTTCACTGCTGCAAGTTTACAGGAACATCAGAAATACACACTGGTGTAAAGCTTATATGTGCTTTGAATGTGAGAAGACTTTTACTCATGCAAGTGGTTTAGGCAGCATAAGAAATTCACTGGAGAAAAAACCTTACAGTGTTCACACTGTGACAAGAGATTCAGTTGTTCAGGAAATCTAAAAGCACATGAGAGGATCCACACTGGAGAAAAACCTTACAAGTGTTCACACTGTGACGAGAGTTTTAAATGTTCATCTACTCTGAAAACACATGAGATGATCCACACTGGAGAAGTCCACAATAGAGAGAAGCCGCACACATGTGATCAGTGCGGAATGAGTTTCTTTAAGAAAGGTCACCTGAAGCAACCATGAGGATCCACACTGGAGAAAAACCTTACAAGTGTTCACACTGTGACAAGAAATTCAGTCGGTCATCACATCTGAAACACATGAGATGATCCACAGCAGAGAGAACCGCACACGTGTGATCAGTGTGGGAAGAGTTTCTCTTGTAAAAGTCAATTGAAGCTTCACATGAAGATCCATTCAGTGGAGAAACCACTTAGTGCAGAAACCAATTAGTTTCCTAACAGCCATGATGAGTGATGGGACATTTTGTTGATTGATTGTAGGGGTGGGCAATCTCATGAGTTTATATTGTGATCTTGAAGATGTCCACAAACTACTTTTCAAGAGAATCATGGAGATTGTGATCTTATATGTATTCGTAATTGTTACATTTCTTTGGGTGTGGCCGTGTTTTCTCTCTCGCTCGCTTCGTCATTTTCTTAGGCTCCACCTCTTTAATCTACTGTTGGTTTGGGAACTGCCAATCAAGGTTCCCGCCCATTTAAAAGGATGCCAAATGAACATCTCCTGCCACTCTGCCTGACAGTCTTAACCATATCACTTTTAGTTTGCCATCTCGTTTTGGATATTATTTTGCTACTTTTCCCCTTTAGTTTTCTTTCTTTTGATGCCATTGTTCTCTGCCCATGAGTAAGGTGAACAAGTTAAATGTCACCTGACTTACAGTGGTGTGAAAAAGTGTGAAAAAATCCCCCCCCCCCATTTTTTTTTTTTTTTTTTTGCATGTCTGTCACACTTCAATGTTTCAGATCATCAAACAATTTAAATATGAATCAAAGATAACACAAGTAAACACAACATTCAATTTTTAAATGAAGGTTTTTATTATGAAGGGAAAACAAAATACAAACACATGGCCCTGTGTGAAAAAGTGCTTGCCCCATAAACCTAATAACTGGTTAGGTCACTCTCAGCAGCAACAACTGCAATCAAGCGTTTGCAATAAGTTGCCATGAGTCTGTTACAGCCCTGTGAAGGAATTTTGGCCCACTCATCTTTGCCGAATTGTTGTAATTCAGCCACATTGGAGGCTTTTCGAGCATGAACCGCCTTTTTAAGGTCAATAGGATTGAGGTCAGGACTTTGACTAGGCCACTCCAAAGTCTTCATTTTGTTTTTCTTCAGCCATTCAGAGGTGGACTTGCTGGTGTGTTTTGGATCATTGTCCTGCTACAGAACCCAAGTTCGCTTCAGCTTGAGGTCACGAGCAGATGGCCGGACATTGTCCTTCAGGATTTTTTGGTAGACAGCAGAATTCAGCAGAAGCACTTTTTCACACAGGGCCATGTGGGTTTGAATTTTGTCTTCCCTTCATAATAAAAACCTTCATTTAAAAACTGCATGTTGTGTTTATTTGTGTTATCTTTGATTCATATTTACATTTGTTTGATGATCTGAAACATTAAAGTGTGACAAAAAAATCAGCACTTTTTCCACACCACTGTACATTGAGCAACCCATAGGTAACTCTTTGTATATATACCTCAGGTAAGAATGGAAATGCTAGCCTATATGTTTTGTGTTTGTTAGCATAAGTAACGACCTTTGACGCTGAAGATCTGATTTATTTTCTTTTATTTCTTAGTTAGGTTAGTGGTTTAATTACAAGTTAGACTCAGTTTGTTGTTGTTATTCTTTTCTTTGGCGTCATTAATTGTGTCCCTTTTCTCTTGGGTTTAATAATCTGATTTTGTTTTGAATTGTAAATATTTGCTTATTTTCATCATCATATCATCATTGTACATTTATTTTAGCTTATGCATAATAATTCCTTTGCATTACTTTTTTTTCAAGTTGTCTCTTGCCAACACCATCACTCCAAATCTGATCATGACCCCAGTGTTGTTCTTTTGACCCTAGACCAAACTAAGAGGTCGTAACAGTAATAATGTTAAAACTACACCAATGAATGCCTATTTAAACAGCTCTGAATATAAAATGTAATGTAATGTATGGTAATGTAATGTAATGTAATCAGAAAGTAAAACTCCCCTTCCGTATTCAACTTACTGTAAAAGTGTATTTGACACGACGCCAGTTTATGCTTTCTTTGTAACTTGAATACAGAAGGCAGTCTTGTGGAAGCTAGATATTTTACTTTATAACTTGTTAAATATGGATATTTTACACAAATGCATCGCTTCACTTCAGAAGGGTTTTATTAACCCCCTGAAAACTGGAATATTTATTGTTCATGAATTTACTTTTCCCTCAGTCCAACAAATCTTTGTTTGATGTTCAGTTTGTAAAGACTATCTGTCAAAAAATCTCTCATTTATGCATATGCATAATTTAGCCTCATTTTTGCATCCACTTGTGCCGTGTAGGAAACGATGTGATTGCTTACAGATTACATGTCAAGCCTACGCCATATTGAGTTTCATGATTAAACTAGTGATTAAAAACACACTTCATGACATTAAAATAGATCATAATCGTGACACAGCAGTTGTCGACCACATTTGATGGGATTAAAAAGACTACTGAAATCATCAGTGATCTTGACTTTGGGCTTCACTTTCAGTTTCACACAAAGGATATTAATATTACAGCAGAAAAGACACAGCGGTGTGTTTAAGTGCATGAAGTCCTTTACTACAGATGAGATGACTGAAAGAGCACCAGCAGAAGAAGAGACCATAACCCTTTTAAGAGAGACATGAATCTGATATTATTTTTTACTCTTTTTTTTTCATTATCTTTCATTAGAACATCTAGTTTCTCTTCCACTTCTACTCTTCCATGCAAATGCAATGTAGCTGGGGACTTTGCTTCTCTTGAGATGCTTTTGACTCTCTTATATAAATCTGTCCTATTCAGTTTCATTTTTACTTCATTTTTGTATTTGCTTTAAGTAATGATTGATTAAACTCTAATCATTTTATTTTTTGTCTGTTTTCATTTTCTACTGATCTGCTTGCATCGGGAATAATTTAATAATTTTAGTTCTGAAAGTCATTTACCTTTGGGGCTTTCCATGTTTGAAATTGTAATAGATTAAGTCAAGATTTAGAAAAGGTTATAGGGTAAGGAAATCATAAAATAATTTGATGTGGAGATTTTAATGCATATAGCACTTTATGGAAAAGCAGTAATGATGGTCATAATGGGGATGTTGTTAAAGAAATAATAGACCATAATGAGTTAGTTCAGGGGTGCCCAATAGGTCGATCACGATCTACCAGTCGATCGCAAAGACAATGCTGGTAGATCGCACACAATTATAATAAATGCTTTTGTTAAATTTTAATAAAAATAAATATAACAATGCCCTTTCTTATCCTTTTAGTTTCTGTCTGACTTGCATTTGACTGATATATTTTTACCAGGCAAGATTTTTTGTTCATTCAGTTGCCATGACAACTAGCCGGAGAACAGAGCCCGAAGTCGGCTTCTTCCAAATACGCACGAAACAAACAGCCGTCTCTGAAGTGAGCGTACACGTATTGAGCAGACGATTTTCATGAACATATCCACAAACTCTTTAATGTTCAGCATTTTCGCACATAGAGTTTGTTAGTGTATAATACAGTGATAATTAAGGAAGTCGGGAAAAGCATCGTCCCCCTTGTACTTAATAATGAATCCATTTTAACGGCTGACCATCGCCTGTGCTCCGTCAGTGTTGATTGATACCAGTTTAGACATTGACAGCTGTGTTTTGTCAGCAAAGATTATGTAAAACTGTCTGATTCTATTCAGTTATCAGAATAAGGTAAATGCCCTGGGTAATGTAATCTGTTGTGCTGTAAGTATTATTTTTAGTTTAGTGTTAAAATTTGAAAATTGTTAAAATTGAATATCAAACAATGAAAATTTATTTTAATTTTCCTAAATTCCATGTAGAGATTCATGCAGTACTAGCAACAAGCATTTGAAATTAAGCTGTTTTGTTTTTTTTTTTGGTTTTTTTTGGTTGGTAGATCTTTTTTTGTTTTTTTTTGGTTGGTAGATTTTTTAGTTGGTCATTTTAAAAGTAGATCATCAGGCAAAAAAGTGTAGGCACCCCTGAGTTAGTTTGTCTAAATGATGGTAGAAACACAAGAATAGATTTGGTACGTGGTATTGGGTCAGCTATAGATTTAACATTGGTTTCTGAAGGTATAGCTAGTAAATGTGTATGGGACATTTGGGAAGATAATAATATGGGTCGTGATCACTATATAATTTTGTGTAAGGTAGGTTTGAGTGTAATAGAACATAATGTGATTTTAGCTGGTGGTCGTCCTCTTCCATGAGGGGCAGGTCTGTTGGGATGGGCAAAGTGGAATACAGAGGGGGCGTTGACCAGGCCATAGGGATGTTCTAGAGTCGCTGGGACGAGAGGAAGGGGGTACCTGAACTTGACGGTTATGTTGTTGAGAGCTCTGTAATCAATACAAGGCCGCAAGCCTCCGTCATTTTGGCCACGAAGAAGAAGCTGGAAGCAGCAGGGGAAGTTGATGGACGAATGTAGCCTTAAGCCAGTTTCTTCTCAATGTATTCCTCCATGGCCCTCTCCTCCGGGATGGACAGGGGATAAATTTTTCCCCTGGGCACTGACTCACCCGGAAACAGATCAATGGAGCAGTCCTATGGCCATGGCCTATGGCAGCTTTGAAGTTCTCTTGGGGCAGAAAACGTCGCTGAAGGGGACGTAACATGCTGGTATATCCACAGATCGTTTCTCTAATGGACTCTTGATGGATGTTGCACAGACAGGGAGATGATTGGAACTTGGAGAACGTGGAACAGGGAATTCAGACAAACAGTCATTAAAACAGGTGTCGCCCCACTTCAGGACTTCGCCAGTCTTCCAGGAGAGGATGGGATTGTGCTGCTCCAACCACGGACGCCCTAAAATCACGTCAGTGGTGGATTCCTCCAGAACCAGCAATGAGATCTTCTCCACATGAAGTACACCGTTTTGAAGTAGTAATGGGCCGACACTCCGACCAACTTGTCGTCTGCTTACTGGCTTTGCAGTTATCGAGTGGATCTGGTATGTAGCAGGCGTGGCCGTGGTCTTGAGGTTGAGCTGACGGCAGAGGGTGCCTGAGATGAAATTGCCTGCTGACCCAGAATCGAGGAGTGCGGTAACTGGAATAGAGACATCAGCAGTAGTAAGCTTCACAATAGTGGTGAGTGGTTTCATCTTATTAGTAGAAGGGAAGATGGCACCCACCATGGGACGAGGAGGACGAATGGGGCATGCAGAGACTACATGCCCAGGAGCACCACAGTACAGACACAGATTCTGGGTCAGCCTTCTCTGCCGTTCAGAGGGAGTCAGACGAGATGAATCCACTTGCATAGGTTTATGGGCTGGTTCTGGAGGGCTGACGGATTCTGGCCGGCAGAGGAAGGTGTTGTACTGAGACATGACTGCATAGGAGTGGCGAAGCGGATGGAGTTGGATAAACCATTCAAGCCCGATGGAATCCTCGTATGCAGCAAGATGCAACCGCACTTGTGGATCGAATCCTTGACGATATGTAGTAAGCCGCGCTTGTTCATTCCATCCACTCTTGGCAGCAAGTGTTCTGAATTGAAGAGCATATTCGTTAACAGACATTTTTCCTTGTTTTAGATTATAAAGTTTCTTACCGATAGAAGAATCCCAGGAGGGTTTTCCAAACAAAATGATCGACAAAACTGGAGTAGGACTGGATAGCTGGATGATTTTGGGACCAGATGGAATCGGCCCATTGAAGTGCTTTGCCGCTCAGTTGTGTGATCAGGAACGCCACTTTAGACTGTTCGGTGGGGAACATGTGCGGTTGCATCTTCAGGACCAGTGAGCATTGCAGGAGGAAACCATTGAAATCCTCCGCCAAACCAGAGTAGGGCGCCGGTTTGGCCATGGGACTGGCGTACAACAGCGTTGAAGGAGTGATGGACGGTGTTTGCAGAAGTCATGGCAGGTGGAGCTGGCATGGGTGCTGGGTGCATGGTGAGTGTTCGACGTAGAGCATCGACCAGGTCTTGGAATGGGTCGGAATGGCTCATGCTTGCGTCTAACGGTGTTGGTCCGGTCTTCTGTTACAGTACAGATGGCTCGGAGACAGAAGATCACAGTTCAGGTATTTATTGACACAAGCAGAGGGATTGTCGAACACAGGTGAGTAATGGTGCAGTAATTCAGAGTGATAGATGAATGGGTAATGATACTGTCCTTTTGTGAATTGCAGGGTGGATATCGGTGAAGATTGCTGGAGCAGTTGAGAAGATGGAGACAGGTGACGCTCACACACATGAAGGAGACACACGAAGGTAACTTGGGATTGCTGGAGACAGGTAAGTAGCAATGGAAGTCCTTAAGGTAAGCATTCAGGAATAGTCCTTGCTGTGAACGAGACCGGATGGTGAGTGACTGTGTGTGAGTCTTTTATGTGAGGGTTGATTGATGAGGTGATTGCGTGCAGGTGTGAGTGATCAGTACTCAGGAGAGGGAGTGCGCTGTGATTGGTTGGTGTTGGAGCCTGGCGTGTCTCACGTCACCACTGTAGTGATCAGCAGGCATACATGAGGGAAGACTTCCCTCATCACCTCATCTACCATGATGAAAAGCACAGGACTCCGAAACTCACACCTCCGAGAGAAGCAAACAAGGGAATAGATAGGCTAGCAGATAAGCCTATCAAGACAATCACCCTGACCATTTGTGAAAAGGAAGAACGATGACATTAGCATGTCATTGAGCAGGCTAATTCTATCACCATTCTTCCCCATTGTTCACCTCAGTCCTTAGACCTGGTGTGAACTGGACTCCACTCACCTGACAGGTTTTGCTATGTGACTTGAAGTCACAAAGGAAAGAAATAGACACACAGTGGACAAAATGAAGCAAATCTTCTCCCTTTTTAGTATCAAGAACTCTATATACTTAATGAGTGTTGTTTGTGTACATGCAAACTATACAAACTTGCCTACCAAGGAATACGTTAATGCGTACGTAAAAGGTCAATATAACTCAATAATGTTTGGTCTTTATGTTTTCAGCACAATGCCTAGGTTAATCTTAAATTGGTTTGGAAAGTGAATTATGCATAGGAAAAACCTTAAGGACCTTGTTCTAAACATGAACATAAAGCTATGCAAATGAACCACATGCAAGAGGGGGGCCATCCAGTGGCCACCTCTGACAGCATCAGCCAATCAAAACAGTGCATCTGAAAGGTGCAAATTTGCATTTTCCTCCCTCTCAGGACAGGTTAAAAGACTTGTTTCTGGGACAGATAATTATTCCAGTTGGGTTGCTGCAGTGAATTTGGGGAGTTTGAAAACTGCAACAGAGACAATGACTACAAGCTTAGCCCCTATCTTCAAGATATCTTCTGTACCAACTTCAATCCTCTCATCAGAGATCCTCCAGATCTGCGTGTTCCAGATCTGCACTGACTTCACAATCTAAAGATCCTTCCGTCTGCGTGTTCCAGAGAATAAGGATCGTCTGCACAGACATCAGAACCTTCAAGCCTTCTTCAAGGCTTCTTCTTCTGCGTGTTCCAGGAAAAGAACTTCTCTGTGCTCCAGGAGTTCAACGTTCACAAGTACTTTGTGTTCAAGGTGGTGAAACGGATTCCAACTCCTTTCTTCCCACTGCAACGCTGCTCAGCTCAACAAGTGGAAGACGTCACCTTCGGATTCAGCACGACCAGGCAGACGTAAATATCACTTACCAAACCTCTTTCTAGAGACCTTGGCATTAGTGTATACTGTCAGTATATGATTATCTAATTTGCATTAGATCTTGCATAGCTGATATCAGTTGATAACAAATAATCTCTCGGTTTATTTGTCGAATTCAGAATAAGGTTTGCCTTATTTCTTCTAGAGAAACTACAGTTTATCTTTCCATAAGATTAACTTGTAACTGCCATAGTAACATCCAACTCATCCACTTGCATTTATCAGTCTTTTTGCACTTTATCCGTTCAGTAGTTGTTAGTTACTCTTGTCTATCCTTTGTAAATAAAATTCATTCATTACACTTGTGTCTTCCTTGTGTTGATAATACAGTAAGAGGCTCTACGAGTTAACAATATCTCACAAATCCTTCAGATTGGTCAGATGATGAACTTCCTCCAATTCATATAACTGTAATTCAGTCAACAATCTTCCATGATTGTTCTTTATTGTCAAGGTGAAACTTGACTGGTGCCCCGAAAATATTGGAAGGAATCATCTGACTCAATATTAATATTAATACAAAATATTAATATTAATATTTAAGACCATAAACCACTAAATTTGTGGTACCCTCGAGTGAGACTAGTCCAAAATCACTACATCACCGACATTGTGATTTTTAGATCACACGTCTTTTTAAGGGGTGGTTATGAGTACATCATATGACTACTTCCACCAGGGTTGCCAGGTTTTCACAACAAACTCTCAACTTCCCAGAACTAGCCCAATCGCATTTCAGGGGGATCCCATGATATAATCACTTTCCAGGGGTAATATTTGCATTTTTGGTAGGGCTTCCCTGGTAAAATTTGCATTGCAGGGGCTAAATATCACATTATCTTGGGTCGATTCAAACTGCAGACATAAAAAACCTGCAGCAACAGTAACCCAATTCCACAGGAAAACCACAGACTTGGCAACACTGACTTCCACCCTTTACCTAGTTTAGGGCACCAGTCTCAGGACAACAGAACAACTCTCTCAACAGGGGCTTTTCATTCATTAGAATTGATGTAATGTACCCAGAGCCTCTTCTGTATTATCAGCACAAGGAAGAGACAAGTGTAATACAATAAACAAAAGATAAACAAGAATAACTAACACAACCACTAAATGAATAGCATTGATGGTATAGGAATAAAGTGTGTAAGATACATCAAATACAAGTAATTAAATTTGGTGTGGCTATGGAAGTGTTGCATTATCTTATGGAAAGATAAACTGTTTCTCTGAAAATAAGGTGGAACCTTATTATGCACCAAACAAATAAAATGAAAAATTATTTGTTGCATCAGCAATATTGCATCTATTGTTAGTTAGGAAATTATATAGTGATAATGTACAACAATGCCAAGGTCTCTGGAAAGAGGTTTGGTTAAGTGATATTTACATTCTTCGTGGCTTATTCTGATGACGGATATGACTTCCACTGGTTGTGCTGGGTGATAATTCAGCAGGGAGAGGAACCAGAATCTATTTAAACATCCTTGAACACAAAGCTCTGTGGGATGCTGATCTCCTGGAGCACCAAAGGGTCCTAAAATTTGAAACTCAGATGAAGGTCACCTAGAGAGAGGGCTTGGGATTTATTTCTGGCTCTCTTCCAGGGCCTGAACAAACACCAAATATGTTTTCAATTGTTTTTCACATGACAGGCTTCTCTTCTTCTCTTGTGATGCTTTCACATCAGGAATAATTTCATAATTTTAGTTTTGAAAGCCATTTACTTTTGAGGCTTTCCATGTTTTAAAATGCCTAATAAATTATATTTCACCCACACAAGACAAGACTGATTGAATGAGATGCTGTCTGTCTACATTATTAACAGTTTCACCCTTGATATCCAGTATCATATATACATTTCAATGAGTTTGTTCTAGTCAGTTTGATGTTCATTCACACCATGAGGCTTTATGAGGTCAGAACTTTAACCTTATTATTTATTATTCTCATGCTAGGTAAAATAAGCTGAGTCTGGCCTAAATTATACGCATTAATTTGACCTCCAGTAAACTCAGCCAAGTTGTCTGCATGATTTCATTAAGTTTCTAGGAGTTAACCACATTAGGATCACAGTTGTTTCATCTGGTTAACAGGAAGTCCCCATATCCACTTAAAGCATTAAATGCGTTAAAACATAAATCAGTATTTATATGAATTATATATATATATATATATGAAGCGTTATATATGAATCAGTAGTGCTCATAAATGGCTGTTGATAGTATTCTCAAGCAAAACTAAGTTTTTTTACACGGAAACAGCATTCCTCATAATGTTTTTACTAATAATCTTATTATTAAGTGTTTTGGACAGCTCATGTTATCTCTGCAGCTGCACTGTTATTTTTTCAGACACGTGACATCGCTAACATATTTTCTCCTTGCACAGATTCAGATTGACCAACAAGAAGCTCCTTTCACCAATGAGAAACCTGAAACAAACCTTGGACACGCCCATTACTCCGAGCTGCAGCGCCCCGTTTGCGTTCAGTTTCAGTCAGCGTCGATCTTATGAGGTGAGGAGAGCAGCTCACGGTATTTCTCATTTACACAACCATCAAACACACTTTATACAGTTTGATTGAGCGATTTTGTGTGTTCCTTTAAGTTGTTGTTTCTTTGTTTGGGGTGAGAACTTTTACTGAATGTCAAAAGTCAAAGTTTGAGATCTGTAAGGGGAATTGATGTGAATAGTGTTGCTGTTGCCATTTAATTTCTATCTTTTGATTTCTAAATTTCTATCTTTCTATCTCTTTGGCAACTTAGTTACTTTACATTATTAAACTGGAACAGAGACTGCTAAATACATCGAGCCTGTAATGATCCAGGTGAGACATTTTAAAACTATAGAAATGTTCATACAGTTTGACTCTGGAAACATTAAATGTTGCTTTGTGGTGCTCTTTTTTTCTCTCTTTCTAAAGTTTTTATGATCATCGTCAGTTTCTGTACAAAACTAACAAGTTAATGATCGAATAACCTTATTTAGATTAAATAATCTAAAACTATATTTAGATTAATTTGTTGTAGATTAGTTATTTACACTCACCTAAAGGATTATTAGGAACACCTGTTCAATTTCTCATTAATCCAATCTAATCAACCAATCACATGGCAGTTGCTTCAATGCATTTAGGGGTGTGGTCCTGGTCAAGACAATCTCCTGAACTCCAAACTGAATGTCAGAATGGGAAAGAAAGGTGATTCAAGCAATTTTGAGCGTGGCATGGTTGTTGGTGCCAGACGGGCCGGTCTGAGTATTTCACAATCTGCTCAGTTACTGGGATTTTCGCGCACAACCATTTCTAGGGTTTACAAAGAATGGTGTGAAAAGGGAAAAACATCCAGTATGCAGCAGTCCTGTGGGCGAAAATGCCTTGTTGATGCTAGAAGTCAGAGGAGGAGAATGGGCCGACTGATTCAAGCTGATAGAAAAGCAACTTTGACTGAAATAACCACTCGTTACAACCGAGGTATGCAGCAAAGCATTTGTGAAGCCACAACACGCACAACCTTGAGGAGGATGGGCTACAACAGCAGAAGACCACACCGGGTACCACTCATCTCCACTACAAATAGGAAAAAGAGGCTACAATTTGCACGAGCTCACCAAAATTGGACAGTTGAAGACTGGAAAAATGTTGCCTGGTCTGATGAGTCTCGATTTCTGTTGAGACATTCAGATGGTAGTGTAAACAGAATGAGAACATGGATCCATCATGCCTTGTTACCACTGTGCAGGCTGGTGGTGGTGGTGTAATGGTGTGGGGGATGTTTTCTTGGCACACTTTAGGCCCCTTAGTGCCAATTGGGCATCGTTTAAATGCCACGGCCTACCTGAGCATTGTTTCTGACCATGTCCATCCCTTTATGACCACCATGTACCCATCCTCTGATGGCTACTTCCAGCAGGATAATGCACCATGTCACAAAGCTCGAATCATTTCAAACTGGTTTCTTGAACATGACATGAGTTCACTGTACTAAAATGACCCCCACAGTCACCAGATCTCAACCCAAGAGCATCTTTGGGATGTGGTGGAACGGGAGCTTCGTGCCCTGGATGTGCATCCCACAAATCTCCATCAACTGCAAGATGCTATCCTATCAATATGGGCCAACATTTCTAAAGAATGCTTTCAGCACCTTGTTGAATCAATGCCACGTAGAATTAAGGCAGTTCTGAAGGCGAAAGGGGGTCAAACACAGTATTAGTATGGTGTTCCTAATAATCCTTTAGGAGAGTGTATCTATCTTGTTAGTGTAGTGTTTCTCTATTATTGTTGTTTTAATGTCATATTGTGATAAATTACAGTATTATTTTTTCAATAACTCATCTGTATAGTTTTGGCTATCATTTGGACGGTACAACAGTCTTGTAGTAATATAGTGGATAAAAACAAGAAGACAATATAAGCACATTAAAAGGTATTATATTTTATTCAGCAAGCCTGTGAACACTTCAATCATAGATGGAAAAGACTATTTACAGCTAATAGAGGCAATTTAATAGGAATAGTAAATAGTATTTTCCATTTCCATCTAATAGTGCTTAAAGGCCTTAAAGGGTTAGTTCACCCAAAAATAAAAATTCTGTCATTTATTACTCACCCTCATGTCGTTCCACACCCGTAAGACCTTCGTTAATCTTCAGAACACAAATTAAGATATTTTAGTTGAAATCCGATGGCTCTGTGAGGCCTTCATAGGGAGCAATGACATTTCCTCTCTCAAGATCCATAAAGGTACTAAAAACATATTTAAATAGGTTCATGTGGGTACAGTGGTTTAATATTAATATTATAAAGCGACGAGAATATTTTTGGAGTGCCAAAAAATCAAAATAACGACTTACGTAGTGACGGCTGTAGTGGCAATTTTAGAAAATGTATGTTTCCTAACAACAAATATTCCTAAGAGTGATTCACATGTTTATGCAATGTATGCTTCTGTGTGAACTAAAACATATGGAGAGTTTAGGTACAGGGGACCTTTAACCTTTGAGGGTAATGATTTCTCAATGTAAAGGAAAAACAAGACCGTGAATAAGTCAGCAAAGTGTCACCTGTTAGGGGATGGCGTGATTTTGACCTTGCAAATGGGTATAAAAGGGACCTGAAAATGTTATGTCTTATCTTCACTCTGCAGCTTCTTGTGAGCTTGTATGACTGTTAGATCTTTCTTATAAGAAATAAATTTTTAAAAGACTTTGGGTCTAAGTTTGTTTCTTACACGGTGAGTTCGGTGAGTTGTTACTTTTGCCACAACACGACCGATTTCAAAATTTCTGAATCAGTGTGTCGAATCTGCTGTTCAAAGCGCCAAAGTCACGTGATTTCAGCCGTTGGCAGTTTGACATGCGATCTGAATTATGATTCGATACACTGATTCATTTATGATCCGATGCTTCCTGAAGCAGTGTTTTGAAAATATTTTAATTTGTGTTCTGAAGATTAACAAAGGTCTTACGGGTGTGAAACGGCATGAGGGTGAGTAATAAATGACAGAATTTTCATTTTTGGTTAAACTAACCCTTTAAATGCTTGAATCCTGGTAAATGCTGCTTGCTGCTTGCACTTATTGTTATTATTATTAAAAATACTTAGCAACTGATATATTTTTGATTTTGTCAGAGCAGCTCCTCCCACTACAGTTCATCATCAGTGAAGCTCCTCCCACATCAGTTCATCACTGAAGCTCCTCCCACATTAGTTCTCCAATAAATGCTGGAATATTTCCATCAGACGAGCATCAGAGCATCAGCAGGAGCTGAAATATGCAAAGACTGAGTTTATTAAAGAGGACAGTGAGAACATGAGTGATCCAGAACCCTGCAGAATGAAACACACTGAAGATACTGAAGAACAAAGAGGTTGGTGTTTATTCGTCATTCATTCATGATGCTGAACAACATTCATGTTAGAAAGATTCAAACACTTCTGCACATTTAGATAAACAGTTAAACTATGAAATAGGTACTGATTTTTCAACAAATGTTCAGTAAAGGGAGGTTTGAGAAACTTTCATCTTGTCAAAATCAGTTCAAATTAAATACAGTTAATAAGCCCTAATAAATACAGTTTTTTGCAACAGTGTTGGACATTTCTCAATATAGTTTACAACATTTAGGTTTTTTTGTTGTTGTTTTTTTAGCAATAAACAGCAAAAATTGTTTTTATTAATTTTCTGCATGATTTTTACTTATGCTCACGGTTGCAGATGTGTTTAGGTATGCACAGTCTTTGTATTGCTCAGAGAGTCAGGATGTAGTGAATCCTCCATGATGGGTAGAAAACACTGGAGGTATAGAAAGATGGTAAACATATTCCTAATATGGTGAAGGATGATAATTGGACAGAGGCTTCAGCCTTGAAGGTTAGAGATATGAATGTGAGGAGAAGCTTTCATTTCTTGTCTCACACTCTGCAGCGACTTCAGTGCTTCTGTATAGATATGTATAAAGCGGCTCATAGTAATATTAATAAAATAAAGACTTCATTTAACCAACTATGATAACTTTGTTAGATGGTAAATAAATACAAAACATGGTTTTGGTGAGCGCTTTGTAATTTGTATTCACATTAGATTTTAAAGCAACACTATTTATTTGCAAATAAGACAAACCACAGATTCAGATTGCCCTGCAAATTTGTAAAGCAAAGAATGATGGATGCTCTTTGATATAAAAAAAAAATATCCCTGGCTATATATCATTTTCAGCTGATTAACATTATGAAAACTGGTAAAACCTTTAGGAACGTCAAAAGATAAAACAGCGAAACTCCTAATATTATTTACAATATTTCCAAATTATGTTAATTTTCCAGATTGAATTGTCACATAGGTTGCAAAAGTGCATTCTGCAAACAGTAAGGTGGAGATCAGTGTTGCATTTGTTGAAATTCAGCGCTGAAGGTTTGATCATGGCAGATTTAGTCACACAATACAAGTGGCTTGTGAAGAAACAAAGACTGGCTGTATGACGCTTTCATTGAAGCAGAGTTTCGCTGTGAAGATCGCTAAACTCAGGTGCACGTTTGTTTTCAGATCATCAGCGCTTCTTCCGGATATAGTGGGAGAGTATGCATAGAGTTACCAGATTACACAGATTTAAGTAAAATACTGGGAAGAAAGTCTATTCTTTTAAGGGAAAAGCTCTATTTGGGGGATTTAAGCTCTTTGGGATATGCTTGTGGTTGCCAGATGCAAAGAAAAAACATGTTTTCAGGATAAATAATGAGCACGCCAATATTGTGACGATTATTTAAAATCAATCGAGAGAAGCAGATATCGTTATCACGATTAAAATATGATTAATCATGCAGCACTACGTAAGACCTTCATTCATCTTCAGAACACAAATTAAGATATTTTTGATGAAATCCATGGCTCAGTGAGGCCTGCATCGCCAGCAATAACACTCCCTTTCTCAATGCCCAAAAGCTACAGTTCATGATCTGACTACAGTGTTTCAATCTTAATATTATAAAGCGACAGTAACTTTTTATTAGGTATGCACCGATACCATTTTTTAAAGGACAGAGTATATGAGTACCGATACTTTTTTCTTTTACTTGCCGATTGTTACGGTACACAGGAGGCAGACACAGATGTAACAGGTATTGGTAGTTTATTGACCACAGTAGAGCAAGGGATATCAGACAGGTGAGTAGAATGGATGCAAATGAAGTTCAGATGGTAATATAGGGAATAGTTACTGTCCTTTGTGTTGCAGGTTGATATACGCTGGAGCTTGGAGATCGCTGGAGACACTTGGAGCTGACTGGAGCACACCCACACAGAAGACGAGGCACACAGAGGGAAGGAGACACGCTGGAGACAGGTGAGTATACGAAGAGGAGTCCTTGAGGTAAGCATTACAGGAAGTATATGCGAACGAGACCGGACATGGAGTGCTGTGTGTGTGTGCTCTTTATGGTGCTGTTGATAAATGAGGTGATGAGGTGCAGATGGCGGTGATCAGTACTCTGGAGATGGTGTGCGCTGTGATTGGTTGAGGTTGGAACCTGACGTGTCTGTGACAGTACCCCCCCTCCACGGCCCGCTCCAGAGGGCCGAGGACCCCGACGCCGTGGTGGTCGTCCTCTTCCCCGCGGTGCCGGTCTATCAGGGTGACTGTCGTGGAAAGTTTGAAGTAAGCTGGGATCCAGGATGTCGTTTCTTGGGACCCAGGAGCGTTCCTCGGGACCGTAACCTTCCCAGTCCACTAACTATTCCAGCTGACCACCACGACGCCGGGAGTCCAAGATCTCATGGACCTCGTACGCTGCTCTGTCCTCCAGAATGAGTGGAAGGGGGGGTTCGGCAGGAGCCACGTCAGGTCCTGTGGAGAGAGCAGAAGGATGGTGAGGTTTTAGCAGTGACACGTAGAAAGTGGGGTGAATACGATACCCGTGTGGCAGTTGGAGTTGGTAGGTGACTGGGTTGACCTGCTTGACGATGGGAAATGGGCCAATGAACCTGGGACTCAGCTTTCTGCAGGGCAGACGCAGTCTGATATCCCGGGTGGACAGCCAAACCTTCTGACCGGGCTGGAAGACCGGGGTGTTGGAGCGTCGAAGTCGTCCGCCATTCGCTTCTACCCGTGCTCGTTTCAACTGAATGGTGCGCTGAGTCCAAACCCTCATCGCTCTCT